>CP135579.1:12685968-12699852 GCA_032401905.1 Swietenia macrophylla | reverse complement strand
TCTAATTGTACCATTAGATAATTAAGTAGTGTTTTTTATTTAAAAAAACACATTTACCCTAGCAATATTGTTGTTCATCAAAATGTAGGAATTTAATTTAAAATTATTTTGAAAGAGCTTACCACAGTTTGTTTTTGGAGAATTTTCATTAACATATTAATTTCAAGAGTTTTTTTAATTTGACTTTGTATGTTTATTATCAGTGCATTGTTATGGTATAGCTTCCCGTTTATACTGCTAACATACCATGTTGGTGTCATACTAGATTTGCAAGTGGTAAGAGCATTTTGCATTATAAAATAATTGGTAAATAGTTCTCTATTTGTCATGTTTGTAAGAAAACCAGAACATACATATATGGAAAGAAAAAAATATATTTTTGGTTTCTTTCTTGGATCCATGTTATAAAACTGTAACATTATATGTCTACACACACACACACACACACACACACATATATGTAGATATAAATTAGATTCGAAAATATATATCTATGTATATTGATTGATTTGTTAAATTACAAATACAGATTTAATTTGTATTACTATGACATCCATATAACTGAGTAAAAATTAAAGTACTAACTTTTATATCTTTTATGTGTGTCAACTATTTTTTTTTTTTATGATTTTCTTTTCTTAAAAGAAAAAAAATAGTAATGTAAAAATCTTAAGTACAATATCAAAATATTACATATTTATAATGCTATTTTAGTTTTTTTATTAAAAAAATAAATCCATTAGATTTGAACATTTCATTATAAGTTCTATCTAATTAATAAAGTTTGTACTAACAAATCTAGTCTAATTTTACATGATTAATTTTGCCAAACCTAATGCCTAAATAGCATAAAGAGTTATATTCAAAACTAGGATTGTTCATTTATATCAAAATTTATCTCATAAATTTATACTTTCATTATTTTTTATCCTAATATACTACTAAATAGATTCTTTTAACATTGATAATAATACTAAAATCTAATTTTTGATATCATAAGTAGTGAGCGGTATTTAGTAATATGTCACAACTACCCAAGTGATGAGAATATCAGTAATTCAATATCACTTTATCTGTAACTAATATTACTATATAATTTAATTATTTTATCTCAAATATCTTAATTAAATATGAAACATAGAATATATCACCCTTGTATAGTTCAATCTTTATATTTTTTTAATATTCTAAGTAAACTTATTAAAAAATGATATTAATATCACATATTATAACTATATATTTTTATAATCTCACTTAATCAAATGATTCAAAATATCACTCATATTTTATAGAAATAATAAATTTTATCATGATCATATACATCCCCCTATATGAGTCATGATATATTTGATTAATTTTTTATAGTCTATTCTGTTATAGATAATGTTTAAAAATATCAAAATATATCACTACCAATATTAGAAACTATGATAATATTAGGTCCAAATATCACATACACCATTATCACTATGAAAATCACTTATGACACTCATATAGCAATTCGTGTAGCGTTCTAATGGTAGATTGATACAGTACATTGGTTCACTAAATCGTATCCATATGTTAACTTGATATCTCATATCATTGATATATAATTTGTTGTTATCAATCATTATACATATTAATTTTTATGTATTATTGTTGTTCTACCACAATAATGTTTGATTAAAAATATTTAAGAATAGCATTCAACTAATTGAATCTATTATTTTAAGTGCATTATTATATTTATTAAATATACAAATATGTAATAATAAAATAACATAAAATATGATATACCATGATTTATAAAATAAATATATTAAATATCTAAAAAATATCAACAATATCCACTTCAATGATACTATTATAGAGGTTTATTTCTTTTTCATGTTTTCATATCTTCTTTAATTTTTAGAGAAGGAGAATTGAAATATTCAATTAATGGGTTCTTCGTCATATTTTGTCTTCTTAATGTTGTTACAACTAGTCAAATATGTTAAACTTTTTACTGTTCTATTTTTGTAAAAAATATGAATATTTTTGGAAATTAAGTTTTAAATTTTAATACACGTGGAAGATAGTTTGGTAAGGACTTTAAATATGACTTTGAAAATCCTATTGGTTGTGATGAGAAGGATTACACTTGATGGAGGACTTGTTTGTAGCAGGACTTTACAATTAACATGTTCTTTATATACTTTTAATCTTGATGTTAATTGTTCCAACTTTTTAGAATAAGATGGCTTTGGATCTCTATTCATTTCTCTTATATATTGAAGTTTTAACAAGTATAGTAGTTTTCTTTGACATTCTTTAACATGCTTCTTTCTTTTTGCAACTTGATGTTTGATCCATATGCAAAAATTGTGTATGACAAAATGGGTGGTATGAAAGATATTAGGAAGGCTATAGTGTGAATGTGTTTCATAATAGCTATTTCTTAAGTTGTTTTAAACTTGTTGGCAACATATATCATCCTTACTTTATTATATATTGTCACAGATGCGAATTATGATTTATGCTAGTACTTCTTTTCAAAAGGATTATAGTAAGTTTTCATTTGCAATTTTACTTGTATTATTTTATTTTTACTTTGTATGATTCATATTGTTTTAGTTTATTCCATAATGTGTATACTTTAGCCACACATATCCAACATTTCATCAACTCACACTAATACTGAGAAACAACAGTCTAGCTCCATATTCTTTGCAGCTTGCATTCTACGTGTAATAAGAATTACAACCTATTTAGGATTTTGCTTTTCAAAGAAAATTACTCATTTTATCAAACATTTATCTGTACTAACATTAAAACTTGTAGGGTATATAAACAACTTTTTCTTCATCATTTACATGTATCCATGCATTTGACAAACATTAAAATATTTTTGGCTTGCTGACAACTTATTACAAATGTCTCAAGTAAAGCTTCTAATGGAAATGAACTATATGCTGGCATATGGTTTAACTAAACCTTCTCTCAGGTTATTATGGAAATTTGGGCCTTTAGAAATACTTATACCTATTCAAGCATGGAGTAGATAATTTTGCTTTGTTTATTATTTGTTAGTTATAGCACTTAAATTTATTTAGCTTTATCTTACAAATAGCATATCTTGCCTACCATGGTTTTTAGAGACATGACAAGTGATTTAACATGCTTTTGGTAATTTTAGTACCTTTTTTTTAGTTACTTGTTTTATAATCATTTAGAATGTTAGCTTTTAAAAAATGATTTACTTGTATTAAGAATACTAGTCTCTGCTTGAGTTTTAAAACTTTATAGACCTGATTTTTGGGTTAGAAATGTACCTAATAAGCATAGATTTGACATTAAACTTTTTTATTCCATGCCTATCACTAATGAATAATTTTGATATGAAAACATAACAAAAACCTACTCAATATTTTCCGTGCATCTAGTGGATGTTGTGCCAGAGCTTTAGAACTTTTACTGTTTAAATATTTTCAAAATACTCTCTAGTCTCATGTATTAGATCTTTTTTGTGATGCTAGTAATTCTATGTCTGTTACTTAGGTATGATTCTAAAGAGTATGGTAGACTGGTAGTTGATTGGCCTTTAATATAATTTTTTGGTTTTGCTTTACACTATTTCCTAACTTGGATAAACTTCTGGTGCCTGAAAAGCCAAGCCATAGTAGCTTATTATAAGAAGAAAATTCTACTTTACTTATAATGGATAGATATTGATTATACTAACTGAAAGAATGAACCACTTGTTATTTATAACAGTCTAAGTATAACAATCAAGTAGATATTATTTGCTTTAGGATACAATTTGTCACGGGTTTATTTTTAGATTTTGTAACTCTAAACACTTCTACTCAAAACTCAAACTACATAAGTTATAGTCTAAATTCACATGTTAGCGATATAGGATGTAATATTCTCCCTTCCTTCTACCCTTCACCATTAAACCTCACATCTCTATGAGGAGCCATAACAGATATTTCACAAAATAAAAGACATGTCACAAACCAAAACATCTGCACATTGAGTTATAGATTGGCTTTGATATCATATGTAATAGCTTAAGCTTAACAACTAAATAGATATTATCTACTTTAAGCTTATAGCTCATTACGAGTTTATTCTTAAGTTTTGTAACTTAAAATGTATCTGCTTAGTTAAGAAAACCAAAGTTATAAAGTTATAACTTAGACTTATCTACTAGTGATGTGGAATGAGACAATATTATTATTGCTAGCATTCTAGTTGATATTGCTCTTTATAAACATTAGAAGTGATCTAATTACTTTAGTCTGATATTCATAAAAACTAAGATCTCTATTAGCATCTATGGTTCTGTCACTTAGCATGATAATGTATAAGCTGAAGATTATTGATGAGCAATTTGAATCTTCAAATAAGGCACTTGCAAGTACCCTAATAATAAAATTTTCATCTAAAAAGCTTACCACTATTAATGGTGTGTAGGAACCCAACATGCAAATGATGAATATTGCAATTCAACTTAAGACACTTGAGGTTGAGATGTCTGAGTCTTTGTTAGTGCATTACATACTTAATACTCTCCTACAACAATATAAACCTTTCAAGATCTCTTTCTATACAAAAGGATAAATGATCAATTAATGAATTAATGACATGTTTATAGAAAAAGAAAGGATATTAATGATGGAATTAGCAGAAAGTTGTAAAGTGCATGTCCGGCTGTATAAGAAAAAAAAAGTCAAGTCGAGCCAAACTAAAAGAGAAGTGTAAAATGCCTAAACTTTGTCCCTGATCAGATATTCAAAACGAATCTAAATGCTTTTTTTTTTTTTTGTAAGAAAAAAGAGCATATGAAAAAAGATTACGTAAAATTTTAGAAATCACTTGAAATAAAGGTATTTCAATCTATTTTATTTGTTATAAATCTAATATAACTGATAACACATGGTAGATTAATTCTAGCTCTACAATCCATATTACAACTGTTTTGCAAGAATCGTAAAATCTAAAGAAGCTAGTGAGAGCTGAGCAATACATCTTTTCTAGAAATAAAATGCGCCAATATGTGAAAGCTATTAGGACATGTAATGTAGTAATAATTTTGTATTAGAATTGAAAATGATATTTTATATTCCTAATTTTTTTAAGAATTTAATTTTGATTTTTAAACTTGTACCCTTTAATTATTCCTTCAATTTTTTATATTCATTAATGAATATATATTACAAAAATGATATTATTAGAAATAATATATTATATGATGGTCTTTTTATATTAATTTATAAAATAATACTTATTATAACAAAGTGCATACTCATATTGGTATTAAATGATACGTTATAATGAAAATTTTTCTATATTGTGGCATCAAAAATTGGACTATATCTCCATAAAAAGAATTAAAAAATTAGTAAACTAATTTTAAAACTTGTATAAACTATATAAAGGCTATGCAAACCATCAAAGAAAGGTACTAAAAAGAGCTCAAAAATATTAGAATTTATATATACATATATTTGTAATCCTAACATTGACTTGTATGGTTAGAAATATTTTTTCACCTTCATAGATGATTTGTAATACCCCAAGCCTACTTTTTTATTTTATTTTGCTTTGAGCCCAATACAAAAATTAGTTTACTTTCAAATCGAGAATTGAGGAGAAGATTTGAAAAGATTTAGGAAGAAAGATAGGAAAAAAAAAAAAAGAAAGAAAGAAAAGAGAAAAAAGGTAAAAAAGAAGAAAGAAAAAAGGAAGAAGGAAAAGAAAGATTGGAGAAGAAGGAAAGAAGTAAGGAATTTAGAAATAATAAAAGAGATTTTAAGGTAATATCCTTATTTTTGTTTTATTTTGAAAAAAAAATATTTATATTTAGTGCTAGAAAGTGATGGAATACTGGATTTTATTTTGATAGATTAAACATTAGAAATTTGATTATTTTAAATTCTGAACTCATAATCAATAGGTTTATTTGAATTGAATTTGTTAGTTTAACCAAAAAATTTCTTGAGAATTATTAAAATTTAGTTAGAAATAGATAAAATTTCAATTAGAGTGAAAAAAACAAAGTTTGCAGAATTTTGCTTTATTTTGTAAATTAAGAAGATTTGTTTGCAAGTAATTAGAAATTTTTGGATTATAATTAAATTTTTCATAATTTAATGCAAGATTGTAAAATAAAAAATTTTAGGCTTGAATTTTAAGTATTTTAGGGTACTTTTATAATTAGTCATAATTTAAAGTTCTTTTTGTAATTTTTTATTATTAATAATTTTTATTTTATATGTTTGAAACTATAAAATCTTTTAGAGTGAATCCTGATTTCATTTTAGATTGAAAGTTAATTTATATTTTAATATAAACAGTATAAGTTATGAGTTCATTTTATTAATTATGTATTGAATTTTATAAAATGATATTAGGTAATGATAGTGGGAAGCAGGAGAAAGTGATGAATCATAAAGGTGTTAATTTTATTTTAATTCAAATAGATAATTCATCTATAATTAAGTATTTTAGTGTTTTAAAAAATTAAAATATAGAATTTTACACTTACATATTATTATTAATATAAAATAAATTTAGTTAAAGTATATAGATCTTAATTTTGAAATAAATGTTAAAATATAAAATATACTTTCATTTTAAAAATGTTAAAATTTTATTTTGGAAGAATGATCTAAGGATTAATATTTAAATAACATGTTATTATTTCGTTATGTTTTGTGTAAATTTTCAAAAAAATTCACTATAGAATTACAATTAAATTATACTATCAATGTATATGAAATGTGGTTAGAATGATATAGATAAATTATTTTGATATTACTGTATGTGCTTAAACTATAGAATAGTAAAATGTCTATGTTTAGTAGCGATGAGTGTGGATTTGATTTCAATCCCACTATAAAAACCTATAAATTTGAAATCATAGTTAGTGATCTTTAAGTATAAAACCTCTAAAGTATATAAGTTACACATTTTTTGCATGGCAATCACTAAAAATAATACTTAAAAACTATGCATTACATATAGTAATAAATAAATTACATTGTTATTTTGTTATCATTACTATTATTTATAGTTATTTATGAATAAAATAATTAAAAGTATAATAATTAATAATTTTTCTCTTAGAACCATCTTTTATATATGATTATTTATTAGACTTGGACTCACAACTGACTTTTAAATTTTTTTTGGGGACAATTAAAGTCTATGTGAATGTAGGAGAAAAATTATCATCCAGCTAGGTAGATTTCAAAATAATATTTTGTTGCGTATATTATACTTATGAAAAATTGTAATTATACCAAGATTGTACATATTAGTTAGAATAATATATTAAGTTGTGTTATGAGAAATACTTAAAAATTCATTTTTGATGAGTTTATTATTATCATAGTTTAAAATTTATTGAGAGTGTTATAAGAATTTAAATTTTACATGTTTAAATTTTGAGTGCCCATGATACAAGAAAAACTTTGTCAAAATGTTTAGAACCATGTATCTTTAGTTTTAAATTACTCTATAAAATTTTAAATCAGGTTCCCTAATTTTAAGGACATGACATGATTACTTACAATACGTTTATCTTTATTTATTGAATAATAAGAATAAAGTATTATATACTTTTAAAATATTCAAATCTGAAATAGAAAAATAATTCGAAAAGTAAATAAATATTATAAAATCTTATAAAAGTAGTGAATGCTATGGTAGATACACTAAAGATGGACAAATACTTGGACTATTTGTAATATTTCTTTAAAAGTATGGTGTAGTTGCTCAATATACTATACATGATTTTCCAAATCAGAATGGTGTAGCAAAAAGAAAAAATTGAACATTATTAAATATAGTGCGAAGTTTGCTAAGCAACTCCAAACTTCCTCACTCCTTATGGCATGAAACTCTTAAAATAGTTGTACACATATTAAACTAAGTTTTAACTATGGTAGCTACAAGCACACTTTTTAAATTATAGAAAAGTTAAAAAGCCAAGTTTACAATATAGATGCATTTGAGGCTATTTTTTAAAAGTAAAAATTTGCAATTTACAAGAGAAAAAGTTAAATCCAAGAATCATAAATGGATATTTCATTCGATATTTAAAAAAGTTTAGAAAATGCAAATTTTATTATCCATCACATCACATTAGGATTATGAAATCAAGAAATACAAAATTTTTTTAGAATGACTTAATTAGTAAGAATGATCAATCTCAAAACACAGTTTCTAAAAAAAATTATGCAGATATTCAACCTTCTACTTTATGTAGTAAAGTAATTGTCATTTATAATATTCTTATAGTTCAAATGGGTATTGAGTAACCAATAGTTGACAATTAAGAAATTTTAGAAGTAGACAATGTTTCAATAAATCTAGTTGTTCAAAAATTAATTAAGAATATTAAACCACCAGTTGTACAACGTACTTCTCAAAAGAATATTGATATAACATTAAAAAGATCTACTAGAATAAAAAAAATTATCAATTTTTAGTGATTATATTGTGTATCCACGAGAGTACAACTATAATGTTGAAGTCAAAAATGATCTTAATACGTTTTCACTAGTTATGAGTTGTAAAAATCTAACTTATGATATAGTGTCATAAAAGAATAGATAAATTCCATGATAATGAATAGAGTTTGAGATCTTATTGAGTTGTCTAATAGTTTAAAGTTTATAAGGCGTAAATGGATCTTTAAAACTAAAAAAGATTCATTAAGTAACATTAAAAGATATAATATTAGATTTGTTGTTAAAAAATTCACTTAAAAGGAAAGAGTTAATTACACAAAGACTTTTTTTCTTATGTTTAAAAATAATTATTTCCATATTATTATAGCATTAGGCATTCATTTTGATTTGAAATTATATCAAATAAATGTGAAAATAACATTTCTTAATGGGAATATGAAAGAAGAGGTTTTACATAAAAACAAGTAGAAAGATTTTCTTTGGTGAGCATTTAATTTGTAATTTTAAAAAATTCATATATGGATTAAAAAAAGGCCTCATGTCAATGCAATTTAAAATTTCATAATGCTATTTCTTCATTTAATTTTTGTAGAAAATATCATTGATCAATATATATGCTAGAAAGTTAATGGAAATAAAATTTATTTTCTTATTTTATATATAGATGACATTTTGTTTATAACTAATGATAAAGTGTTATTATATGAGGTAAAACAATTTTTTTAAAAAAAAAATTGATATGGAAGATATGGGTGAGATATCTTATATTATTGGCATAAAGATTTATACAGAAAAGTTTCGAGGTATTTTAGGTTTATTTCAAGAAATCTATATCAAAAAAATTTAAAAAAAATTTTGGATAAAAAATTGCTCTCTAAGTTTAGCAACTATTGTCAAGGAAAAGTTTTTTTCCCTTCAGCTATTAAAACCTAATGTATGCTCAAGTTTACACAAGATCTAACATTATATTTACAATTAGAATGTTCAGAAGATATCAGAGTAATCCAAGTATAAGTTACTGAAAAGCTATAAAGAAAGTTATGAGATACTTTTAAAGAACTAAGGATATCATGCTTATATATAAATGAACTGACAATTAGAAATAATTGGCTGCTCAAATTCAAACTTCATTGACTGTAATAATTCACGAAAATTCGCATATGGATATATTTTTATGTTAGCTAGTAGAGTCATATCTTTAAGGAGTGCAAAACTAACATTAATTGCTACTTTCATTTAAGATCCATAAACTCGAATTCTCAAAAAAAAATACCATCATTTGAAGGTTATAGAAGCTTAAAATATCCTATTTGAAGTCTTATTTCAGCAAGAAAAACAATGGTAAGAGGTTGGTTTTTTTTTAGCAAATTTTTCATTTAAAATTTGTGTATTCAAAGCATGTTTTTAAGTTTATTTCATGCTATCATCCTCTTGTCATTTGCTTTTCATTTGTCACTTGATGGAATTACAAATGCCCATATTTACTCCTAAATTTTACCAATTAAATGGCTAAATAAATACGGATAAATATTCATTGCTTATCAAAAAATGTAAGTTGAATATATTTGTTCCTTATACCCAAATTGTTTGCAGTATACTAGAAACTAGTTATCTATAAAATATCTCGTTATTTTAGGGTTTTAACCTAGGGATTCCACAAAGCACTGTCTGGCTAACTTAGGGATTCTTTTACGGTTGTTGTCTTCAATTTTGTTGTCTACAATAGTGGAGATATGTTGGAATCAATGAAGATTGAAATTAGGATCATTAAGCCATATGATGACAACTTTTATGAATTATTAAAACTTTTGGATTTGGACTTTCAAACATTCAAAGATGAAGTTATGGAACTTGTAAAAGCTACTAAATTTGCCTTATCCAAAATATCTAATTAACATTTTGTTTCTCAAGCAATGACCATTTTGGAGGTGAGCATTTTCTTCATTTTCCTTTTTCTTTTGCAATCTTATGGAAATGAGTCACCGTCATATAGACTTACTATGTCGCTGTAAATTATGATCAACATTAAATAATATTATTAGATTTTGGGAATACTTATCAAATGTACAAACAAAAGTCATACAGAAAGCCTATCAAATAGATCACTAATCACTTTTTCCATTGAAAATAAAAAAAAAAACCACTAATATGATGTTGATTTTGGAAATGTTCTTAAAACTTTTGAAGAGCACTTGGAATAGCCCAATAGCAAAGCATTCCTCACTTCAACTATGTTTGGGAAACAATGATGTCATTAGTTTTGCCACATTTCATCATGACATGAAGGATTATTATTATATATCATTAGAAAGTGAAATTAGTTTTTTCATATATATTTTTCTTTTGTCTACTTCCCTTCTACTGGCTGGACAGAGACCCTGGATTTTGTTATGGAGTTTTTTAATTTCTAGTTTAATTGTTCATACATTATCGCTTCTACTTTTTATAAGTTACAAATATATTAAGTTTAAATTTGTAACATTTAAATTATGACTCTTAATTCTCTTTTATATTATTGTATCTGTAAAATTCAAATTCAAAACTTGTAATTGTAGCATTAAGTAGTCATATTACCTCTATTAAATACAAGATTTCTTTGATGAGAAAAATTTTATAAATAGAAAGATATTTTATTTTACTAAGATCTCTAAACTCAAAATTTTTATTAAACACCATTTAGTGAGGATTTAAAGAGTTTAGAAGGTTTTAATAGCATCAAAAAATGAAATAAAAGTAACAGCGAGAAGTTAGTCATCTACAACTTCCGCACTCAATTTCTTTAATTTTAAAGCATGTGTTAAAATTATATGCTTATATTTGGTATCAAAACATATTAATAATCTCTACATTTTTTTATTTTCATGCAATCTAAATTGATATATTTTTAATATAAATAAATGCAACAAATCATTTTAGTATTGAATTTATGATATTTTAGACATAAAAAAATAAAAATAATTCAAAAATTGTCAAAAAAAAATGGCCAGAAATGTTTTCGGGTCCATGGGTCTACATCCAGGTTAGATTGGCCCAGTTAAAAGTTGAAGAAAAAAACCCATACCAAAGGATGGCATGTCGGTTGCTTTTGGATTATATATGGATGAAATATCATTTAGTTTCTTTTCTATTTGAAAAATAAAATAAAAAGGTCAGGATTTGAATTGATGCTTTGATGAACCATGTCCCATTAAGATACATAAAGACAGATATCAGGGTATTTTAGGTCTATCTCAAAAAACTTATATTTAAAAAATTCTATAAAGATTTCAGATAAAAAATTGTTCTCTAAGTGCAACACCAATTGTTAAAAAAGATAAGTTCAATTTGAACTAATACCCTAAAAATAATATCAAAAATGAACAAATAAATAACATTTCATACACTTCAACTATTGAAAGTATTATATATGCTCAAGTTTGCATAAGACCTGACATAACTTTTATAGTTGAAATGTTAGAACAATATCAGAATAACCCAAATATGGACCATTGAAAAATTACAGAGAAAGTTTTAAAGTACCTGTAAATCACCAAAGATTACATGTTTATCTATAAACAAACTGACAATTTAAAAGTGGTTGGTTACTCATATTCTAACTTCACTAGATGTGATGATTTTAGAAAATCAATATTTGAATATATTTTTATGTTAGCTGGTAGAGTCATATCTTGAAAAAATGCTAAGCAGTTACTAATTAGTACTTAAAGAAACCAAAGATTTCGTATCTAAGTTTAGATTTGTGGATTTAATTTTTAGGCCATTAAAAATATATTATGATAATTTAACTATTGTATTCTTAGGTAAGAATAATAAAAGTAAAAGTCGAAGTAAATACATTAACGTTAAATATTTAACTATTAGTGAACGTATTAAGAAAAATAAAGTAATCATTAAGTATGTCAGTACTGAATTGATAATTGCAAATCTTTTAACAAAAGGCATGTCACCATTAAAGTATAAAGATCGTGTAGTTTATATGGGACTTGATTCTATTATGTACATTTTTATACATATTGTTATTGATGAAACTCTTATATTTGTTTTTTAATAAAAAGTACACATTTATTTAAAAGAAAACATATTTTCATTGGATTTAGAATAAATATGAGGTTAATTCATTAAGTTAAGGTTATTATGTTGAACTAAGAATAAATATAAGATTTATTCATTAAGATTAATTACCACATTAATGCAGTAAGAAACATAATACATCTGCAATATATAGAAGAGAAGTTGTCAATTTTAATAATCCATCGCTATGATTCATGTATATTATTTCTTATGTATGAGAATTTAAATTTATAAACCAAATGGAAGAATGTAAGTTATAAATTTATTAAATTTGAATTTGTAATATTCAAATTATGGCCTTTAATTCTCTATTACGTTTTTGTAACTGTAAAATTTGAATTCAAAAATTATAACTATAGCATTAAGTGGACATAATACTTCTATTAAGTGTAAAATTTTTCTTCAATGAGAAGATTCTAGAAATAAAAAAGTATTTTGGTAATATCAAAAAATGATAATAAAAGCAATGACAAGAGATTAATCATCTATAACTTTCGTACTCAATTTCTTTAATTTTAAAACATGTTTTAAAATTGTATGCTTATATTGTTTTTATCCTAACTGTAACACTTAAATCTCTTTAACTCCAAATGTGCAAGTTTTTATCTTAGTGACATTATATTTGAAAGCACGCAAGATTTTTGAATGTGTGAGAACGGGTGCCAAAAAATGATTTATGTCAAAGTAAGGTAGTAAGATTGATTATAGAGTCATTAGCTTTGGGAAGCATGTGTGAAGTTCGGCATACTTTTGCATGGATTGTCTTCAACACTTATGCCTTCTTAACCTAACCTAATCAAAGATCAAATTCCAATGCAAATAGTCGACAAATATAAGAAATTGTCATCTACTACATAATATGGTTAAACATGATAAACTAATCATTTCTTTTGGATTGATGGTAAAATACTTAACTCAAGACAATTTGTTGTGGTAAGTTATAATCTTCCTAAAGGTTTAACCTTTCTGACTTGAGTTTTCTTCCTCGTCTAGCCTTGGCACAAGGCTAATGTGTGGCAAAAAGTCTAAAATGTTGCTAACTATACCTCGTTTACTACTAAACACGTTCATTTTGTGTGTCGTAAAGAACATATGTTGTACAAAATAGATTGTATATTATAAATACGTTTGATAACATGTATTGGATAATTGTATTTTTTCAAATAAAGTAAATTAGATTGGACTTAATTGAATTATAATAGATTAAATAAAAATTTGTACTATATTTAATGCAATACATATTAAAATATATTATTTTTTTTTATATATAATATTATAATATACTATATTATATTAATATATTGTATTATATCATATTTGATTAAAGAATAAATTATAATCAAATATAAATATATATATATATATA
>CP135579.1:12635894-12685584 GCA_032401905.1 Swietenia macrophylla | reverse complement strand
GGGGATAGAATTAATATACATATCCACAGGTTGCATAAGTAGTAAAATTAGCTCACGTCACCAACACTTGCTCCCTTTGCATTGTTGAGAAAAGACACCAGATTATCAGCAGGATGTGACACAATCGCACAGAAGACACCAGCCACATATCCACCAGCAAAGCTCACACCGAGCTGCAGAGATTTACTGCACTGCTCTTTTGGGGTTGGGATGGCGTACTTGTACAACATCTCTACAATAGTTTCGAAAGATGCAAATTTCATCATCGTATCTGCAAAGCACCCATTTTGATAATCAGCCACACGCACCCTAATATTGGAAAATAAGAGTAAAATTAAAGTCTTATGACAACCAAATCATATGTATAAAAGCAGATCAGTATCCAAGAATACTGTCACTATATCATAATTCCACAGTCCTCCTAGGAGATGAATGGCAAACATCTACCCTGATTTTGGACACGGCAACAAACACAACTCAGACCCAATATAACATATAAAAATGATGCTCACATCAACCTAATTAATCATGCTGTGTCATCCCATTTTAAACTCTAGCTATATTAGCCTGTTTAACCTTTTTTTCCTGATCCCATTTCTATTATTTTATTGATAGATGTATGTTAACAAACACAGACAATACAACTAAAAAGACACTTACCTTGACTGTTATTATTATTATGAATTGAGACAGCTAATTAAAAGGTTGAACCAAGTCAAAGCATTTAAGATAGACAAATTGTGGTTTTACAGAGCAACAGTATTTTGCTACCATGTCGACAACCAAATTGCGAATTGAGTTAATGCAAGATAATTAAGGACCAGACTGATCTCTCCAAAATATTTGAAGATCAAAGCAATCCAAACTGTCTAGCAAATAGAATGAACCAGTAACAAACAGTGCATCATCGCAGAGAATATATGAAACATGAAAGAATGAATATGTTTTTGGCTTACATGGAATCTGTCGTCCCCAAAGAGGAACAATCCCTTTGTACAAGCTGCAAACATTTAAGGTTTTATCTTATCAAAAACAAAATTGACAAAATCATTAACTCCACATGTTACATAACGAAAGATGTCATTCGTAAAAACACACCCGAGAACACCATCAGACTTGACAAACTTAGGGAGCCCATCAGCCAAACCCCGAGCAAAACCAGGCTGAGTTTGAACACGGACCTTCACAGCCTCCATGGGGCAAAGAGCAACATCAGCAATCACTTCAGCAGATGCTGAACCAGCTAAGTATATCAAAGTCTTGAACTTGGCAGCATACTCAGGCCCAGCAATGTCCGAGTAATACTTCTTGAAGAACTCGTAGAATCCAAACTTGCAGGCACCTTGAGCACTATAACCGAACAGGGTGGGCACCCAACCCCTAAAGAAGCCCTTAAGTCCCTGCTCTCTGAGCAAAACTCCAAACCCAGAACCGATGCCCTTGTACTTTGCTGGGTCGATCTGGAGTACTAAATGAATATCATTATCACTTCATCTTATGGTCAACGACCATGTTTATTATTTGCGAGATGAGCAGAATCTGACGTTTCAGAATCTTAAAAGAGCCTAGAATAAGTACTTCGATCCTTTCAAATGCTTACACAGCTTTGAAATAATTATCAAACAAACCATCTTTAGAATGTTATATGTCAAAATATTTGCTCCCTCAATGTGGGGGGTCAACATAAAAAAACCAAATAATCCACCATCCAAAATATATTTCAATACTGAATATTTTAATATTGTAAAACTCGTTGACAAGTCAGCAATGTGAAAACAGTATATACTCCTAAACTCAATGGCATCAAACTCTTGATTCCAACAAAATCAAACAACTGCGCATTTGGCCGTTAAAAATGTGAATTTTTATTTAAAAGCAGTAACTAGAAAACAACTCTCAAATGCGGATAAGTCTCCTATACAAACTTGAAGATCAGATAGGACATATTAGGACATACTAATCATATTATGAGTCCATCTAACAGATTAATCATTCACCAAATAGAATAAATAACCAGAATAAGGTCGAATAAGACAGATGAAATTTAAACGTCAACTGGAAACAAGAAGAAATGCAAAAGGAAATTTGTTTTTTTTCTTTTAAGTGAAAAAAGAGGACCTGCATATTGCATTTAACGAGATCGAGAGGAGTGACGGCCATGTGAGTAAGGCCACAGCTCAAAATCCCACCGGCAGTACACGCGGCGTAAAAAGCGGGCGAGTGCATCTCGATCTTCTCCTTCGGCGCCGGAATCACAAAACTCTTCCACAAACCATCAACATTTGTTGATGGTGATGTGGACGGAGATGATTGATTCAACAAACCATTGTTCGTGTTCATTAAAATGTCCAAATCGAAGAGTCTTTTCGACGACGAAGAAGACGAGTAGAGAAAGCTTGGCATCAGAGACTCACGAGTGGAATGAAGTTCTTCAGAGAGAGACATTTTGTTTTTGTATTTTATCGAAACTTGGGGTTTGATATATAAATTTTTGGGTTTCTTGTGTTCCTCCCGAAGAAGAAGAAGAAGAAGAAGAAGAAGAAGAAGAAATGTTTCTGAATTGAGGAGTGGACGATGAAAACGGGGAAGTATGTGGTTGCAGCTGTTTGGCGCGCGAGAAAATAGCTATGCGAGAATGTCTGCGTTCTGCGTGGCATTTGTTAAGTTTTGCCGCGAACTTTTGACCTCTTGACTTTTATTTATTTACTAACGTCGACAACATTTTTTTTTTTTTTAAAGTTTAATAATATTTGGAATGATAATGCCCTAGAATTTTCTCAAAAAATTTTATTGAAATTTAATAAATGTTAATACTTTTGCTAGGATTAGATAGGTCCCACCATTCAACTTGCACTCCGTATTGCAGAATGTGATAAGTTGACGCCATCACTTATCATTTCTCTTTTTCTTTTCCCAGAGGGACACTGATGTGATGGCCACAGACTACAGCTCCCCACCAGTACTCAACTTCAGCATCAATACATTGACCGTTGATGTTCATTTACAGCACCGCGAACGATTCGATATCTGCGGCCATCTGGCAACCACATGGCAACTGGAAAACTACGGGGCCCGCACCTCTCAGTCAAATGCATTCAAGACTCGTGAATTTGGCCGTTAATAAGTGGAAGAAAAATTGTTTTACCTTTTGAATATTGCAAGTACATCATTCATTAGCGTATTATTTATGTTTAATAATAAAAAAAATTATTAATTTTTATATTTATTATATTTTATTATTAAATAATTTTATTATATTAATAATATTAATATAATAAAATTATTCTATTTAATTTTTTTTTTTTAAATATGTCATCAAATCACGGTAGTAATTTTCCGCCATTGTCAATATAATATGCCACAAATTTGCCAGCCTCGCTGTAAACAACTACAATGCCAGGGAGTCCACCAAGAAAGCCGACGACAATCCTCTAAACGCTTTAAGTCAATATACATGATTTAAGGATGTCATAAAGAAAAATAAAAAGAAATTAAGGGATCAAAGACTAGTTTCAAGTAATATAATGTCAACAGGAGATATGAGAAGACCGATGAAGAATACAAGTAATATAAATTTATCACTAAAATTTTTTTAAGGCACAAGAAAGAGTTTTTCTTTTTTAACCTCCAATGATTTAGTATTCTTTTTATAATAAAAAAAATTTAGGATTTTGTAAGGCCCGTAATAACTCCTTATCTAAAGTAGTAATTATTCAATTATTATGATATATATATATATATATCCTCACTTGATTTAGATCATAATGAGGTAAAAATCTAGGATCATCGAACTATATCATTTTATTACTATGGCGATGCTTGTTCTAAGTATTTTATGAGAGAATAATCTTGTTAAATAAAAAGTAAATAGTTTTATGACTTACCAAGACAATTTTTTTATATTTATAGAATAATTATTACTGCCATTCCACCTTGAGATACTAACACATATTTCACGTGCCTTGAGCATACTTTATTTGGTAGACCGCATGAGTAAGGAAATTAGATTTCATAGGTTTGGTATTGGATTTGTTCTCTGTATTTGATCGAGGATCTAACTATAACAATGAGAACACAAGCAATGCTACATCCAAAAAAAAAAAAAAATCTATGGCACTACTTTAGCCTCCATGGCTTTCGAGCACAACAGCCATTTTAAGGTCTCGAAAGCTACTATCGAAATTATTGTTGACATAATCCTTAAGCAAATATCATGCTTACAATATGGATATCTGGTTTGTATTAATTAATATGAAATATTATTTGTATATTTATGTCTTGCAAACATACGAACTCTCATACCTTATGAATGAACTTCGCACATGAATTAATCTTTATGAAAAGTTTAGATGCTCACTTATAAGACTTACATGAGATCAAAATGTAATTTATTATCAGTACATGCATATATATTGTTACATGATTTTGCGTTTGGTGACAAATGAAAACACATGCATGGATTTTAATAGGGCATTTAAGGTATGTATAAATATATTTGCATGATTTTGTTCTCGGTATCAATGGCGGAAATATATGCATGCATCCATTAAAGCACTCAAAAGTAAAAGTGTATATATTATACACGAAGTTGTTCTGGATATCCAAGGGCGGAAATGTATGCATGCATTCGCCAAAGCACTTATATAACTATTGTTGCATGAAAATGATCTCGGTAATCAATGGAATGTATATGTAATATGCATGTGCATGATTTCACCAAAGCACTCATATTACTATTCTTGCATGTAAATGGTCTCGGTAATCTATGGAGACCTTGAAAGATCGAAACAAAAATTAATAATTTTGTTGTTGTTTCAAAGCCCGTAAAGCCTGCAAAATTTCTATAGCTGTTGCTTTAACCTGCAGACTAATTTCGAAAACTTCAAATGCCTCGTACGATTGCTGGCACAATCTATATTTCTTGAAATCAGTATGTCAAAATTTTTGAATTGCAGCACGCTAAATGATAAGTGGAAAAATATTATGTTTTTGAGTCTTAAATGCCCATACTGAGCACGTAGCATCTTGAGGACCCTTTGATGCTTTTGTGGATCATGATTAGGTTATTTTATGGGTTTGACAAAATACAAAAAAAAAAAAAAAAAAAAAAAAAAAAAACCCCATCTTTCAGCTTCCTGCTTTAAAATTTAGTAGGACAACAACCCGTCTACGACAATATATTCATATCTCATATTGGCTCGTGGTGAGGGCTTTGTTGTTCTTACATTTGGGAAGGTTTTGTGCTCTATTTTTTTTCTCTCCTTCACGCAGCCAACAAGTATCTTCTCATAGATCTTTTCCTTATAGTAAGGTTTTGCGCTTCGTATAGGCATGGTGAGTGTTTATGTGTATTTGGATGCTGACATTAAAAATTTTGTAATGATATATGCATACCTCATGCATTAAGACTAATTTAGTGCATGTTTAAGTCCTTAAAAAATAGTTTTGGGCTTAATACACACGCACATATATATATATATATATATATTATTCATCCACGCTTGTTTTGGTATATTTATCCATGAACATATGTAGTAGAAATTTCATGATTTTAGGCAATCATTCGAAAAAAAGAAAATTTTAATTTTTACATTTAGTAAAGTACGTATAAAATGACTCTCATTCATGTTTGGTCTTGCTCTCGGCAGGGAGGAAGAATTTTGATCATGTCCATGAGAATCAGCATCCTGTTCAAGTTGTGCAGTCCATGTTGCAACTAGTGTTGTAGGTCGTGATAGGTACACGACTTTTCTTTCTTCTTTCTTCTCTTCCGTAGCAAATTTAACTGATTGTTACAGCTTCAGACAGGAAAATGTTGACCGTTGGGTTGTACGCTCCAAAGGATATCCAGTTTATAGTGGTCAGCCCAAATCCAAAGCAAGTTCCATACAACGCAATTGCTAGCCAGCCCAATCCAAACTCAAAAAATACAAATCCAAAATTATAAAGTAAACGCCGTTGCCGGGGATCGAACCCGGGTCACCCGCGTGACAGGCGGGTATACTCACCACTATACTACAACGACTTCTTGTTATATTACTGCTCGTTATTTATTATTTAATATAAGCCACCCTTAACCGATAAAAAAGTTACCTGCCATAATGTGATACATTTCCACTGTTAATAAAAGTAACACATCTAATAATATCTAACATTTTAAAAATGTTAAATAAACAAATGCTTCAAGTCAAAATATTACGAGTGTCCTCCCGTTGCAAAAAAATATATTAAGATCAAGTTTTCTTTCTATTTAGTATTACCTAATAACCATATGCATCTAAAACATCCTTTGCTAAAATTAATGTAGTTGTATATAAACATAAAGCAATATATATGATAAACAATGAACTCTCCAACTAATAAAAAAAATTGTGAAAGTAGTTGAGAATTCATTTAAATTTGAGAAACTATTGATAGTAAATATGATGAGTTCTATATTTTAATTGACTAATAAAAATTAAAATTAAATTTGAACTACGTAATATTTTTTATGTATAATTAAATATAAAAAATAAAAAATAGATGAAAATTAGAATATAATTATTATCATAATTATCTATCAAATTATTTATGTATTAATTTTTAATTTTTATATAAAATATTTTAAAGCTTACCTTATAAAAAAATATATTGTATTGAAGTTAAATCTTGTGATAATTTATATCAAATTATTTTATTTTTTGAAAAAAAATTCAAAAATAAAAATAAAAAATTGAGAAGGCCTGCGGCGTAAGATGATAAAATGATAGGATTAGTTCGTTAAACTTCGGAGTTCGGTCCATGGATTGACCATGAAATATGATCTCAGTATTTTAAACAGCCGCCAACTCAGTTCGCACGTCGTCGCACTTTCCTTCGTAAGGCAATTCACATCTGTCATCAGCAACTGGGTCCCCCTAATTTCTGCCCAATCTCTCCCGCGAAACTCGCTTCACTGTCAACCCATAAACCAAACGACGTCGTCTCTTCCCGACACTGCCGTTTTTCAACCCAACTCCTCTTCCGAATCCCCATTTCTCGAGAAAATTTAGCTCCCATAGAATCCTTGCTTCTTCTCTTCTCCCCAGTCTCCATTATACACATAAAGAGGCACAAGCTAACAGAATTATAATTATATAAATGGATCGGCGGAGGACGGAGAGTCCGGTGTATGCGCGGCAGTGGAGCGGGGGATCGAGCAGTTCGGGGTCGTCCTCGCCGGCGCACCCTCAGTCGCGGCTCCAGCCTGCCTTATCCTCCATTAAGCGTAACCAAAACGTGGCCGCGAAGGCGGCCGCCCAACGCCTCGCTCGAGTCATGGCATCACAGACCACTACCGAGGACGACGATGTTGACGACGACCACGACGACGATCTTACCTTCCGTTTCCCCGCTCCCTCAAATTTTTCCAGAGGCAATCACCGTACTAGCAATAACAATACTACGTTACCGGCAAACTCGATCACTAGAGCTAATAGATCTCCTTCCCCTGCGGTAATTTTGTGTAACGATGTCGTTTTCTAATCTTAATTGGACGCATCCCCATTGATCTGATTGGAATGATTTGATGTTTTGATTAGTTAGGTCGGACCTTGATAGACCATACACCATCGGTTCGGTCCACTTCAGCTGGAAGGCCGTCAACGATGTCTGTCCGAGCGACGCCGCTGATGCCACCTAGTAAACCGTCAGTTAGAACTCCAGTTCCTATACCTCCGATCGAGCCTCCTATTACTAGGAATAAAGAGAAGAGGTATGTACTGATTTGCGTACATTAGTCCAGCTTTTATTAGATGCGGTAACGTGCACGTTATAGTGCTCAATTATGAATATGTGACCCTGAATTTCAATGCCATTGGCTCAGAGTGGGACACTGGGACTAAATCACGGGGCAGTTTCATTTAGATGAAATTCGCAGCTGAACCTGCTAATAGTTAGAGCCACTCGGGGGAGTTTCAGTTGGTTAATTTTGCTTTGATCTGGGATATATTTAGTTTTAGCTTGTTATTAATTATCTAACTCTTGTCTTGTTAGCCAGAACAATATTTTTAGCAAATAGCTATTTCCTTTGTTCTTTCTCAATTGTTCTTATTCTAGTTATCCATACACTATGTACATATATATGTACACAGTTCAGGATCAATGATCCCTTTCATTTTTCAAAAACCATGAAGCAATTTGTGGAACATTAGATTAATGCTATTTGGATGGCTGAGATTAAATTGACATGATATTTTTCAATCTGCCTAATTTGCTTGTTTCATTCAATCTTAACCATTAAAAGTCTCTTAATCAGGTAGGTGTGCAGGCAACATGTGTATATTTAGATCAGCTCATTATTTGAATAATGCTATTGTATTTATTAAAAGATTATTAGGTCATTAGAAACTCATCATTCCTGCAACATCAAGTTTTTGTTTTACCTGTTAAACCTTTCCTTTCTCAATGCATGTGTGATTTGGATCCCATGTCTGTTATTCTATGAAAAAGCAAACCTAATCATACCCATGTTTTTTGCTTTTGTTCTTCAAACATTTCACACAGCACTCCTAATTGTTGGATTTATATATATTCCTACCATTATTGTATGCCTAATGGATGTAGGGTGTGTATCTGTTTGTGATTTACAGTTTTCAATGGAATAAGATTTTGGTAGGCTACATTTGTTGTGTGTTTTAGGCAGAATTAATTATATGTTTTTGAATTCTTGACTTCAGTAGGTTTCCATCAGATATCCCACAACTCAAATCAAAAGATGCAGGAGATCAACGTGAAGCCTCTGCACTTCGTGATGAAGTATCTCATTCTCACCCATTAATTTCTGTCTTGTTAATGACTCATATAACCTCAAAATGTACTGTTAAAAGCTACCAACTGATTACAACAATTTCAACATTAATTTCTGGAATTTGAAATATGTCTTGAAGCGGTAGGTTTGAAACAAATTATTTTAACTTATTGCAGCTTGACATGCTACAAGAAGAGAATGAGAACTTACTTGACAAGGTGAGCTTCACCCTGACCAAAAACAATATAGTTTCTTTGCCATATTTTACATATTGCACGACATTATGGCTAAGCATGCTTTACAGCTTCGTCATGCTGAAGAAAGACGCGAGGAGTCAGAGGCTAGAGCTAGGGAGCTTGAGAAACAGGTTAGTTCTATTCCATCTTCGCGGAGTTGTAATTTGCACTTTGCTGTGCTGGGACAACTAAAATCAATGCAGTCTATTGGCTGGTCATGACTTGTGCATTTGCTGGGCTCTGGACATACTGGCCTGTCAGGCCAGCAATTGCGATTTTCTTTTTCTTATTATTTTTTGTTTTGTGTTCGAATGAAATTTATTTGGCATTACTCTTTGTTTAAGAAATTAAAAAAATGAAGCAATAATTGCTTTTGAACAAACGATAATATTGAGCTGATAATTTTATGGAGAGTTGTGTTGGATAAATAATATACTAACAAACAAGTAATTAAAACTGATATTTAATATTTCAAAATACCTTTTATAAGAACTTTAAATTATAACATGTAGAAGCTCTGATATTTTGTTTTGCTGAAATTATGCAGTATGCTCAAATTGTCCAATGAGAGATTGAAAGTAGTGAGTGCTGGAGTGCCTGAGTGAAAAATATGGATAAAGGACTGGAGTATGTACAATGTAATTTTGATATAGCAAATTTAACCCTCAAAATAGCTGTTTTGATACAGCAAAGTAATGTTTCCCTCCCCTTTCTAAGACAGTCCACTTGGTTAACAAGAACTTAATAGCGAAAGGGCCAATGTCCCAGACATGCTTGTTCCTTTGAGCCTTTTATTTAGTTATTTCTTTATATTAATACTTTTGAGCTGGCATCATTGGTTTGAAATGGCCAACTTAGCTGGTTCCTGGCATTGGCATATGATTAAGCCCAGGTTCTGCTTGTACAAATTTTATTTGAAATGGCATGACATTGCCTGATTTTCATCTCTTCATCTTGATGGATATTTCTCTTTGATTTTCATTAAAAAAATTGGCTATGTTGAATTCTTTTAACTCATGTAATACAATTAGGGCTACAAAACACTAATATGATATAATTATATTAAAATGCCAAATTCTGAAAAACTAGGTTCACTATGGTAAAAATACACTAATAAGTATGTATCCTTGCACTTTTTAAATATTATATTATTCAATTTACAATAGTTTGGATATGGAAGCAGCTTATTTTATGTCTATGGCAACTAAAGTGTATTTCATATGCATTTTTCAACCACTCAAATTATGTGATATTTATGTGCTTGTAGAAGTTCATTTTCTAACATTTTGTATCTTATTTGTGTCTATGAGCTTCCAAGGATGTCAAATGTGTTTCTGACATTAAAGCTTTTATTTTAGAATCTTGGATATGTTTGAGTAATATCTCATAAGTATGCAAGTAATAATGTGGATATGATGCAAATATGGCTGTCTTGTAAGAGTACCAGTCATTCACAACTTTTCAGACAACTGTCTTAAAATATCCTTATTCATATTTCATGGAATTGCATGTAAAATGCTAGAATAGTTGATCTACTTGTTATTTTATTCTTTTGTTGGACATTTTGTGTAATTCTGACCTTTAAGTTGTCAACTTCTTTGATATCAAAACCCACCAATACAATTATAAACTAGTGTCACTATTCATGTTATTGTTGGCCTGGTGATATTTGCTTTCCATTTTGAACCTACAAGTTAATTGTGCTTAAAGTTAGAGTTTATCATGGCTTTTTTCCTATGTCACTTAAGCTTCCTCAAGTATCTGGATGTCAATATTAATGAGTTGAATTGACGAAAATGCCTAGAAAAGTACTACAAGTTCCCTCTCCTCTTGGAATGATGCACCATTGCTCATTTTCATGTTTAATTCTCTTAGGTTGCATCTCTTGGAGAAGGTGTCTCCCTGGAAGCCAAGTTATTGAGCAGGTAACCATGGTGGTTTCCCTGTCCTGTTGGGTTAGCTAATGTTCTGGTTTTAATTTTTGTACAATTTACTTGCAGGAAGGAAGCAGCATTACGTCAGAGAGAGGTAAATTGCTAGCATTATACTAGCTGCAACATGAGAATGATTTTGGCACTGGAACTTTTTGCTTAAGTCTTTTTACGTATCTTTATATCCTTCAGGTGCACATCTAAAGAATATACCATTGCTTGACTTGTTTTCTAGAGTCAGATGATTTACCTGGTCCTTGCTAACAGTTTTAGCTAGACACTGTTATATTAACATTTTATAACGTTCTTTTCTTTTCCTCTTGGAAATAATTCAATATCTCTTGTCTAACAAAGGCATTGCTACAGGCTGCTCTTAAGGCTGCAAAACAAAGGACTGATGGAAGAGATGATGAGGTTGCATCTCTTCGTTCAGAAATCCAGGTGAACTATGCTAAGAATACCGGTCTAGTTGAATGTTCTTCAGCTTACACTAAACTATCTAGGGTTTTGTTTATTTTATCAGAATTTGAAAGATGAGGCTGAAGCAGCTGTGGAACAGCTACGAGAAGCAGAATCTGAGACAAAAGCTCTAAGGTCAATGACACACAGAATGATTTTGACCCAGGAAGAGATGGTTTGTCCATTGCAGCTCATGTGAGATTTATTTCTGGCTGTTTCTGTCCTAACTGCATGCTACATCTTTATTCTAGGAGGAAGTTGTCCTGAAGAGATGTTGGCTTGCTCGCTACTGGGGTTTAGCTGTACAGCACGGTACTCAACTTGCTATGGTCTTTACTCGAAAGATGATATGATTTGTATTCTCATTCATGCTTCTCTTGTCTTTGTTTAGACATGTATGGATTCCAAGAACCTGATTATGAAATTCCCCTTTATATGTGTCTGGTTCGACAACTTCTTCAACATTCAAGAAACACATGAAGCCCAAGTCATTTGTTGTATATGTAATGAGATTTTCTAGTTTTCCTGCCTTTCAATGAACTGTAGATAAATTATAAAAATGACCTCTCTTGATTGTTGAATAATGTGGGGGAAAAAAAAAAAAACAGTTTTGCAATGTTTAAATTTTGAATTTTCCTTCTGTTTGCTGCTTTCCACTCTCTTACTCCTTTGGTTTCTTTTTCTGATTCGGTGTAATGGCAAACAATTTCAAAATTTTTGTGCGTAGCAGATTAATTTCATTTCATTTTCAAGCTTGTTGCTTCCAGAAAAATTTACGTTAACACTAGATATGATGTGGACGCCACATATTCAAGGAGGCTTTGTGTGAGTGCCTGGATTTAATTTCTTAGTTTCATCTAAGTTGCTTTTTCCTGTGTTTGCTCTTCTCTTTTATAGGCATTTGTGCAGATATAGCTGTAGCAAAGCATGAACACTGGTCTGCTTTAGCTCCTCTTCCCTTTGAAGTTGTCATTTCTGCTGGACAAAAGGCCAAGGAGGAGTCCTGGGATAGAGGCCAGTTTACCTTCTAATTATATTAGACAATTTGCTCTTATTGTTATCATTATTGAAGTTTTCATAGCTTGCATTTATTTATCATTTTGTATCAATGGAGCAGGTGGTGGCGGTCCAGATAGGAGTAAGCGTGCTCGTGATTTGAGTGATCTAACAGGAGAGGGAAATATTGAGACCATGCTTTCAGTTGAAATGGGTTTGAGAGAATTAGCTTCTTTGAAGGTTTCTATCTTTCTTTTAATAAATTCTACTACTTGGTTAATTCTTATTTTAATTTTTATTTGTAGAAGCTAGGTTTCCACTATGTTAGGCTATATGTTTATTCAACTTTTTTCACGGTACTTTAGTTTTTGAATGTGTATGGGATATCCTCCAAAAATAATTATTATTTGGCTACAAATTTGTGAACATGTGACCTATAAAAGTTTGTTCTCTTGCATTGATGCGAATTTCAAGGTCATGTTTGTTTCTTCCAGTTCAACAGTGTTCTTTCTTTTATATTTGCTTGTTTGAAAAGCCACTTTGCATTTTATCAATTATTATATCACTGCTTTTTCAAGGTTGAAGATGCTGTTGTGCTTGCATTGGCGCAGCACAGGAGACCAAATATGGTTCGGCAATCCATCTCTGGTATTTTATCTATATCACAATTCTTTTTTGTTTCTGTGCTAGTATTCCTTGATCCATACATGTAACCTTATTTTCGGTCTGTCCCTAGCTTTTGCTTAAGACTTTAAAGTGATAGATACAATAGCTTTTTGGCAGTATTAAAGTCTTTAAAATGCTTTACTTGAAGTCAGGACATCTGGTCCACTCTTCTACTTCCTTTTTCATCAAAAATATACATTTTTATATTTTATTTAAAGAGAAAGAAAAAAAAGGCTTTTTGGCATTGTAGTACGTAGTGCTGTCATCTGATTAATGCAATTTCAATCCGAATTCTTTATAAATTTTGTATTTGTGGAAAGTTTGATACCCCAATTTATTATTTATTAATGAAATTTTCCTTACTTCTTGCGGCAATGTTCCACTTTCAAAATTGTTGCTTCAAATATCCAGTGGGATATGTTAACATAAAAACATCTTTCAAATGCATTTACCTTCTTGTTTTTTGATTTTCAGATTCCAAATCACCAGGTGATCCAAAGTTTATTGAGGCATTTGGTAAGGGATTTATTCTCATCCGCAGCAGTTATATGCTTTGTCATTAGTCATGCTGAAAGTATGGACATTAAACCTAAACTTTTGTATTGAGGAGTATGCATATTGGTGTTATTGATTATTTTAGAGATAAGTTAGTTGTGCCAGACCCTTTAGACTTGCACTGCATAATTGAGGCTATATGGGTCCAAGAAGAAATTTGTGTCTTCTTTTATGAGCTTCATTGTTGCATTAGGAAAATTGTAGCATCATATAATTTGGTTTTTGTTAATACAATTTTCTTAATGAACTAAAATTAGTGATTTTATGTCAAGTTCTTTTAGCCTTTTTCTTTTCCTGTCTCTGCAGTATTAAGCGAAGAGGAGGCGGAAGATGTTCTGTTTAAAGTGGTCAGTTGCCTTTCTTATTTTCTTTTGTAGTATGTTTTGACACTGCTACAGATATCTTGCATGCAGTCCTATCATTGACTTTCTTCTCTTTTGATGCCATTACTTTGTTAAATGAAGACAGAAAGTTAACAACTAAAGTTCAATGCTTTCTCATGATCTCATCTACTATGTGTGCTTTATTCAGATTGTTTGGTCCACTACAATTAGATTTGTGACACCACCTTTTTCCCCTTCCTTTTCCTCCAACCCTTGAAAGAAGAGAAAAATAAAAGGAATAAATTTCATAGTAAAATATTTAGTTTATAAATTTGAGTGGTTTTGCGAATTTGTTGTAAGGTTGGGCACTTGGTGTCTGGAGATTTATTAATTGTCAGAACATGAGGCCCATATTTAGTCAAGGCAAATGGCTAATCTGAGTATTCTAGTCCTAGGGAGTAGTATTGCCTTGGTTTCTGTGTTTTAGTTGATAATGTTTATATTACGTCTTCATATGTTGGAATTCATTGTTCTTAGAACTTGAATTATTCAGGCTTGGTTAACGTATTTCTGGAGAAGAGCTAAAGAGCATGGTGTGGAGGAGGATATAGCAGACGAGCGATTACAGTTTTGGATCAGTCGAAGTGGGCAATCTCCAACTTCACATGATGCCGTTGATGGTAATTTTGACGTATTATAATTAATGCGCTACTGAAAGTAACACATATTAGATATTATCTCTGCAGCTGAAAGTACATTGACTTAATGATTCTTGTAAAAAGCGAAGAGTCGTCAACAATATATAAAATGGAACTTGAACTCTTGAAGTGCAATTACTTGAAGTAGAAGAAATAGCAATTGGTATTCTTAACTCTTTGGCAACACAAATGTTAACTCTATAGCTCTCTAAACCATTGGCTTAGAGTAGATGGATGATTGGATGTTTGTATCCTATTGCCAAGTCAAGAATATAAGTGGAAAGGAACCAAATATAAATGAACACAAATGTTCAATAGTCACATCTTTCTCAATCCAATGGTGTGAATTGCTGATCAACAATGTTGAATACTATTTTTCTTTTTATCAAGTTAAGTAAAGCCATTGTCAGTAAGACAGATAGGTGGTTAGAAATTTGTTTCCCGTTTTGAGTTGAAATTTTAACATACATATCTTTATCATTGGATTAAGTGGATGGACCTTTTAACCTAAAGTTCTGCTTATGGTTCTAAACCATTGGATTAAACAATATTAATCGGTAGGACCTTTTAACTTAAAATTCTGATCCAAATCTTTAATCATTGGATTTTATGAGATCAATGATTAGGTATTTGTGTCAACATATTTCAACATACATATATGTGTACGTGTATGTCTGACTTTAGTGTCGGGTCAGTATTGATGCCTATAATGAGATATGTAACAAGATGCTCATGACTTGTAACATTTTAATACGGATTTGTAACAATTTTTATTACAGGTTTCATGACTTACCGTATAACAAGTTACAAAGTCATGGGTAATAGGTGTCGATCTAATGTTGTAGCTATTTTTTAGAATTGGAATTATGACTACAACACCAGTAGGCATGGATATTAGGGTTAGTATCCTTGGATAAGATGATGACTTTAATCATAATCTACATCCAAGGTAATTGCTCCGCCAACATCCATGTCTACCTGTATTGTAGACTAACCCATAATATTGTTAAAGTTGTAATTACAAGATGTCACTGGCGCATACAACATTGATTGCAATTTATGTTTTGTGGCAGTCGAGCGAGGTTTATTAGAGCTCAGGAAGTTGGGGATAGAACAGCAACTCTGGGAGGCATCTCGGAGAGAAATTGACTTGCCCTCTTCTGCGGCAGTTTCTAATCACAAACCCGCCACGGATTCAGATATCTCATCATGATTGATGTTGTTTAGATCTGTTTGCTGTTTCTTTTGTTTTTTTTTTGGGTTGTTCTTTTTAAATTTTTGGAATGAGAAGTTGCTTGTGCCAAATTTTTATACATATGCGTTCTTTTTCTTTACATGAACTTATATTTGCTACTTCTGTTCATTCAGCGACAATCAAACGTGGTAACATAGCTAGTCCTTCGATTCTGGGAGAGCTATGAACACTGAGAGCTTGTAATTAAACTGCTTATATGAGAGATTCGGGTATAATACGAAAGTGAATGTTTGGATTTTTTTTTTTTTTTTTTGGTTAATTGATTTTGTAATTTATCTTTCCATGACTTAGTTGGATATATTTTTGGTTAATACTATTGAATTTGTGGTCTTAATTTGGGAAAATTTTCATATTATATTATTCTCTTACAAACTTGTTACTTAGAAATTACTCTTTCAAATTAAGTTGCTAATTATATGATAATGCTTTATAACGTATCATTTACTTGATCAAATTTTGTATAATTCCCAAAATTCGTATATATCATAAACCAACAAATTAACCCAACGGAGGCCAATCTTATGGGTGCCGCTTGCCTTAACCCAAAATGGGGCCAACATGATCTCTAGATCTAATGATTAAAACTTATTCACACATATCCTAGGTTTATAATTAAGAAATTAACAATCCAAATCAGCAATCGGAAAATGGCATTATAAAAATAGTAAGTCATCCTTGACCATGCGAGAGTTATTGCAGTGAAAACGGGCTCACGTGCTTTTACGTTGTAAAGCAAGTTCTGGCTGCCTGAACGTACGCTAATTATTGGGTAGTCATGTTGGTGCAAAACTTAAAACGTTTAATGATAATTTAAAATAATTAATTTTAAATCTAAAATACAATCAAAAAAATTATTATAAGACTGTCAAATTTAAAATATAAAGTAAGTTACAAGTATTGTTAACAATTTTAATTATTTATAATATTTAATTATTTAATTTTTAATTTCAACAGAAAATTATTATTAGACTAAAAATGTTAAATATATTAAAAAGTTTTCAAGGAGTATTATTTATTATTTAATTAATAAAATAAAAAAATTAATAAAAAATTATACAATTTTTTTATTATATTAATTTAAAAAATAAAATATTTTATTAATTTTTTATTTATTATTAATAAATATATTTTTATTTTATTAATTAAATAATTTTAATAGTTAATAATAAATGAATCACTGACACTGATATATCCGTTTTAATCAGAGTGTCGTTGAATATGCTCAAATTGACAATAAAGAGTTAAAGATAATAGATTAAGCCTCATCACATCATCACCCCGCGTGAGTATGACTTAATAACCAACTAAATTTTCCGAGCGAATGCCTGCCATCATTGATCTCTATGGTTCAAGCCACAGCAAAAAGAAAAGAAAACCACCGTCTTGTTCGCCGGCAAACCGACCACAACCCCACTCCCCGTTGTACTGTAAACACAACAACAAAGAGAAGTAGACTCTGTTGCTTCAATACCAATCAAGTTTCCCCATACCCCACCTCAAAAAGCGGCAACTTTAACTCCTTTTCTTACAATAGCACAAAACCCATTTCTAAATAAAGCTAAACTTCCATCTCCATCTCTCTCTCTTTCTCTCTCTATTAGTCAGTCCCAGTACTAATCTCTCAAAAAGAAAACAAAAAAAAAATGGCAAAAGAGCAAGAGCTAAAGGAACAACCTGCCGCAATCATCAACTCTTCCCAGGTTCATCTTTACAATTACCTTTTTCATTTTTCAATTTCTTTTTTCAAATGCAAATCATTACAGTTTATATATACATATTATTGTTATTCTCTTATCTGGAACTAGGGTTATGTCTGTCGACCCAGATTGTTGGATCATAATTGGTATGGGTATTAGTTTGCTTACAAGTGTTCATGCAGGAGAGGGAGGAAGAGAAGGACTTGGACCTCGGATCTGACGAAGCTGAGACACCATTGCCTCTCACAGTCACTTCCCGGGTAACATTATTCATTCTCTTTTAAGGGAGTTGATGAATTTTTCTTATAGTAACATGTTAGAGTGATCATGTGTTAACGGGTATTTGAGGAGAAAACAAATTGCAGGTGTTGTATATGTTGGGAGATATAACTGCGGGTCCGGCCTATCGGTTCACCCAATGGTTGGAACTGGTTCGTAAACGTAGCAGCAGATATCGCTCCTCTGGCTTCCCTCACCGCCCCTGTAGGCTTTGCACTATGCCTCTTAGGTATCTATTCTCTTGTTACTTTTAATTAATCTTGAGTTATGGATAATATTGCTGTTTTTGCTGCTGAGGAGGTATGACAGAAATAACTTGCACTGCAAGCCAAACATTTAGTTTTTATACTACTAAATAGGTCATGAATCAATAACGATGCTACTGAACCAAGGTTTCCCAAGGGCCAATATGAATGCAGTCTAATCTATTAATGTTTCTTGTACCATTGCTGATATAAGTGGACATCATTAGAGCATTTATGAATAAAATCCTACTAGTTAATGAAAACATTAGAGATTGGGGATATAACATGTTGCTGTATATTAATATTTAATTTGATTCTTATAAGGTTAACGTGACACAGAGTTTTTAGTGATAATAGAACATTGAGGAATGTGATTATTTATCTGTCAATTTAGTGGAATGACATTCTGTTTCTTACATAGTTGTCCCCATGATTCCTGTTTAGTGATGAAGAATCATCTGTTAGCCCTAAAGGTCCTGCACCTCCTGAGCAAGCTCCGGAAATTAATTTATGGGAAAGACTAGGGAAAGCTGCTATGCTGGACATTGAGTCGAGCATTTTTTCTTGGGACATGCTCTCATCACTTCATCACACTGAGCATAGTAGTAGCACTGACCATTCCGAGGATGAAATGAATAAAGCCCTCGAGGTATGTGGTCTATTGGACCAGATTTTATAAAATGACACCTAGCTTGCTCAGATCTACTTCACGATTCGGAGAGAAACACAAGCACGAAGGATACTTCTGTAAAGTTGTCATGCAATTACATAATTCGTGTACTATCTGAAATACCCAAACATGGTCGTACATGTTGGCAAGTCCAGATTCGAAATCAGGACCCTTTTTAAATGTCTTTGTCTGAGTGAAATTATTAGCTAGTATGAAATATTTCTCAGGTTATTAATATTGCACACTGAAAATGTAAATTGTCATGATGTTTTGTATTTTTAGCTGCCCTGTATAGTGTGCTTGTGTCTTTTTATTGTTGCAGATGTTACAACTGGTTCCTGTCTCATGGAAGAAATCTGAGAACAATATAATTCTTCTTTGTTTATCTTCTCATTTGCTGCCTCAAATTTTCTTCAGTTGTGTGCATTTAGGTTACTGTAAATTCTGGTGGAGTGGTTTTCTTTGCGTTATTCAACCAGCCTGGGTTTGATGATGCTTCTCCAAAGGAAGCAGCAGCAGTTATAAAGTTTTCATCTTCAAGGATGGCCACTCAATCAGAACGCCTTGGCTATGAATTTGCCAAGTGGCTAGGTGTCCAAACTCCTCAGGTTGTACCCCTTTATCTGCGCCAAATATTTCTACCATCTTAGGCTGCAAGTCCTGTCTTATTGTGCTGGAAATTTTATTTTTCAGGAAATAGTTTATTTTCCTTTACGATTTCATTTATACTTTATGTTGGGGCAGGCTAGAGTAATTCATAATTCTAGTCCAGAGTGGCTCCAGATTAAGGAAGCTGCTGAGAAAGCAAGAGCTACAGCAACTTCTGAAGGAGATGAGATTGGTGAAACAACATGTTCTGAACTTTTGGAAGCTCTTGAACTTAGTCGATGCCTTTTCCTCATGAGGTGAAGACACAACCTGAATCTTTTGTTAATGATTTACTATAATGTAATAGCATATTTTGCTTTTTTCAGTTATTGCTTTCAACTTACCAGATAAACATAGGGGAACACAAACCATTCTGTGAATTGTATTTGCACTTATTCGCCGAAATTTAGTTTGCTTAGATGGTTAGGGTCATTGAACTGCACTAGATGACTTCATCCTGTCTTGGGAAGTTTAGGGGCATTGGAATTTGTCAAGTCACTCATTATGTTGTGGTCAGGGTTATTGACATTTTTTTTCTCTAGAACATGGATTCTTTATACTAGAGCTTTCTCTTGTTGCCTGTGGTCTACCCATGCTTGGTTGTCCTCTTCTTTACAAAAGCTGAGGCACAATGCTATTGGTTGTTTGTTTTCTGATTCCATGCAATGTGGTAGCAGTGGAACGGAGAGACTAAGGTTTTATTTTTGTCTCCCCTATTTTGGAGTCAAGAATGTCATTTAGGCAGAGTTAAATGACAATAACCCTGCATGCATTTTTATGCTTGTTTGAAGGATGGTCACAGTGATCCTTTATAGCTTTTTGTTTGCTCAAGAAAATGCGGAGAAGTATTCATAAAAAATTTAGCATTGGGTCTTCTAGGATCTAAGTGTGGGGATGCATGGCTGAGATTGTATCTGTTTGCGCTGTTTACTGTTGTTTCGTTTCACTTGTGGAGTAGATGCATGGTCTTAAATGTGAGTTGCTTTGCTCTAAGAAAAAAGTTTTCCCTTTTTTTCTTTAACTCTTGTCAATATATATATAAAAGGAGTTAGAAGTGATCTTTCTAAGTTAGACATATGATTGAATAGTTCAGCTGTCGTTATTAACAAAGCAGGCATTTTCTTTCGGAAGTGAGTCCGAATCCTGATTCAACTTGCTACACATGCACAGCAGATAGCTAAATATGGAAGTCCAGGAAAAAATTGCTTTTTTTGTCAGTCATTAATGGAGATGACAATCACCGTAGATGTTTTCTATAAATTCTTATTACTTGTACATCACTATAGGCAATAGACACAGTAGGCAGGATTTTTATCCGCTCTATAAGCTTTGTTAAGGTATGATATTTTTTTTCTCGGTAGCATTCTTAAGATCAAGATCTTCTCTGTTTGCAGTTATGTTCATGGATCTCCTTTATTAGAAAGCTCAAATGCATTTGAATCACGGGAAAATGCTGAAAAAACTGCAGCAGCTCTTGGCAGGGTCTTGATGTTGGACCTTGTCATTAGAAATGAAGATCGACTCCCTTGCCGACAACTTAGATGGCGTGGAAATCCTGCAAACCTGTTGTTGGCAGACAAAATGGCTTCTGCAAATCTGGATGCATTTGAGGAAGCTTTTGATTCTGCAATTAAGCAATATCGACCAAGGGTAATTAGAGCTCTTCAGAAAGAACGAAGGGCCACTTCAATAGATAGCAGAATTATCCCTCATAATTCAGGCCCAGGCCTGTTATCACAGGGCTCAGATCTTTCTGATATCATAGAATCTTCAAAATCTAGTGAAATGAGCCGAAGAAGTCAAACATCAGATGAGTCAACTGTGTCTGATTTTCACATTGTGGCTATTGACTCCGGTGTTCCTCGCCGACCTCCAGCAGGAAAACGTGCAAATGATCATGCAAATTATCCTAAGGTGGTTGAGCTACTTCTTAACAGTTCAGAATATGCCTCCAATCTGTTAAATGATATAACAGGAGGGAAATTAGGATCTCCTCCTTTAGAAGATGCTGGCATGAATGATAGACGGGTGACTGAAATGTCTTCAGTTATTCATGAATTCCGTAGCGGGTTTCGTTCCGCTCTTAGAGATCTTCAAGGATTTCACATATTCCTACTCGCACTTTACCAAAAACTAGATGGCTTGTTACGAGCATTTTTGAATATTATGCATAAGATAAATTCAGGGGACTTTGACAAAGAGGATTATGGGGTTCCTGAATCACCTTCACATCCAATTGCGAGCATCTGTTGTCAGTCTCCATCTAGCAAGGAACGGCTCTACAATGATAGCTATACAGATTACAGTGATACAGAGTTGCAAAAGACAGCTCCAAGGTCATCTTCTAAGGAAAACTCAGATTGTAATTCTCCTATGTCACGAGAAAGCTGGCATGGAAAGTCTCACAAGGGGAGTGGGGAACCTCTTCGTAGCTTGCGATTGACTACAAAGCTTCGTGATTTTCATAAATTTGCCAAGGTTGTGTTTCTATATGAAATTAAATGTTATTTTATACGTCATTTGCAATTGGTTGAAACTAACAAATTATGGTAATATCTTGCAGATAGTAAATAAACAAATTAAGAACAGAAATTTGGTTTATCAGCATAGTTTTTGCTGTTGATCCTGAGTAGATTGTTATACTGTTGTTCCCATTGATCTCATGACATTTTCTAGCATGACTTGGTAAAGCTTCCATTGTGAGTTTTTAGTTCTTCCGCTAGATCTTAAGAAGTTGCAGTTTTTGGTTCACAGTTTAATATGCATTTCATGATATTGCTTTTTCCATTTCTGGCTAGTCTTATGAGAGATTTCAAAAGTGCCTACTCTAAAGGCTTCTTTGTTGCAATTAATTAGACTGGATAATGTTAACTGTTTCAATATGCTGCATCTGTAGATCAATACAATCTTCTGGGTCATGGTTGGAATCAACAATGCTGTTTTCGTCTTAAAGAGTGGGTCTGTGTTTTGCATGTTAATTTGGCAGAATTTCTGTTAATCAACATGGTTAGACTGCGTGTTCTTTGAAAACGTCGGTAGAAAGTAAATGCTAAATATGTAAATGGATAAATTAGTTGCCAACCTTACTTTATCTTTTCTCTTCTTGAGAGAGCAATTGCATACTGTCCAAGGAGTTACTTTTTGTCATATTGCTGTGTTAAGTTGTAGGTGAGAAAATTATTTACGAGTTTTACCATACCTATTGCCACTGCCAGTATGTGGACCACACTCCTGCGGCCTTAGGTACTGAACCTTGTGCTTGGTGGGGGCCATAGAAAGCCAATTCACACACAAACATGCACATATGCATGCACATGTGCAAAAGAGAAGAAAGAATTCACCCACCAATTGTTCGAGGAAATGTTTGTATTACTATGGCTTGAAAATACAAATTAGAGAGGAGAATGCTTTGAAGGATCCAAAAAAACACGTTCTCAAAGCTCCAAGGTGTTCTCTCTCTCTCTCAGTAGTTTTGCAAGTGTGAGTTTGAGTGAAGGCTAACTTAGTGCCAATGCTAGCAAGGTTGAGCACCTATGGCTCCACGGAAAAATCAGTCTGTAATGCCATGCTGAGCAAATAAAAAGAAGTGGCCTGGGGGAAGTTTGGACTGTTTGAAACATCGCTTCTCTTGTTTTTCTAGAGCCACAATTTGTTCTACCTCATCTCTTATTGTTTAATACCAAAATGGTCATGCTCAGGTTGATGCTGAATCAAGTAAAGAATTGGAACAGTGGAATGAAATGCTGAGAAATGATGCTGTGAAACTCTGCCAGGAAAACAATTTTAATACAGGATTCTTTGAGGGTAGTGATAATAATTGTGTTGTTGATGCATACGAATTGAAGGTAACATTTTGATTTATTCCCCAGGCTTCATTTTTGTGTGATATGATATTTCCCTTTCATCTTTTAATTCTCCTGGATTCTAACTTGCAGGTCAGACTTGAACACATTATTGAAAGGATATCATTGATTTCTGAGGCAGCAAATACAGAGAGGCCATCTTCAATCTCAAGTAGCCTGTTCATTGGTGGTGCACTGGCTGCAAGATCTAGTTACACGCTTAAACATTTAGGAATTAGTCATATACTGTGTTTATGCGCCAATGAAACTGGACAGTCAGATTCTCAGTATCCTGATCTCTTTGAGTACAAAAATTTTTCTGTAAGTGCTTCATCCCTTATTCTATTTCCATGATCAGGCAATTTTTGTTTTATATCTCTGACGGAAGCTGCTCTAGCCACTCTTGCACCAGAATTTCTCTCTCACTGACACAAGCTCAACAGAGAAATCAATGGTGACCCTTTTTCTTATTATGTGAAAATTATGGTTAGAAAAACAGCATATATTGTCATCTTTCTCCAAAGCAAACTAGATTACCTGTGTTTGTGCTTCAACCTTTTTGCTACAATTTGATTGTTTAAATAATATTTACTAGAAAATGATACCTTTTGGAAATACTTTCATCCAATATTTACCTTGTTTTATTTAGAGGTATAGACATTCATGATATATTGCGATGCAATGGCTAGAACTCACCCCCAAAGACCGACTTCTAAGTGAACTGTGCCCTTGAGCTTATATATCCATTAACATTTGTGTTTCCTAGAATCCCACATCTAGAAATTGTTGATTGACCCTCCAATGGCACTGGTTTTAAACTGTTTTTGACTGATACATTATTTGATCCGTTTGAACAGATAAGTGATGATGAAGATACAAACATCAGCGGCATCTTTGAAGAAGCTTTGGATTTTATTGACCATGTGGAACAAATAGGTGGGAGAATTCTAGTTCATTGCTTTGAGGGGAGAAGTAGAAGTGCCACATTAGTGCTTGCCTACTTAATGCTCAGGAAGTAAGTAAACATTGCAATTTACTTGTTGGAACATAAATTTTGTTACATCCATAGTGCATGCACGCTGATTTGAAACTCCATCAGACGTCGTATGTCTTGAACATTATTACTTGATATTAATAAAGTTCATTCGTATGTTCATTATCAAAGCTCATTTTATGGTGCAGGAACTTCACACTATTACAAGCGTGGAATGCCCTAAAACGAGTCCATCGCCGAGCCCAGCCCAATGATGGGTTTGCAAGGATTCTGGTTGATCTTGATAAGAAATTGCACGGGAAAGTTTCAATGGAGTGGCAACAGCGGAGGCCAATGATGAAAATTTGTCCCATATGTGGAAAAAATGCAGGTCTGAGCAGCAGCTCACTTAAGCTTCATTTGCAGAAATCACACAAGAAGTTATCGTCCGGAAGCGTGGATAGTGCCATGACTATGGAAATACAAAAGGCTTTGGATGCACTAAAAATTAGCAGAGGTGGGAGTGTCAGTCCTACACAAAGGGAATCTTGTTCACTTCTGGACGAATAAGAATTATTCATCTGTTGCCTTCGCTTGGTCATCAAATTCCTAGCAAACCAAAGTCAACTGCGTTCTGCATGAAATCCGAGTCTTCGGATATGGGCTTGCTCCAGGGCATTATATTACGTGTGAATGTTCACATTCGTACAAGGAAAATGATGAAGATGTATCAGTTGTTTCCTACGACCACATGCACGATTTTGGCAACGGTAGGTTTTTAAGAACTATGGCAACAGGTTTCATGGTTTCTAATCAATAACAGATCCGTCCTCTTCCATAAACGATGGTTTCCATGATTAATCGTACCCAATTAGAGTAATTATCATATAATTCACAGCTACTAAAGGCAGTTGTCCTACTTATCATTACATCCTTCCTCCTTTCGTCGTTACATCCAACGATTGGAAAAATAATAACAGAAATAATAAAAATGAAAATGTAAACTACCCATCTGATATCTGCTACCGAACCGTGTATGCTATTCATGGTGTAACGAATACAGCCTTAAAGCCCAACCGCCAAATCAATCAACAGCCTTCCAAATCTACTACTGCCAAGTAGTCCTCCCAAGAAAACAGACTACGATTATATAGCCAATTCAAATGAGACCGTTAGTACAAACAACATATTCAAATAGAATTACACAACAGGAATTGGGTCTGGGTCTGGCAATGACTCGGGAGCACCACTGCTGCCGTTGAGCACAGTAACATTCCCGTCAGAATCGACATCAACTATCACCGAATCACCCTCTTTGATTTCTCTTGCGAGCATTTTCTCAGCCATGCTGTCTTCTAGAAGTCTCATAATGGCTCTTCTCAATGGCCTTGCACCATAGCTTGGGTTATACCCTTCTTCGACCACCCTCTCTCTAAATCTCTCCGTCACTTGAAGCTCGATATCCTTCGTCTTCAGCCTATCAAACACCTCCTTTAGCATTATATCAGCTATCTCTTTAACCTCTAGCTTGGTGAGCTGACGGAAAACAATCATCTCGTCCAATCTATTCAAGAACTCTGGCCTGAAGTACTGCTTCAGTTCCTCAGTCACCAGACTCTTAATCCTATTGTAACTGCTATCTTTCTCATCGTAATCAAGATCAAATCCTATGCGGCGTCCTCCCTTCTCAATAACACTGCTTCCAACATTTGATGTCATTATTAAGAGGGTATTCTTGAAGTCTACAGTTCTTCCCTTACTGTCTGTCAATCTTCCATCCTCCAGAATCTGAAGCATCATGTTGAAGACATCAGGATGAGCCTTTTCAATCTCATCAAAAAGTACAACAGTGTAGGGACGACGACGAACAGCCTCAGTCAGCTGACCACCCTCAGTGTAACCAACATAACCAGGTGGTGAACCAATGAGCTTCGATACAGTGTGTCTTTCCATGAACTCACTCATATCAAGCCGTATCATGGCCTCTTCTGAACCAAAGTAATAGGCAGCTAACGCTTTTGCCAGTTCTGACTTCCCTACACCAGTTGGACCAGAAAAGATGAAACTTGCAATTGGTCGATTGGGGTTCTTGAGTCCAACACGGGCACGGCGGATAGCACGACTAATAGCTTTAACAGCTTCATCCTGACCAATGACTCTCTTATGAAGGGTCTCTTCCATCTTGAGGAGACGATCAGATTCATCGGTTGATACTTTTTCAACAGGAATGCCAGTCCAAGCTGAGACAATGTGTTGAATGTCCACTTCAGTCACAACAGGGCCTACATCCCCTGCCTCAGTCTCCGCCTTGCTCATCTCCTTGCCCTTGTCTACAAGAGCTGTGATCTGAGCCTTAAGGTCCATTTCTCTGTCACGTAATTCCCCAGCCTGTTTAAAAGATTATATGTGATTACTAGCTGGATGAATCAGACAGTGGGCTAATCATCAAACAAATTTTCGAACATTAAACAACCCTTCAATTTTCGGACATTAAAAACCTCAGCTCAGAAAGAATAATTGATAATTTGACCTCAATCACAAAAATACACACGTGGTCCTATAAAACTCAACCTATTCAAATAAAGCAATGGCTTGTAACAAGACACACTACTTGGTAATCCATACCTTTTCAAAGTCTTGGCTTCTAACAGCTTCATTCTTCTCCTTAGTTATCTGCCTGAGCTCTTTTTCAAGCTCCCTGGCTTCCTCAGGGAGCTAAGTAACAACCATGTTACCAATCAATTCTAAAAAGAGGTGAAACAAGAGGGAAAAGATGTTTATAAACTGAAATATCAGCTAATACCTGTGCATGACGAAGCCGAACCCGAGAACCAGCTTCGTCAATCAAATCAATAGCTTTGTCAGGCAGAAAACGATCACTGAAAAGTTGACAGAAATACATGTCATATAATTTCCAGATGGTCATGCAATCATGCGTAAGTATGATAATGAACCAGTAGGAAGGTACCAGAAAAGATGGCATCTACAAATAGACAATTTTATTTTAAGTTTCCATGTGAGAAATTGTCATACGGTGCATTTAACATCTTTCCAAAAAAGGAAAAAAAATACACACGTGCGTGCACGTACAAACACACACACACACACACTAATACAACACATTTTATCAAAAATGCATCAAAATATGAATAAAGAAATCATTTCTCTCTTTCCTAAGAATTGCATCCCTATCCAATAGGGAAGAACAGAACATACATGCCAACTAAAATTGAGTTATCTCACTGCAGTTGGCTCAAAAAAGAAAAATAATAAAGAATTATCCCCATGAAGTACAGCATACCTGATATACTGGTATGACAGCTGTGCAGCAGAAACTAGTGCTTCATCAGTGTAACGGAGCTTGTGATGAATTTCATATCGCTCTCGAAGCCCTTTCAAAATCTGTATAGTTTCATCAACTGATGGTTCTGGCACTTTAACTGGCTGGAATCGTCTTTCCAATGCTGGGTCTTTCTCAATGTGCTTCCTGTATTCATCCAGTGTTGTGGCTCCAATACACTGCATCAAGTGAAATGCATTTGAAACTAATTACCCAGCATCCAATATGGTTAATGGCCACCCATTATCAATTATGCACACAATTTCCCCATGCATCATTCAGATTAAGAAAGTAAATTTGGTTATCATCAAGTCAGTCCATATGATATGGATCTGGTAATAGGATAATAAGCCAGGCTCACAGTTCTCTATCATATATGAAACATGAGCTTCAAGAATCGAGAAACCGCATTCCCTCTTATAGGATGAAATGGTCCACGCAAAAGCATCACATTTATTTCATTTATTTATCATTTTGTTTTTGATAAGAAACACAAAAGGCACTGCCTTTAAAAACTCACCAGTCAAGGTTATAAGAAAAATCAAAACCACAAACAAAAAGTAAAGCACAGCATATTATCACCACAATAGGGCACCATGCAGCTGTCTTAAGCACAATCTCCTCACCTAATAGCAACAAATCATTGGAACATAGCCATTAAAGTAAACCTAGAAAAAAGCACCTCCACCAGAACATATATTTTCTTCCTCCAGCTAGAGCCACATAAACAAAGAAGAATGAACATTGGCATCTGATAGAGTTACCTGCAATTCTCCTCTTGCAAGAGCTGGCTTCAGGATGTTAGCAGCATCAATTGCCCCTTCTGCTGCTCCTGCTCCAATTAAAGTGTGCACCTCATCAATGAATAGAATTATTTCATCACTCTGTTTGATTTCCTCCATTAGCTTCTTTAATCTTTCTTCAAACTCTCCACGATATTTTGTCCCAGCAACAAGAAGACCCATATCCAGGGTTATAACCTAAAGCACACAGAAGAAAAATAAACATATATTCAGTGATAGGAATCCCCACTGCAAGAACTATTCTTCTCTAATTTCTATTAAATACACACAGGTACATCAAAAACAGGAAATAACAAAAGCACAAAGGAAACAATATATCTTGCAATTTATTGTTCTTATGTGGTAAGTCAAAGCATCTAACACCATGATACAATAAACTGGACTTAAGAACATAAAATTATGACATGGTGTCAACACAGTTTTCCAATGGTGTACCATCTAACTACAGGACTTCAGCCTAAATTCATACATACTCTTAACATCAAACAAATGCCAAAATATCACATTGGAATATACTAATTGGATCAGTTCAATAACATCCAAAACTATCCAAAAATTAGGAAAGCCCTTCATTCCAGCATTTGTTTACAGATGGCATCTAGTTCAGATGTGTCAGCGGCCATTTTAAGCTTTCACAGTTACACTCTTAATCTCAACCACTGGATCAGAAGTTATCCCCAGAAAGAAACATGAAAATAAAATTAAAGAGGAGGTCACTAGCTCCGGTTCATTGAAAACCACATGCAGCAATAACCATCAAATCCGAAGAACTCTTTCTTAAAAATAAATAAGTACTGTGTCAAATCCAACACAACATTGTGCCAAAACATTCAGCAAACTGCAGTACACGCTAAATTGTCTGAATGGGTTTTCCACAAAATTTAAATGGTTCACATGCCCGATCCAAATAGTTACCTGAAACACATCCAAGCCCTAAACAACTGCACTAAAATTTGAAATAATATGCTTTATATAACGAACATACTGATTTATCTGCTCCGCACACATACATAATTACACATGCATGCATGATAAAAACTGCTATCTTTAGTCTCATGTTTTCATGCTACATATTCTTAAGCATGATGAAAGCTAATTCCGAACATCAAAAATGCCAAATTCCCATTCCTACTTTTGCATTGTACCTCATGGCCCATGAAAGGCACGCAGCACCATTATCAAGTACATGAATGACTTCAATAATTCACACACTTCAGAATGACACATTTAACCAGCCCTATTAAGTTGCAGTCACAGTTAATGAAATTCTTTTTCAATCACTCAATGAAATTAAAAGAAACCATGCAACTATTTTGAAAACCAGGAGTTATCAAGTGAATATATCCAGGAGAGTTAGAAATGTTTCAGATACCCAAATTGATAACAACTATAAGAGCTTATACCGACCTTCTTTCCTTCAATAGTATCAGGAACATCACCACTTGCAATTCGTTGAGCAAGACCTTCAGCAATTGCTGTCTTACCTACACCAGGTTCTCCAATAAGGCACGGATTATTCTTGGTTCGACGGCCCAAAATTTGGACAACACGTTCTATTTGTGGCTGTCTACCGACAACAGGATCCAATTTACCCTGAAAGAATAAGATACTAAGGTATGAAACATGTCTTTACAACTCAAGCAGCAAAATTCACGATATACATGGTAGAGGAGATAAAAGGGAAGAAGATTACCTCCTCAGCTAGCTTAGTCAAATTAGTTCCATACTCCTCCAGTGTCGGCATCTTATTGCCACTGCTTCCTCCTCCAACACCAGCACCGACTGCTTCTGTGCTCTCACCAACCATTCGAATAACCTATTAACCCCAATAAAAACTTTAGTTTTCTTTTTACAAGATATCACAATTTTTGGTATTAGGAAAGCGGACAACAAAAGATTTCTTGACGAATCAGAACAAAATTAATAAGAATGTAGCTTGCCTGCGTACGGATGTTACTTGGATCAGCACCCAAATTCTCAAGAACACGAGCTGCTACACCTTCCCCTTCACGAAGAAGCCCAAGAAGAAGGTGCTCAGATCCAATGTAATTATGGCCTGAAATTTCAATGGGATATGGATTGTCAGTTAACCAAATAATTATTTCTTTGCCAAGAGAGGACAACTATATATTGTGGAAGCCAACACCTTCAAACAGGTGGCAGAAGAAAAAAAAAGTTAAAATGTAAAAATAAGACTTTATTTTAATCTAGAGCTCTCATTAGTTCAGTTGAAGAGATTGGAAGAGTCATCAGTTGAATAGAATGGAAGACCAACAATAGCTATAATATTGTAAAAATAATACCTAAGTACATAATTAATTCAAGGTTAAAACAAAAGGGTCAGGTCGAAATCAATTTCAGTATATTTTTCTTTGTCTAAAATAATATTCCATCATATTTAAAAGCTTTATTAAGAACTTGCAGTTGAAATTTGAGTTAATTTGACTTCAAATATGTGGGAACCGACATGGTTATAGATGAGCTTATGTCTGGTGTGGCCCATTACAAATGAGTTAAGGTAAAGGCTCCAGAGAATAGTATCTCAAAATTTATAACAACTACAAGAGCAGCTACAGGCACAGCTACACTCAAAAAACACAATTATTGCAAGACATGCCAAAAAACCAAAAATTGAAAACAGAATCCCTGTAGTAAGATAGGGTTTCCACAATATAAGGCATTACTGAAGAAGGAAAAGGGGGAGAAGTCAACGATACCCAGTTGGCGTGCTTCCTCCAGCGAAAGCTCCAATACACGCTTTGCACGAGGAGTGAATGGAATTTCCACAGCAACAAAACCACTTCCCCTTCCAATTATCTTTTCCACTTCTACACGTGCATCCTTAAGGTTGATTCCCATTGATTTAAGAACCTTTGCAGCAATGCCAGTACCTTCGCCAATAAGACCCAATAGGATTTGCTCTGTGCCAACAAAATTGTGGCCAAGCCGTCTTGCTTCCTCTTGTGCAAGCATAATCACTTTAATTGCTTTCTCTGTGAAACGCTCAAACATGGCTTTAACTACAACTCTTCCAGACTTTCCTCGTCCGGAAGAAAGTGAAATTGCTACTCTAGAATGGAAATCTAGGCCAGATCTAGCCAAGGTATCCAAAGCATTGGCGCCTCGCAATCCTGAGAAACTTCTCAATCTTAACCCAGGTGCCAGCAAAGAGGACATCATTTTGACATTTCTTCTCGATTTTCCTGACTCTAGCAACTGAAAATTCCTTCGGCCAGGGACCAAAGCAGGGATATTGGTCGAATGTGCTAGAACCCTCACCATGATGTATTCTGCATTTGGTGACATGTCAGCTACCAATTCAATAGCCCAAAAACAAGAGAAATCAAACAGAATGCTAAAAAACTGCTGGCCATCCACTTTGCAATGCACAAACTGCAAGCCAGAAGTCATGACTTGCAGAGATATTGCACTAAAAGAAAGTAGCGTAACTGATACGATTAGATGTAAAATTTAATTTGCAACTTCCTACTCAAATATCAAAAGAAAAGGTTCCCTACGTCACTGTTCGTGATAATTAAAGAAAAAATAACAGCAAAATAGAACAAAACAAAAGGCACTGCTAACGAATCATATAGGATTCCAATTAATGCATGCAATAAGATTACATCATTAACTAAACAGAATGAGAAGCTGACGCCAACAAAATTTTAAAATCGCTTACTGTTATTCTTATTGAATGGAATATACCTTGAAACACTGATCGCTATAACAATGAACTACAGCTATATTATGGATCCTTCAACCTGAATATAACATGACTTAACCCTATTAAACTAAAACGATACAAGTAACATCATGACATTGAACATAAACGAACTAAACAACAAACTTTACCACCAACTAGAGCCTTATTTTCCCATTAACCATCCAACCCGACGAGGCACATATGAATAAAAAAAATACAGACTCAAAAATTACACACAGAACAATTTACTCTTAATTTTATCACATTTAATATAAATATACAAAAAAAAATTATAATCCAACACAAAACGCTGCAAAATTCAAATTTTCGCGTATTATCTATTCAAGCCCCAAATTTTAATGAACTTGGAGAACCAAAAGCTTACAGAATACAAGTTGAACGACCAACTAATTGCTATAACAATCATAAACAACAGACAAGATCACAAAAAATTAAAATCAACAATTAGTTTCACTCAGTCAGTAATTGCTTAACTAATCATTATTTAAAAAAACACAGCCGACGTTTATTAAAAATAAAATAAAATCAACAGCACCGAGACAACTCCAGCACAACCACCACCATTCAAATCAACAAACATCAGAACTCAAAATCGTTCATCTGAAAACCCCTAAATTCAACGGGAACATGCGAGTGGATAAACACGAAAAGGAAACGAACATCAAAATAAAATAAACAAAAATACAGTGAAAAATACGGAAACTGACCTAGATATTTGAAATAAAGCTTATTCGAAAGATTAGCTAATATAAAAGGAAGATGAATGAGAAGAGAAAAGGAAAAAAAAAACGGAAGGGAGAAAAGAGAGACCCTCTTTTTATGGTCGGCCGAAGACGAAAGGATAGACAGATGCGGTGTATGTAGTAAGCGGTGTCAAGTGTTGTACTAGATGGATAGAACAACAGTGTATCTTTTTCTTTTTCTTTTTTTAATTTCTTATTTTTCTATCGGTGACTCTCCGACGTCGGATTGAAAACCTGGTAAGAGATTGTGGTTTAAGCGTGAAGGCAAGATCGAAACACGCGGTTTACTTGCGATGCCCATTTTAGTGGACCTTCCCAGGCTTTAATCCAGCCGAAAACAAACTCGGTTACGTAAATATCCTTGTGTTCTTTTAGTGGTGTACCTATTTTGCCCCTGGATGTTCGCTGTGATTTGCTGGAGAAAATATCAGAGCACCGAAACGTCGCTGTAGCATAGACGTATACGATAGGAGCTTCTAGTTTTGATATTTGTTTATTTTTCTCTGGTGGTTGGGTTCAAAAAGGAACTTGGAAAGAGCAGAGCCTCTCAAATTTGGCAATATCAATGAACATAAGATGGATTGTTTAACGAAAATATCAAGCCAAACTGGGTCGGCAACGTACTATTTCGGTTTTGGTCTTCTTGTTGTCAACGTTTCTACCAATAAAAAAATAAATTGTAGTTCTCAATTTCCTCTTAAATTTAATTAAAGAAAAGGGTACAATATCTGTATCACAATTCTTATGGTACATACGATAATGCTTAATTTGTTTAAGATGGACGAATTGGAATGCAGATTTCTACATGTACAAGTATCGTAACATTACTTCAATTCAAGACAAAATAAATAAATTTAACAACAAGATTGTATCATTGGGCTGGGCTGAGTTGGGCTTCGTGAATTGTGGATGCTGGCCCAGGCCCGTCCAGTGAAAGCCCTATTGTAACAAAACCGGGCGAGCCTCTGGGCATTGGTGATCCGTCTTAAGTATTCTGAATAGCCCACAGTTACGTATTAAATAGCCCCACCACAACAATTATTATTTTCATTTTTTATTAAATTTTTTGAGTATATATTAATTAATAGGTGCACGTCCACTCGTTACTTGTATTATATGAAAAATGAAAATGCCATTCTTAGTGGTCATATAAAAAAAAATGCGAGTAATAATATTATTTATTTTAAGTAATATTTTAATTTTTATATCCCAAGTGATATTTTTTTGTCAATAAATAATAAATTATCGCTTGGAATACAAACAATAAAACAAATATTAAGAATATTTACAAAGACGTAAATTATAATTTCATGGGTACTTATTAAACTAGGTCATCTTCACAATTGTAAACATCCTTTTACAAAATTGCAAACAAAACAATGGGAAAATCGGAGCCAATTTTCAATGATGTCCGAAGAATCACGAGGATATACAAGAAATATTAAATAGAGACTCGCAGTAGCAGCAACCCATCTGCATAACTTAATTAAGATTCTTGTCACTCCTTGGACATTTCTTACATTTGACATTTATTACTACACTACTTGTGGTCCTCTTGAATTTTCACTAGCCTGGTGTTTTATTGTATTGCATATTTAATGGGTCCAATTATTTGAAATAATATTCAATTTTAAATATACTATACAAATAACATTAGCGGAATTCAAAATAAATTCTATTTTTATTTTTATTTTAAGTGATATACGACTCATTTGTTGAATGATAAAAGATTTCAATAAGATTAATACTTAAAAATTATAATATTATATTATTCGTTAAAAATTTTAATCAAATTTTTTAGTAAGATTCTACGTGTATATTTAAAAAATAAAAAGATAAATAATATACACGTTCCTTTGATCATCATTGTCCTATAAGTTTATTGAATGAGTTGAATTTATAGGTAAACAATAATTTTTTTTTTGAAAAGTTATTAAGTTACGAATCATTTGAGTTGTGTATCTTTTTTGTATGAATATTAATTATAAATTTATGATTATAAATAAATTTAAAAAAATTGTTAATATTATTAATAGTATCAACAATTATTTATACACGCACATACAAATGATACAATTTCCCCTGACAATAGCCCTTGTTATAGAGCGATTAATTTTTTAAAAATATTATTTGAATTTTAAAAAAAAAAAAAGTAAGGTAAAGTAAAAACGATAACAATTTAATTAGAGAACAAAAGATTAAAGAAGTTAATGGAATTGATTGGGCTGTGGCAGGAGCAGTAGCAGTAGGTGCGGTGAACTAAAAGGTATCACGAGATACTTGGGGTTTGCTTTAGTTGGGTTAGTGTCGTCGTCTTTTAAATATTATTCTCAGTCAGTCCAGCATCAATGCTGCCGCCTGCAATATGCATGCCTTTGATGCTGGCTGTACCTTTGTTTGATTCAGCAGCTGCCTCGGATACATCTATCTGCTGTTTAAGATGCTGGAACTTGCCCATTGATTTGAAGTTTGAGGTGGCACTATTTGCATGCTTCCCAGTTTTCACTAACGTATATACGAGTTATGGATGTTCATAATCTGTTAAACTCTTACATTTTCCCAGGAAACAAACAAGAAAATTGCAGGGTAATAGCTCTAAAATTAAGATAACGCATTTTTTAAAAAAATTAAATAGCTTATTGCCAAGTATAAATTTGTGGGTAATTGATAAATGTTAATTGTTAAATAAAAATAAATATTTATTAAATATTTTAATGATTATAATTTTATAATTAAAAAATAATAATTACAATAATATCTTAAAAATATTTTTTTAAAATTTCTAAAAAATATATCATTTACAATAAAATAACTTGGTAAATTATTCTTTTATTGTTATAACCATGAAAATATATTTATATTTTAGATGATATAACGGTCCCGTGATTAATAATGAAATAACCTTACAAATAATTTTTAAAAAATGTGAAAATATAGCATCCACTTGACAAATGACTCAGCATTTAATATCATTTAAATAACAAAAAAAAATAGTTTGTCAATCTTTGCACCATGAATTTCTCTTTCAAACATTTATTATTTTCTGGGTTCCCAACGCGTTAGTCATAATTTTACAATAATTAAAAGAATAATAGAGCAAGATTTGGATAACCTAGCCAACACAAAGCCTGGCAAAATGGGCAACCCCAGCTGAAGTTTAGCTGGCAACCCTTGTCTCTGCGTTGGCAAATTGCTAACTAAATTGGCTTGAAGACGCCAATTTTCCCGAACAAAATGCAGAACTTTTTCATTATGCAGCGCAAGCTTTACCATCTTTCGTTTGGGATTTTTTGCAGTCACTTGATTTGCACTGTCTGGTGTTGGTAATACTACTTTTGAGCAACAACAGTTTTCCCAGTAACAATTTTCATTTTTTTTTTTGTTTCACTGCTCTGCTGCCAAATTGCAGCAAATAAGCTATCGTGTTGTGAAGATAACATGTGCTTCGTGGGACCACATCTTAAATGTTTACCATAAAATGCAATTATCACTTCTGGTTTTTAATAGAAGGGATTTTGGATTTTACCGAGTTAAAATAAAACTATATGAACACGAAGTTGCCAACCTTTCCATGCTTTATGTGATTGAAAACTACACTGTCATGCTTATATAAGACAAGCTACCCTATATATGCTTAAAAGTCTTTAAGTAAATGGTAGAATTCACAGCCATCTATGAATGGGTCAAACTGTAACATGTGAATTCTTTAATCTTTTGCAACTTGCTTAAGCAACCTCATAGACGCAAAGAATTCTAAGAACACAAATACATATGACTATGGTAATAATACTAAAACAAAACATCCCATATTCATTCAAATATTAAAACCCATTTCTTATCTTTCTTATTTTGATATAAATTCTATTACTTTTTTTTTTTTTTTTGGTTTACTTCTCTTGGCTAAAATACATCAAAATAATATATATATTAAAAAAATTATTCATATAAGAGATTTTATATTCAAATCATGATCATATCAAAGTTGAAACGGAATAAAATTTTGTATATTTAATATAAACAATATATATATATATATTTTGAAAATCTTGGCCATTGAAACAATAAATAAATTGATATAGCTCACAATTAAATTGTATAATGGAAGAAATTTGAACCAAAAAAAAAATCTACAATGTCTTTTTACTTCTGCATACATTGCCGCGTGTCGCGGTACAAACCCAAGGACACCATAATATACGTTTTGCCTGTGAGAGAACCAAACGTTATCCGAAACAAATAGAGACAAGTTGCGCCAGCCATGTTGTAGTGAATTAATGTAACGTCCAAAGGCTAGCGTCACAATCTTCTCTTTCTCTCTCTCTCTCTCTCGCTCTCTCTGAATCTGCTGGGTTGATTCAGCAAAAAGCTATTGCCCTTTTCCTTCTGCAACGTCTTCTTTAACTACTCCTTTTTCTCAAGAAAAAAAAACTATACTTGTTTGCTTCTCAAATTTTTCTCTTTTCTCTTTCATTTCTCGAGAAAACAAAAAACGCACCCAGAAAAGAAACCAAGAGAAAAACACCCAAGTGACAAGCTTAAGATGCTGTCTACGGTGAACGGTGTGGTTTTGATGGAAGATAAAGAAGATGAAGACTCAGCTTCATGGACCAAAAACAACAACAACAACAATATGAACAGCAACGACAATAATAATGTAGTAGAGAACGAAGAAGAGATTGGTTCACTTTCTGGTTTCAAATCCATGTTTGAAGTGGAAGATGACTGGTATGTTACTGGCAATACTAGTATAAATAACCATCAAAATATCACATTTTCACCGCCAAATATTGGTGACCCAACAACCGATAATCTGCTGCTGAACACGGTGGATTCTTCATCTTCTTGCTCACCATCTTCTTCTGTTTTCAACAATCTTGATGCATCTCAAGTACACTACTTTTTGCCTCAAAAAAGCACCTTTCCTTCATTTATGAATGTTGTGTCTAATAACAACTGTCTAGAGCATGGTTTTGATTTGGGTGAAATGGGATTTCTTGACACACAAGCAACACATGCTTTTAATAGGGGAGCTGGTGGCATTTTGAGTGGTTTCAATAATTTAGGCGCGAATAATCAGATGAATGCTACTAATTTATGTTCTGATCCACAATTTGGAACGACCCGTATGCTTCAATTGCCGGAAAATAGTACTAGTTTCACCGGTTTTCGAGGTTTCCATGAAAATAATGACAATTCACTGATTTTGAATAGGTCTAAATTGTTAAGGCCACTTGAAACTTTCCCTTCAATGGGAGCACAACCAACTCTTTTTCAAAAAAGAGCTGCTTTGAGGAAAAACTTAGCTGATAATGGGGCCAATTTAGGGGTCTTAGGTACACAAAGTAGTCAATTTTTTAATGGAATTGATAGCGATAAAGGGAAGAAAGAAATAAATGAAGATAATGAGAAAAAACGAAAATTCAATGCTATTGATGATTTAGAGGATGTGAGTGTTGATGGGTCGGGTCTAAATTATGATTCTGACGAGTTTATGGAGAATAATAAGGTGGAGGAAATGGGTAAAAATGGTGGGAGCAGCTCCAACGCGAATAGCACTATTACTGGTGGAGACCAGAAGGGGAAGAAGAAGGGTCTGCCGGCTAAGAATCTGATGGCAGAGAGGCGACGCAGGAAGAAGCTCAATGATAGGCTATACATGTTGCGGTCTGTTGTTCCAAAAATTAGCAAAGTAAGAATTTCTTTTACATTATTTTCTCGTGATCCAAGCGTGAATTACTTTCTTTTGGATTCTTATTTCTCGTGAATCTGAGAATCACTCTTACGATTTTAAGTCCTTTGAATCATCCTGCCTCTTTTTTTTTTTTTTTGCTTGTTGCTGATTTTTATTGATTTGAGTAGCATATTCTGGTTTTCATGCTCCAAAATACGTGAAGAAAGTGGCATTAGTTTCTCTCACATGGAATCTGGGAGAGGTTTAAATTTCACCATTAATTTTTTGGGCCATTTGCGGGGAAATAAATTCTCAATTATGTAACATATCCAAGAGTAAAGGTTAAAACTGCATGTTCTTCTGTTTCTTTGATGGCAGCAGCAAAATGCAACATTTAAATTCCAGATTCCAGTTTTACGGATGTGTTTGGTTATACTTTTTTCTTTTTTTTGCTTCTGATTGAGTGTTTGTCTCTGCCTGCACAAATTTGAAGGTTTCATTAGGCGACATAGCTCATAAGTTTGGGAGGTAGTTTTCATAGTTGGAAGAGTTTTAATCTTCACATTGAGGATGGATGGGGGAAAAAATATGCACCATGGATATACTGTATTTTTATAGGATCCCTAGGACTTGCATAAACCTATGCTATTCTCTGAAATGCTACATTAAAACTGATTCTTTTGGAATTATTAATCTCCTTCCATCTCAGGAGTGAAGTCTATAAAGCTACAACAGATGGCTATTAGATTACATGTTGTAGTTACTTGGAAATTATAACAGGAAAGTCAATTATGCTGTTGATTCTATTGGTTAATCTGAGGCTACTAGTTTATATTATGTAGTTTCAAACTTCAGAAAGGAACTTCAGAAGTTGTAGAAAATAAGACACTGAGGCTAGAAATATAATCATTTATTCTTTGAATTCATTTTGGCTAGTATACATTCCATAGAATTGTAACAGATTATGTCATGTTCTAGACAAGATAATGAAATAGAGGTAATTGGGGGTTTCACATTTTTCAGCAGTTACTTCATAGAAATGATATTATGTGTTATTTTTCCTTTTTATGCTTACAGATGGATAGGGCTTCAATTCTTGGCGATGCGATTGAGTACTTGAAGGAACTTCTCCAAAGGATCAATGACCTCCACAATGAATTGGAGTCAACCCCTCCTGGCTCAGCTTTGACTCCTACCACAAGTTTTCACCCTTTGACCCCCACTCCACCTACCTTGCACAGCCGTATCAAGGATGAACTTTGCTCCAGCTCATTGCCAAGCCCGAATGGCCAACCTGCAAGAGTATGAATCCATGGTCATTTCTTATTTTGGGCTCTATTTCTTCTCCTGAGATGTGCAGGGTGCATTTTCGTAATAGTTTTCAAAGCATGTTTTTGGAAACTATAAATATGATATTTTGAAAACTAAAATTTAGCTTGTGTTAATTTTTCTTCTACACAGTGTAGCAGACAGTATAATCATTGCACGCATCAATCTGACGATACTGACTGTGAAACTGGTAATGTTGTTACAGAAATTCTCAGTGACAGCTTTTGTTTTGCTACTTGAATAGGTTGAAGTTAGGATGAGAGAAGGAAGAGCTGTAAACATCCACATGTTTTGCAGCCGTAGACCAGGTCTTTTGCTCTCAACAATGAGGGCATTGGATAATCTTGGACTAGATATCCAGCAAGCTGTCATCAGTTGTTTCAATGGTTTTGCCATGGATATTTTCCGAGCTGAGGTACACATTATTTTTTGTTACATTTCAAAGCAACTCTACAATGTTTTTTTCAGTAAATGATTTGAATTTTGTAACAGAAATTCAAAATAGAGATAGGCATATGATACTTTAATTAATCTATGCCAAGTAATATTCTAACTTGTTCAACATGCAAGTTGCTGGTGTCGCAACTTCATAGTTTCTTTCAGCGATCGTATACTTATGTTGGCAGTTTATGTCAAGAAACCATAGGTTAATATTGCCTGTTCATTGACTACGTCTTCCTGAGGCTTACTGAATATTAGTATCTCATGATTTTACCCTATTTGATTGTCCATGAACATTGTCATAATTCAATAAGAAAAAACATTAATTCTGTACGAGGAGAAAGATTTCTTATTGCATTTGAGGAATGTATAGTCACTTCGGTCGCGATATGATTACCTAACATATTTCTAATATGTTTCTATTATTCAGCAATGTAGGGAAGGCCAGGACGTTCATCCCGAGCAAATTAAGGCGATGCTCTTGGATTCGGCAGCCTTCCATGGCATGATGTAGACGTCCTCTACATCAAAGTCTGGGGTCGTTTCTCTTAAAGGGAAAACCGAAGTAATTGTCATATCTGTTCTATCATCCCAGCCGCTCAAGCTTCACATCAAACTTTCGACTAGTAGCAAATGTACGTTCGTTAAGCTTTTGGTAGAATTGAACATTAGTCTCCTTTTGCTTTACCATATATTGTCTTTCGAACTTCAGTTAAATGTTTCGAACTTCTAGTTGACAATGAACTTTAACTCCCGAATCCATATCAACTTGAAATGCGAGGTACACCCAATTTGTTTATCATAATGACAACAACAAATCTGGGTTCTCTCGCCCAGGTGGACAAATCTAAATGTCAAGACACATGCATATCAAACCTCCCTCTCGACCGATGATGGTGCAAAAACAACTTTTCCATGTTAATCTTGCAGAAAAAGATTTGCCAGACAGCTTTCCTGATCTTTCCAGTCTCAATAAGATACAAGTGAATGAAGATTAAAAACTCATTTCTGTAAACTTCAACCCTGCATATAACAGATCCCGCCGTCACTAGTTCCCACGTTAAATTCGTGTATCTTATCAAATTGGCATTGTTATTAATAGCTGCTTCTCGATGGGCAATGCAGACCGCCTGCACGTTTTTGATGGGCAAATATGCCTACTTCCGCATTGGGTTCTCAAATCCTCGGATAAAAAGACTTGTCAATTACAATTAATACAATCGAAAATAAACAGCCATGTAGCTTATCCTTCTATAAGCCTCCCTACTACCAGAAACATTAATAAGATACACCAACACTATATCGAATTGACCGATCTAACTCTATTAAGACTACTTTTTAGCAACAACTAAATCATTTGCATTAAATGCACCCTTAAAACACCTAATTCAACGAAGATCTAAATGTTGAAAACCTTACAAAATGGACATTTTGAGAATCGGAGGCTAACCCGAAAAGGCATTAGAGGATGTATAAACTCGCACTACTTACAGTAACAGGCTAGAGATGGAGGTAAAAACAACTATGTACAGGAGGATTGTTTGAGAAGCAAAGGCTGGAATTGCCGAGCTCAAACTACGGGGTATACATATTCAATGTATTTTATATTAAATCGGACACAATATACCATGTCCAAAATTGGAGTTATGCCGTTTATGAGGGGGGATTGACATCCATCGCTACTACATATTTCCAAACTAGTGGTCCGAAGATCTTCTTTGTGATGCTGCGATAGAGACCTATCATAAGAAAGTAAAGGCAGATTTTATTAACTAAAGCCGTGAATCTCTTGAAAACCAGAAGACAGAAGAAGTAAGATTAATATGCACAAAAAATGCCCACAATAGCAGGATAAATGGGTCATTCAAAAATACAAGATTTCAGCACATCATCAGAAGGAATTTGACCTGTCTAAAAGTTAGCTACCAGAGAATGCAACAACAAACTTACCTAGAACCATGAAAGCGAAGCCTAACGATTCTCCACATTAGATTCTGGAGGAAGTGACTGTTTCACTTCTTTTGTGTCGATGCCTTCCCCAACCAATGGATTATCCTCACCCTTTGAGCTTAAGGCCCCTGGGTTCATCTTCTGGACCTCCTCTTTTGTGTAGATGAAAATCTTGCGTACTATGCCACAAAACTCCCTGATTTACACATTAAAAGCCACAGATTAAATTATAGACAAGAAGGGAAACAAAGCACAGAGGCTCCACGTCTTGAAAACCACAGGTGTATTTTCAATGAACAGAAAAAGACTACTTACTGCCATGGATCATCTCCAACAAGCATCATGTCACCCTCATCATCAGTATATACAATCAGCCAATTCTTCTTGGGAGCCATTAATTCACCACCAAATGCAAATAACTGATCCAATTCAGCAATCAATTCATCATAGTTGTTGAACTTAGAAAGATCCACAGACCTACCAAGTGCAATCCCCTGCTTGTGCACCTGAAATCAACAGATTTGAATGAGACAATTCTTTGTTTAACTACAACCAGCTGCATATTATCAAGAACTGGATAGTACAGAGACAAAGGGAGTAACCTTAGTACAACTCCTAGCTGAACCATTCCGAGGCTTGCTACGAACATCCCTCGTGTGAGGGTGACAAGCTTGGAACTGTTTCTCCTGCTCATTTACAGCTTGATTGTCATCTGCCAATTTTAAGCTTTTTAATTGTTCAGGCTGGGGATCTGATTCAAATGCATGAAATTGTTGATCTATGTTTCCTGCCAGCTCATTCACCATGTTTTTATGTGATAATACTGGCTCTGACACAACAGGGCTGCTGAAGAGGGGAATGCCAAAGAGCTTGCAGTCTTTAGATTTTCCAGCTTCTTGGTCTTGTACCAATATGGGCTTGGGCATTAACTCTCTTGAATGAGCTGAATTTTCAAAATGAGATGGAGGAAGCGGGGGCATCAACCAGTTACCATGTGAATGCTCAACTCTATTTCCGTGAAGCACGGGATAGTCACCAAACCCACCATATCTAACATTACCCTTTACTTGATAATTGACACCACCACCTTGTACCGGAGCCTTTGGATTGGACTCTGCCAACTTAAGTGATAGACCAGAGGGCATCAAGGACCACGGTGGGACAAGCAAGTTGAACTTGCCCTCCTGATCCGGCATACTTTTTCTCAACAAAACATCAGATGCTGGCAATTGATCAGCAAAGGGGGAGCTATACCCATGAGGGGAATCAGCATTTGCCCCAAAGCCCGACAGCAAATCTGTGTAAGTTGGTTCATGCCTCCCTGATGGCCCCCAGTTCTCAGATCCATATCTTCTTGAAGCCGAAACTACATCAATCTTCTCATCATCAAGCGAAGGTGGCCACACGATAGACTTTTCAACAGTGTCAGACTCATTAATCTCTCTCTCAGCAAAATTGCCTCTCAAGGTCGAGAATTCTTGACCTTGCAAGACCCTTGAAAATCCAGTAGTTGATGAAGGGTCTAGATTTACTTTAGATGAACCTAAACAAATTCAGAAAAGTTTTAACTAAACTCACTTGATCCCTCACAGTAAATGCCTGGGATAATATGAATCCATTGAACTATAGAGATCAATTGCACATGGCAGTACCTTCCCTAGTAAGAACAGAGGAGTCGGGTGATGAAGGCACCATGTTTGATCTCGGCCTTTTGGGCCTAGGCATTGGAAGAGGATTGAGAGCTGGAGGAGCCAGTGCAGGTTCTATCTTCCAAGGAGAAACTCTCTCTGGGCGGGGTATGGTAGAAGTCTCATCCCATCTCACCTAAAACAAAGATTATAAGCACTGTTTAGCATCCCAAGTAACAGCAACATCACACTTCTGTCAAAACACATAATACTACCTTTAGGCATCTCCATTTGGATTCCTGCCACCTTTCGGGGTCAGCATCTTCATTTCCAACTATGGTGCCAGTAAACCTACAAGATGTTTAAAAGAACAATCAAATTACAACTAGGTCACACATGATAAAGAAATTAGAACCAGTAAACCAGAACAAGGTTTGTCCCAAACACAAAGAAACTGGGGGAAAACAAAAACTCAAAAAATGTATATATAACAGATCTACATCTAAACACGAATAACATCAAAATGTATAGTCAGTAGAAATACTATTATCCACAAGCCATACCTCTGTTCAGGAGCCTCTTCACCTTCAAATCTCATTTTAAACCTCATTCCAATGGAATAATTGCTCTTGATGGATTCCCCGTACTGATCAAATGGAACAATGAACTCTGCTGGACTTGTCCTGCACGCAACAACAATTGCATGTCAGTGCTGAGAGACCAAGAATTCCCACCAAAAAGAAAGAACATCACATACAATTTAGGAGCTGATATCAATTCCATTCTTGAATGATATAATCAAAGCTGTAGATCCTATATGGTAAATCATTGACTATAAATCACCCACTACTAAAAACTTTTGGAAGAGAATAAACTCAACAAACCATTCAAACGAATGTCAAAACACAGGAATATACATTTATGTAATTTAAATGGAAAATGAAATAAAACAAATATCCAACCAACTCCTCAACATGCAAAGCATATTGAATATGGAGCATAGACCTCATACCTAGGCTTGTAATATACGGTGAACATGGTTCCTGTGGAGATAGCATGCCATGCAGTGGCAAGGACACCCAGATGCATGCTGTGACTGGATATTACCGAGGATGGAACATTGCCCTGCTGCCTCATTGCACGTCTTACGCCCACCCGAAGTTCCCCATTCTCACCCCTAGAAATTTAGTACAAAGGTTATTCCATTTCAGCCAACAAACCCAAAAAAAAAATAAAAGGTTAGAAGACAAATTTCATAAAGATGAAGATAACGAACCTCAGAAATATAAAAGCATCCCCCGCAACTAGCCTTTTTGAGCTAACAAAGACACTCCAACCGCTTTGAAGCAAATGCCTCCGCGGTTGACCTGGTAGACCCATTATCATGAACATTACTCAAAGAAAGAGTTGAATACTGAGTGAACGGAATCACAGAGTATACTAAACGAATTAATTCAAAAAGACTTAGTTTCCAGTCAGCAATGCCTACATGATATTCCACTAAACACTAGGAGACAAACATTTTTTTCAAGTCGATACAGGAAGCGACGGGGATATCACATTCAGACAACAATCAAAGACCGATTCAATACAACACCACAAAGTTAAAAAGGAAAAAAAAAAAGCAAATATATAGCCATTACCCCTAAAAATATGCCGGAACCGCCACTCATTTCCATGCAAATCCTTGGCAACCAACTCCTGTGTGGGAGGCTGCCGCGACATATCCTGTCACAAAACAACCACAAATCACGCACCTAAGCAATCCACGACCCACATAATGTGAACACAGAAATCACAAAACTAAATAAGATAAAACTGTACTAACCAATGGCGGAAGACACTCATCAGCATGCCGTCTCAGCACCGAAAACCCTCCATGGGTACTCGTGTCTGAAGCTGTTAGTGTCTTACAAAATGAATGTACACGAAATCTCGGCGGCGGCGGTGGTGGCGGTTCCTTTTCCACCGCGTTCTCATCTTGCTAAAATTAATTGAAAAACAAAATTAACAACTAAAATTTCAGCACAGCACATCGTATTAGAATCAAAACCAAGATAAAGTACTTACGTTCGCCTCAGGAAGTAAAGTCACTTGAGCAAACACCTCATCAGTATCAGGTTCAGCCTATAATAATTTAACATATTACTTAATTACAAAAAATAAAACGCCATGATACGAAAATTATCCAAGCAAGTTAAACCGTAAATACCTTTAATTGGACATTAATTACACGACAGAGTATCTTGGGCGGAAGATCATAAACAGGCATTTGCTGCTCTGCGACTTGATTAGTCGACGCCTCAACCTAAATTATAATGTTCAAAAAAGACCAATTTTTTTCTCAAATTTGAGGAAAGTAGAAACAGGAAAAGGGGAAGGAATGAAAATTTAATGTAATAATTCAACAAAAAATGGTTCCAAAAATGTCTAAAACCTGTTCTATGTGGCCTTGAGGAAAGTAGTACACGCGCTCGCCTTCACGAGGGACGGTGACTAACGGACCGGCACAAGCATGCCAGAGCTCCGTGTAGAGAGCCATTTCGGGGTCTAAAACTGTAAGAAACCGACGAGAAAAACTGAAAATAAGGAACCGGATCAATGAAATATTACCTTGAAGCTCCACCAAAAACCAACCGGAATTTTACCTCGTTTGTTACCGGAACTAGTGGAATTACTTTTCTGCCCTTCAATAGGATTTCTACTTGTCTCGTTAGAAGACTTCATCGACGCCTCTGAAGAAGCAGCAGCAGCCATTTTTTTATTCTTTTACCAATTCAAACCGCTTCAAAACTCAGATCTCTCATCCGATAAACTAGTAACGACACGCTCGAAAGTCTAAAACACAAATTCACTCTCTGTCACAATCAATTCATGACGTTTTATCTCGATTTAAGCATCAATTTCCCCTCTTATCCCTCTGTAGTCACTGTCTATCTCTGCAACCAGCTCAGCTATCAATTACAGGTGCCAGGGCCAGAGCTCGGATGCAGAGTCTCTTTTTCTTATCTCTATCTTTCTCTGCTTCTCTCTCTCTCTCTCTCTCTCTCTCGCTCTAGAGCTCTTTGTGTTGTGTCTCGCGCTGTGCAATGCGAGAGCGAGAAAGACTTAACCAGAGTGGTCAAAACTGCGTGCAATCATTTCAACCGTGGTCATTTCTAACCAATCCTTTTTAGGATACCGACAGTCATCGGTGACTGGAACCGTTTGCAGCCGGTCGCCTCCGGGACCAGAAAAAAGCGACACTGCCCGGTCGGAGTGGTTAATTAATAATTATAATAAAGGCGGCTTTTAACGGCGTTAAGTGGGGACGAGTTGAAATGTGTCGAGGTATGGTTGGCTTGGCAGTTAACGACGTTTGTCTTGACGTTAATGGGAAAGTTGTTCTGTTTTTATGGGGAAGTGGCTTTGTCGTGCTATTAACGGGCAGGTTTGGATGGATGTGAAGGGGTAGTAGAGGGTGCGTAGTTTGCACACTACTAGCGCATTTTAGTAGTATTCAGCTTTTTTATTAGCCTGCACTCTTATCGTTTTCAGTATTTCACAGCACGCATATTGCCAATGCCTACTGTGCGCCTGGGTTATTCCGAGCACACTGGCGAAAAATACAAAGGCTTTTCGCACGAGAAGTTGAATTAAGGCCGTATTTGGAACTTCCCTCGCTCCAACTCCAATTAAGGCCGTATTTCCAACTCCTAGCATAAATAACAACAATGTAATAATTAACATTAAAATTTGTTCTCTTTATAATTTATTCCTAAATTAATTGAATTTAGTTATTGATTTATTACCAACCCTATACCTATTATAGGACAAATTAGGGGTTAGCATAATAATCTGCCTGGATTATGATTGCTTCTCTGGAAGGGAACTAAGGCGTGATTTATTTATGTTACCAAATTTGTAAAGGTGGCTTGAAGAATTGAAGTGCATTTGAGTTAGAATTGTGTTTCCGAAAGTAATTAAAATAATAAACTAAACATTATTTTATTGTTGCATTGCGTATTTGGAAACTTGGAGCAACACAATAGGCATATACGATAGATCCCCACTGCCATTAACTTTGTTATTATTTTAATTCCGGGCACAACTATTTTAAAGCATTACAAAGTGGTCCTTGGATTTAATTAACTTAATGTATCACTTGTTCAAAAGACTTAATTAATGATGTTTGGGTACGAGAGCAGGTTTCTTAATCTTAAAGTTTTTGTTATTATTTTCGATAATATGTTAGATAAAATATATCTTAATATACGATATAACAATATGATTTTAGTACTCAAATAACGTGTATATATTGATTTCATACGTGTATAGAATTTTAATGAAGAAAAGAAGAAGAAGAAGAAGAAATTGGACATGGGATTTAAGTTTCAACACTCGAACATAGCACATGCAACAAAGTGAAATTATTATTTTGTTCTAAGATATGGATTTGACTGGTTTATAATGCATGGTTGGTGTAGGTGAGGTGTAAAGTAAACGAGGGTCGTGGCAATAAATGTGATGTGCAATAACATCTCATCGTGTCATCCATATGATTGAGATAACGAAATTAAAATAAAAGAAGGGGTGAAAAATTAAAAATTAAAAATTCTAAATGATGGATCTAGAAATAAAATAACTAAGTCAAAAATAAAAAATTATTATTTCGAATATTAAAAAATAAATAAAATAATAGCTAAATTAATGATATCTGCAGAACGCAAAATCAAAAGATGCTAACGAAAACGAAAATGTTTACAAGACAAAACGCAACGACCTGAACAAGAAATTAAACGAGGATATGGAAAGTATCGCGAGAGAATGAACGGCGAGTCACGTGTGGAAGCAAAGTGTCTGTTGTAAGATCAGGGGAAGTAAGTCAGCAGGACCCATGTGTATTGTCTATTGGCAGTTGTGTATGGTGTAAAGCAACAAATGGAGGAATCTTTGTCCGTAAAACCTTTTTCGCAATGGTTAAATAATAATAATAATAATATTTAATAAATAAATAGCAACCCCGCTATTACTCAATCTCGTCCGTAACCGAAAGTGTCATCTTTCCCCTGGTAAGCAAGCAAAGAACCGGTTCGCACTGTAGGCACAGCAGCAACAAAATTGCCATCGGCTCGGCTGTTCTTCCCTTCTTTTCTCAAGTATCTCCGATTTATTGTTTATTGATTCGGAACTTTACACGCACAAAAGCATATTAACTTAAGTCGCGACACGTGTGCTAGACGGTTTTGGTCACGGAACAGTTTTGCCGTGTCCATACAACGTGACTTATTTTTTCGAATTCGCTTGGTGATTTATATTAGTATAATGTAATACAACCAATATTTAATTTTATAAGTTATTAAAATGACATTACTATTAAATGGATAATATAATTTAATAAATTTTGAAAAGGAAGACATTTGGATGATCTACGTCATATACACGTGATGTACCACGCAAGGCGTAGACATTAACGTGCTAATGGACTAGAGAAGCTAAATGTCACTCCCGTCCGGTGAAGGAAAAAAGGCAAAAGCGTGTGAGTTATGAGCTGTGACCACCCAACTCAAAGGACAACAAAAAAACCGCATGAAAGGTGAAAAAAATGTGCGTTTATTTATTATTGAAACTCAAGTGATGGGTTCTTCCATCATTTGAAAACTAGCATAAGCTATTTTAGGGCAAACATACAAAAGTGATTTGCGGTACAAGTTAGAAAAATTCAATGAACCGCCAATTGTCCACTACCTTGACAACTACCCATCCATTTTGGCATGCGCCTCCCCACCACCCCCTCCCCCCCCCCCCCCCCCCCCCCCCCCCCCCCCCCCCCACCCCC
>CP135579.1:12537748-12630910 GCA_032401905.1 Swietenia macrophylla | reverse complement strand
ATATTTTTAAAAATTATAAAAATAAATTATATATATTTTATTAGATATATATTTTTTTAAAAAAATAATAACAATTGAATGCCGCGAATGCCTAAAAAATGATGGGCAGGGAACATGCGACAAGACACAAATCTTTTTATCTTGCGTGACTAATTAATTCCATCGTTATCGCAAAATTAAGGGATAATGATCAAAATTTTATATCCGATTTAATTATAAATTTATTATTTTAAAAAGCATCATAGACCCTTTTATAATTTATTTATTTGTATATATTTTTTGAAATTAATGTATTTGGACAAAAAGTAAAAATCTTTGATTAAAGATGATACCTTTACGCTTCTTTTTAATAAATGTTGGTGGGTGGCGGGTAAAGACCAAGGCCGGGTCACAAAAGCTTGGAAAATTCTGCACCTTTGACCTTCTTACCCTTGTGTTTTAAATATTTTTTTATAAATTAATTACCCCAAATTACTCAACTTTCGTTGCTACATTTTATAGGCAAGAACTTAAGGAGACTCTTTGAATACATGTTAAACAAATTATAAACAAATATTTATAATTGCAAAAAAAAAAAAAAATTATTTAGTATTAAAATGTGTTTATTCCTAAACTATAAAAATTGTAGAATGAAAATAAGAAATAATAAATAATTTTTTTAAAGAGAAGTTTTATTTTTTAAAATTAATATCGTTAAATAAATTATTGTAATTTTAACTGTTATTCAAAAATTTGATCGAAATTTATTAAAAAAAAGTTTGTGTTAACGGTAAATAATAAAAATGAATAGTTTGTAATTTGACTTTCGCAATTTCACTATGGTCAAAAAGTTGACCCACTGTTTACGGGAAAGTTAGTGTTGACTATCCGTTGTAAAAGAATTAATGGAAATAAGAGAAAACAAACTCCATTGACCAGACCGGGGAGGGGCCCGGACACATGCATGCATGCATCCATTATATTTTATTATATTTTTATGAGAAAGTGGAGTTAATTTAATAATAATTGTAAATGCAAAATTAACTTTTGAGCGGCCAGCCAGGAAATTTTGGACCGACTCATTTATAATATAAACGTAAATAAATATTTATGTCAACTTCAGATTTGAATAGAACAAGGCAAATGCGTACACACAATTCGGAGAAATAGTGAACTGCCTGGTGGCTGCAAAGCCCACCACACGAAGTACTGGGCATTTGAGATAATTGGCTTTGGAACCCATTGAGTACCTTCGACCAAGTAAAATACTTCCATTCCACGTCACTCTCAATCTTCTTCCTCCTTTTACTAATTAATTTTGTATATTCCTGAACTTGGTTGTCTAATTAAGCACACCAGATGAGATATGGGAATAGTCAATTAATTAAGAGCCCCAAAAAAAGAAAATACAGAAAGAAATTAGGCTTAGTTAAATGTTTTGAGTTGCCGGGAATGAGACAACACGTGTGCTGGTCCATTAATTATACCCCACTTTCTTGGATAAGCTTCCTTTCATTTTCTTTAAAAAGTCTTCATTAACCTACGCCGACGCCGTTTAAGCCCAGCCAGCCACCCACACGAGTTTTAAACGGCAAAATAGGCTGTCGTTTCCTTCGTGCTGGTAAAGTCGACCTTCCTCCTTGGCTAGCTGCGTGTAATATTTTGTGTGTTCCTGGCCAAAAATACATAGAATGAATCAAAATTTTTTTTTTTTTAACTTTTTGCAAGAAAAAATTATAAAAAAATATTAATATATCCTTTTTGATGGATACAACACGTGTCACTTTTATTTTGCATTCTAGCATGCCCCGTTAATGTAAAAGTAGTTGGCCATGACTACTAGTATGGTCAAACATTTGAACATGCAGTACACGTGTCATGTATTCCATTTGTTATTATTTAAAGCCGGTGAGTTCAGCCGCTCTGGTTGTTGTCGAGTAGCCTCTCGCCAGTTTTATTCAAACTTTAATTTAATACAAATAAAAATTAAAAATAAAGAAATGGTCATGCTTCCTTGGACTCTACACTAAAGACCACAACTCAAACAAGAATTCAGCGAATCATGGGGCCTAAACATTAATAAATAAATATATTATTGTGGGGGTGGGGGGGAGGAGAAGATAAGCTTAAAATACAGTGAAATGCCGTCTCTGTGTCATTACTTGTCCCTCCATTTTTTGTTTTATTAATTCTGAATTTAGAACAAGTCCACGTGTCTTACCATGCTTAATTTTTTTTATTTTAATAATTCGGATTAGCCGGAATCCAAACTTCTTATAAAATCGATGTACACGAAGCTTTCAGAATTATATAACTTGTATGAGTAATAAAGTCATTAATTAAATCGCCTATTTGAATAATTGCATTTAATTGAAAAATTATACCAGACAAGTTAATTAATACAACTATTCGTGTGTTAAAACTAAAAGCAGTCAAATTGGAAGATAAATAACATATTTTTTTTTAAAAAAAAAATTAAATTCAAAACAAAAATTAAAAATCCACCGCCCTATCTTATAGCATAATAAAAATTGAAGGGGTGGGTGCCGGCTCGGACTTCCTTCCCTTTCTGGTCGGCGTCATCTATTTAGTTAAACGACATGAATAACACCACACATCCATTTAAAACGCAAAATTTAAATTAAGAATGACGACGAAATGGTTGCAACACTCAAGCTATAATTTACAATTATGTGACTCTACCTTTTGACCGTTTCCGGAAAAGAAGGCTTATTATTATTATTATTATTATTAATTATTTATAATTCAACATCAAAATTTAGTTAATTACTTGTATAGAATAGGGTTGGAATTTAACAGATGTATTTCCAATACATGAATTAAATGACTATTGAATTCTCAAAGTTTGATGTAATAATAATGTACACGCAATTATTGCTTACATTATTAATTTTTTTTTTTTTAAATTCATATATTATTATATAAATGGTTGCAATTTTATAAAACGGAAGAGTGATGACGCAAACACCTGTCTTTGATTTACATGATAAAACTTGTTCCGGTTGACCGACACATCTTGTTAGTTGCTCAAACAGCCTTGGAACATCCGTGTTCAACCAAATTATATGTACATTCAAGTTACTTATTGATTCTATATTTGATTACGTATTAAGACGTTTTAAGTCATCAAGATATGTACGATAGCTTGAATCCCTGGGGATAAATTTTAAATCGTAGACTTTTAGTGTAAATATTTTTCGTTTGGATTTGATAAATTCAATGAATTAACATTAATGTTGTTGACTCATCTGTCAGGCCAACGATTATGAATTAACGTTAATTTTAATCGAATTAACAGCAACGAGATTGTTACATTTAAAAAGAAATGAATTCAGAAAAAGGGGTGTCATAAAATTTGATAAATATTTAAATAATCAAAATAAAATTTGGTAATGCAATTTCCGCGGTTAGAAGGAAGTTCTTGTTTGTTAAACAAAAAAGGAAAAGAAATGTGGTGAATGAAGTAAGGCCAAAGAAAAACTTAAGAGGGCGATTGAATCAAAGCTTGAAACAAAGAAACAGGGAAAGAATGTTGTTGCAGCACGGCACTGAAAAAATGCACCACCCAAAAGAAAAAAAAAAAAAAGTGAACTCAAATTCAATGATCCAATTTGATCACGTTGATATTGTGTTTATTCTTACGCGCGCCATTGTCATTTCTTGTCCCCGACATTACTCGATGATACCAAAACGTGGAACGTATACATTCAATTCATGATTTCTCTGAAAGTAAACGTTGGGGGGGTTTCTTCTTCTGGGCATGTGCAGCATTGTGTTTTTAACGATACTTACTAAGTTATTAGATAAAATAGAGTTTTTTTTTAAAAAAAAAACAAGGGTTAATATTTGAAGTCAAACTTCACATATTTTTTTTCTTATAAAATCTGAATTCCATTCGAATTTAAAAGATTTATGAAACTTAACCGTTGCACGAATAAAAGCTTCAATAATAATAATTAAGGAGCCGTAAAATGTTGGAAAAAGACATCCAAAATCGTGTGAAGAACATCCCAAGTGAAATTGGGCTAGTCGAAGGCCACATGGTTAAAGTCCGCAAGACCCACTATGGGCCAGCAAATATATTTGTGGGTCATTAAATGGAAAAGGCTCCTTGATTGCTGCTTTGCTGTGTCCCAATGGCTAGCCATTTTGGTAGACACAAAATTAAAAGTTTATTATTGAGCAATGCTCTGTACTCTGTAAATTTTCATTTCAAAATTATGCAATTTTAACTTTAGTAATTTCAGAATTTGTTCTATGATTACTAATTTATTCAATTGGTAAAATCTTTTGAGTTAGTATAAAAGTTTTTAAGAAGAGTTCACATACTGTATATGCAAGGAAACTCACAAAACATAACACGGTAAACAGCGGATCATCAGCAAGAGGTCACATACTGTATATGTACAAACAGCTGAAAACTTGTTAGAAAGATCAATGCATTCCAATGGAAGTAGCAAGGTACAATCAGTAAGGATAGCGGACTGGTTATGTGATGAGGTGAAAGTCTGTGGTTTTAATGTGAAACAGACATGAAAGCAATTATACAACTGTAAGCGTAAAAACAGGCAGCTGATTCTTTAAACTGGCGACTAAGATTAGGAACACAAAAAGCAGGGTAAGAAGAATCTGACCAGCTAACAATGTTCCACGGTCACATTAACCGCATTAATTTATGTCTTTGTCAAAATATGTAAAAATCATTTTCATTATAAACAAAAATCTCTCAGAAAACAACAGATGGCTAAAAGCAAACTTGCATACCAGTTGGTTGGTTGAGCTACTACGCAGAAAGACAAATACAGTAACTAGAAACTCAGTCCAGGCAAACAATATACATTAGCCATGAGCCGCCATTAGGTGAACAAGAAGAGGAAATAAGAAGGGAGAATCTTAATTTTGTGTAACAATACCTTTGCATGGCTGTACTGCTCCTTTACTGAAATAGAATCAACATGACAGGGCTTTCTTACAACAAACCGTTTCTGTTTATCAGTCTTTAAAAAGCTAAACGCATTAATGATTATCAAAAAGATCTGCATTAATGAACAAATGGGAGAGCCTTTCATTAGGTTTAAGCCTAGTATATAAAGGTCCTAATGCCTGCCCAGTGGTATTCCTTTGGGAACATTGATGTATAAAACCACCTATTCCTGAAGATGAAAAGAGGCGAGCCCCTTGAAGAAACCCGCATGACTTACTTTTAAAATGATGCACGCTGTTAGTAATGCGACAGTCATTCATTTTGAAGCTAAACCTCGAAATCAAGGCAAATACTCAGCTGACTTGGGCATGTTGGATTTGATGTTCAGATGGGAATTGAAAATAATACAGAAGAATTAAGCAATGAACAAAAATAGAATGAAGGCCATGAACGAAAATAAAACGAAGGTGCTGCGGGAAAAGTGGATTGCGAAAATAATGATGCTTAAGGAGGAATTCGTCTGTGCCAGAGACAGTTTACTCAGAACTCGGCAGCTTTATCCAGCAGTAGATGACATTAACTTGATGTTTTACTGTCTGTGACATACACCCCTTTTCTGCTGCTAATAGGTTATCAGATTCTAAGAACAATAACTACCAGGTTCTTCAGCTCCTTAATCCCTCTGTCACCTAATATGATTCTGTTATTCATTGCCAGAAGCTTCTAACCTCGTTGCAGCCTACAAGGGATGAGTTTCCTGACACTGACTTGGAACTACAATTTCTCCAGAACGCATTCTCCAAGCTCTCAGACCGAGTTTCGCTAGAGAACGTGGTGTCTCAACGGCGGTCAATTCTGAGAATGAAAAGTTTGAGCAATTTTTATTACTTTGTCGTAAAACCGAGGAGCAGGATGGTTTAATTACACATCGAGCAGCCCATTCAAATAGTACCACAATTTCATTCCCACTGACTACGACTTTGAGAAAGTCTAACCAGAAATTCTACCACTTCAAAAACAATCGAAAACTCTTGCGCAGGAAAGATCTGGGCATCTCATTACCAAGCGAATGCTCATAGAAATTACCGATATGCTTTAATCAATTATAATGGAAGTTATGAACTCAGCGGCTCATGGTTGAAATCGATACCAATCAATCCAAGCGAAAGAAGATGGTATTTTGCTAGTTTGCCAGTTGGGTGTGGTTCCTTCGATCTAAATCCAGCGACAAATGATTTGGTAAGGCCAATGGTTTTTTTTTTCCCCCGCAATTGCTCCTCAGTTCATGCAGCGACAGACGACCAGTTTCGGATTCGCCCCTAATAAAGGTATTTGGGCACTACACAAGAATAGGAACCCTGATAAATTGGCGAACAATCCTCAAAAACTCGAAGGATGCAAATTTGATTTGGTTGACATGCTTTCTGATTTTTCAAAAGTTTCAGAAGCGTCTTTCCGAGATTATCAGATCCCTTCCAACAATTGTACATCTTCTCTCACAATATCCCATCATATAGGCTTATGGGCGGAGGCAATGATAAATTTGTTCATGCAATCTTTGAGCTTGACCAATTAGCTTCGGACGATATGATTAATGGTACTAACACTGAAATAATCTTGAAGGAAATAAACTAGACGCTTCATTTGGCCTCACGCCCATAAAATACTTGCCTTCATTCGAGTCAAGTGCGGAGAGTGAGGCACACATGGTCGCCAAATGACTTTTCTATCGGTCAACTACGAGGCTGTATATTGCGGAAAGGATAAAATTCCATGACCATACATTCAAACAGACAATTTGATTTCGGAGAAGCAAGTATCTGTCACGTTCTTTGAACCTCTTCCATTTTTTCATAGTGACATTGAGTAGAAGAAGAAAAAACTACCAATTGCATGTGGCTTCTTTGGACTCTGCAAAACTAGTGTCATCTTAAAGATGTCAGACTTTTCTCATTCCATGAAGTACGAAAAATCTATAACAGAGACGCGCTTTGTTGTTTACCCTAAGAAAGGTGAAGTTTGGGATGTATCCGATAATTGACACGAAGAATTGAGGCAAAATGGTTACAAGAATTGTCAATAGTACATTGTCTAAATTCCATCAGGCTTAGATGAAAATGGGATGAATGGCCAGACTCGAGGAGGTAGAGAATAATCTGACTTTCTTCCGCTGACAGCAATATGATGAGTCTGATATCACTGGTACAGTTTCACAAGCAGATATGCTTTACTTCTCTCACCAAATCGCTGCCATTAGAGTTGGAAGGAATTCGAGCGTATGGCTAGTGGTGTTAAATCGGCCGACTTGGCTGCCCGTTAAATCAAAGCCAATGGGAGCCAGGTTAAGTCCGGCCCGTTTTAATAAAGTTAGGCTCGATGCAGTTCATAAATTCGGGTTTTGATGGAGCATACTGGATTGATCCGCAGATCTTATTTTTTAATACATATATTTAAAAATTAAGTAACAACAGATGCAGCCATCCAAAACACGACAGTCCGTAAAGATTGGAAAGGGAGTTTCATGTATGACTTGCAGGCTCTTCAGGTCAGTCACATCAATTATTTTTATCACTTCCTTGCAAATAATTCTACAAATTTAACCTGGTGAAAGGTAAACTAGAGCAGGCAAAGCAAATTATAGTTAAGTCTCTGTTGTCTAGACAAGTACTTTTATAATACCTTGTTAAGTAACTTGACTTTGCCGCCTTCATAGGTTATTTTTTTTTTTCGCAGAAAATAAATAGTGCAGGTTTGTTTACAGAGAATTAACTTTTGAACTTTCCAGTAGCAGTTATTTGGCGATTAATAAATGTATTTGACTTTTCTTAATGGGATCTACAAAGGCCTGATGAAGAGAAACAAACACCGAAAAGAGTCCAGAATTCCAAAATGCTTACAGAGGTCATGAAATTTCTCTAACCAATCTGCCCAACTCTGAACAATCACAAATATAATAGTAGTTAAGCTTTTTAGAAGGACAAGTGCATAAAAAGTAATGTTCAGCTTATTTTCCTCCACCTTGCAACAACCCAAAGTATAAAAGTAGAAGTTACTTCATTCCTGTATCAACTTGTTCGTTAATTTCCAAATTTTAAAAAGCCAAATATCTAAAAATCCAACTTACCCAAAATCCTAAAAATTTTATGAAAAAGAGAAAAATGGCGTCCTAGGCTAGGTACAATTGCGAAAATTTCTCAGCTTTTGATATGAAGGTACAATATCCAAAAAAATAAGCAAATAAGTGAAGGAAACCTGCAATCCGATTTCATCTGTATTCCCATTCGTCTGCCTGCGATAGAGAAAGAATCCTCATCAAGGAAACTCATCGCCACAACCTACTTATGAAGCCCTTTCTGTCTTTCTTCATCCTATTCTCAAGAGATGGAAAGTCGATAAAATTGTAGGCAAGGTCCAGAACAATAGGATTCCGAGGTATCGATTGGAACGCTGGGGGGAAGACTTCTATGCGTGCAGAATCTTTCACATTCGATTCGCCAACAGCGGACTCATATACATCTAGTTTCTCGAGAAGATATTTCTCCACCTGAATACAATTCAACTCAATGAATCAAAACAACGCAAAGATATATGCATTATTATGTACTCCAACATAAGCATAATCTATCTACTATACATGAAAAAAAAATAATAATAATAAAACAGAAACATAACTGAAAACTTTTACGCCTCAAAGTTATTTCTCTCCTATAGAAAACCAGAGTGAAACACACACTTCTCCCCATTATGGAGTCCACTAACGAATCATCATGTATAAAACGTATAGGTGTACACTGATTAGAAATATTAAGAGAAATGATGTAAGCTTTAAGCTTCTAATAAAAAAATTATAACATATGATTAATAGATGATAGATTTATTTCTATGAAAAAAGAAGGAAAAAGTTATACAGTACCTTCTTGCCAGATCCACTTATCGAAATTGAAGATATTTTATTTGACAATTTCTCTGGAGCCTTCTCCTCCTCGATAATCCCCATTGCATGTTCTATGCAACTGTTAGATCTGCACTCATTGAATAATGTCTTCAAATCTTTGATCAATTTCTGCAAATAACAATAAGGAGAAAAAGGGTTTAGTGTCACTTCACCAATGTGCCCTACCAAAAGAATTAGCCTCAAATGTTAAGGATCTACAACTCGCTATACTGGCAAAACTGTTTGCTGAAATAAGGAGTCCCTTTTATGCTATGACCAAAAGAATATAATGAATTACAAAAATACAAGGTATCTCAACATGAACAGATGCAAATGCAAAAAACTAGAATCATTGAGGGATTTCAAGCATTTAGGGAATTAAATATCTTTCAGGAACAAGCTAATCATAATGATTTTTGTCCCTATATCCTGCATGCTAATTTAATGCAAAACAACTGCAAAATATTTTTGAAGGTTATCAACCCACCTGATCACTGTTGGTCAGATGTTGAAATTCCTTAATGGCATTTTCTGCAAGAGAACGAGCACGGCAGTATAATGCATAAGCTTCTGTTCTCTTTCCTGCCAAACTGTATGACTTTGCAAGGTAAAAGCACCTGCCAAGAGGTATGGAGTCCTATGAATTAATACGATCTGATAAAAATTCCTATTGATACTGAAATCAATTATAAATAGAAAACCCCGGAATGGAAACATGAGAACTTGACTCATTCTGTCATCTATGAAAGGAGGAAATCATAAAATGTGGATCAACTAAGCCCACACCACAACACACAGATAAAATATATATATTCGCTTGCTTCGCATTAGACAAAACAGTGCAGAGTATTTGAAGGTGAAAAAGAAAATAAGTGTTCCTGCTAATCATTTTTCTCAAGAAAAGAAATTAATGCCAAATAACATATATACCTAATCTCAAAACAATGCCAAACAAAAATATACGCCACTAAAAATGGGTCACCAAAACAAGCATTCTTGATGCGCTTATAACAAATGTCATCAAGATGTAGCGTGGATAAACAATCTCCCATATAATATCAACAAGGACATGTGGTACATAAAAGGCATTACATACTTTCAACAACATGCCAATAAACTGTGATGTGCAAATTCTATTACAATAATGAGTGCTGACAAAATCAGCATAGCTGGACAGAAATTGTTGGCAAGAATGAGCGGAAGCAGATAGACAAATATTAAAAACAAGCACATCAGAGCAAGTGCAACACTAAAGAAGCTAATCAAGATAATTTCTTTGTATATGGCAACTGGCAAGGCCATCAACTAAACATTTTTGAAAAATAATTTTAAAAATAAATAGTAAACAAAGCCATGGGAAAGCTAGGAAGGATTAATTTAAGATTTAATGAGGCACTAGAGTCAATCCACAGACGCACTAGCAGATGATATACAATTTAACTTAAAAGGTGTTCAGCCCAAGTGAACAATATAGAGCTAATAAGAACCAAACCTTTCTGCACGGAAAGCCAAACTTTTAAGCCCACACTCTTCAGCAAATGTTACTTCTTCAGGTTTTCTATCTCTTCCAGAACTAACTAAATCAGATAGATCAGCTGTATTCTGTTACATATAACATCGACAACACGAAAAAAATTTCAGTATAGCATCTTTTCAGGAATAGAGACATAACAGGAACACAAACATACATAAGATTGCTAACCTGTAATAAGAGATCATACAAGCGAACTAGTTCTTCAGGCTTGGCAACTTTATCGTTTTTGTCATCTCTGCGCTTAGTAAGTTTACTCTTAGCAATGCTAACTAACAATTGGTTCCGCTCAATGGTGCGTTGCCCTAATACAGCACTAACAGCTTTATCAAGACCATACATGTCATCTTTCATATTTTCAGCATTACCTGCACTGACCTATTATATGCAGCAGGTCCAAATAGCAGTCAAAACGAAGTAATGAATCACAAACCCAAAATAGAGAGAAATATTTGGTTAATGTTTCATACCAAGTCACTACGAATGCAGCCCCTCGCTTCATGGTAAGCAGTAAAAATTTTGTCATAGATGACCAGTTTTTTCTCTGCAGGTAGTGAATCCACTGCTGGACCATGTAAATCCTTCTCCAATTCTTGAGCTGCACAAAAAGATGTGAAAAATCAAAAATCCAGATACTGTTTGGACCTTAAGACCAGCATATGATTGACAACCAAACTTCAGAAATGTTTCACAGAAATCGCAACAGTGACCAGAAGCTGCATTGTTCACAAATAGAATGAATGATGTAAAGAAAATTTTCAATAAGCATGCAACTGCAACAAATTTGCAGCAGTTTAATCAAGGGAGAAAAAAGGTAGACTCCAGCAATAACAAACAAAAACACAACGGTATGATCAAGGATAGTGAACATCGGTATGGCTTACAGATGGGATATTATCATTATATATTTAGACTAATTTGTTAAAGAAAACGGAACATTGACATTTGTTAACTAATAACTAAAGTGGTGAACTGCTTGAATTATTAAATTCCTGGTTTACACAGAGGAAGTGGCAACATACTGAATGCTAAAATTCAAGACCATAAGGACCATTTCTCCTCAGCCCAAATATGTTCAAATTACATTGGAAGCATGAAACAGTCTCATAACAACAATACTACAATTGAAATTTTCAACTAAGCATAATTATATGGAAACCCCACGTCAAATTGAAAAATAAATGGAAATTGCTGTCAGACAACAAGCTCAGTTGTCAGACAATAAGTTTAGTTGCCAGCAAGATTAATATATGAGCAAATAATTGTAGCCATATGGTAAAACATTGATCAATGTACTTAATACCAACAGTTTTTTAACACTACTTGAGAGGGGCAATGGAATGAACGCAATTTTTGAGCCATCAATCAGCGAAAAAGAACCATTCTACAAGATGTTAAATAGGTATCGACACCATACTACTTGCTAGTTGACAAAGTCAGGAGTTGTAATATCTTTTATAATAAATACTAAAAAGCAAATTCACACAGCAGATCAATAAGACTAGAAGATATCAGCAGACCTGAGTTACAAACTCAACCATGCTGATTTTGGATAAAAACCAAATTAAATGAATAATTAACCTTTTAAAATGGCAACCCGAGTCTTAGCATTGGAAATTGGAAATCTATGGCCAAGCCAGTGAAACTCGGTCAGGGATGCAGCTTGTTGAGATCTTGCCTCTGCCATAACGGCCTGCAACAAGAAAGTGCAAGACATCAGCAAAGGTCACAGCACATTGTTTTCCTGCATACAGCAATCAAAATTACCTCCAATTTTGCTTTAAAAAGGTCCAGTGCGGGACCTTCCATCTCACCAATCTGTAAAAGTTCAGAGGTTTTGACATTTGATTCACCAATCTTGTGTAGGCAGTACCGGATACTAGGTTCTAGCTCCTCAACTCGCTCACGGCACAAAACTTGATTTTCCAGGTCTCCATATTTCCCAAGTTCCTCATACACAGCCCTGCAAGATTTTAACAAAGTCAGGCAAGCACAAATGTGTCAGCAGAAAAGAATAGTACCCTAACTTCACACTTTATTACCACCACTGCAATTGTTGTCTTTTAATAAAAGAAACAGCAATGATATCCACATATTATGTTATAGAGACAAGGATGAACCTGGCATTTTTGAAATTCTTTAATGCAGTTTCCCAATTCTGATCTTGCTCAAACAACAAATTCCCTTTCATGTATGAGGCATAGGCCTACAGATTAAAAAAAAAGTGGTGAATGGTGAATAAAATAAGTCTACATACACTTGATACCAAACAACAGGAAAAATCTTGAAAAGGCAATAAGAATGTTAAGTAGGAGTGCCTAAGCATTAGGAATCCATTTGAAGTCATTAGTAATAAATAATAAGTTAAATGGTCATAATATGCATAATGGAAGGAAACAATACAGGAATAAATAGCCTTGCAAGAAAATGAGACACACCTTGAGAGTATCGCCTGTTATACTCATGCCTACGAAGTGAGAGCACACAATTCAAACCTTAAAACATGCCTTGTATTCAGGACAAACTCAAGAATAAATGCTAACCTTCAGTGTCAATTCGCCAAAAATGGTTTCTCAAAATTTTGATTCCCGTGAGGCAAGAATCTCATGCCAAACAACTAACTTGAACCTCATGCATAACTAAGTCAACAGATTTATTTCAGTAACCCAATGTCCTTCCTATACATTTTTCTAAGATAAATTTGAATACAAGATATCACACATATCAAGTAACATAAACACATTTGCCATGCCTCATTTCATACAATAGGTTGGCAATCATAAATCGAACAGGTACCCCTTTTTCTCATCATCAGTCTACCACTAGGTAGCAGCCATTCAAGGTTACTAGCACATCCAACAGAAGTCAAAAGAAACATAAATGACTTTCCAACAAAGTATTTACAGTAGTGCCCAGCTAATTATATATAAACTATGGCTCATCAAAAGAAGTACTCAATTGTTAAGCCCCCGACACCTACACAAGAACCAATTTACTAAAAAGAATCAGTGCTGCAACAGGAAGCAAGAAGAAGAAGAAAAGTACTGCCAGGCATAAATGGCAACAATGCACCCACTCACAAATATGCTCCAATTAAAACAATGAAGACTGTATCCAAGCAAATATTGTTTGCAATAAAGAAAAATTATAGTTCAGGTATAAGATGTAACCACTTTTATTTTTGAACTTTTCCCCATTAATAAAGGTATCAAAGCCACAGCCATGGCATATGCAACTCAAAACCAGCATATTGTAGACACACCTCAGCTTCTAAGGATGTCCTTGAGTCCCCCTTGATAGCACACAAATTCGAGAATAGGGTAGCCCATTTGACTGCTTTCCTCAACCTTCCAATCAAATAGATGCGTTGACGAGCATTAGGGCCATCTGGAAGCTGTCTTTTCTCCATGGCATGGCTCCAGGCTCTCTCTGCTGTGTAAAGAACCAGATGAAGAAACCTATTTGGATCAAATGAAATCAATTGTTAAACACAAATAAATGACTAATAACTAGAACGTTTGTCGCATGTGTCTCAAACTCTAACACGTGCTTTGTAATACATAAAACCACTGACATCCATCAATAAAGCAAGCAACCACCAAGCTCCACCAATTAACTTTGCATGTTTCAAGAAATTAAGACCAAAAAAAATTACAATTAACTTGAACCAAAGTCCCATTATCATAATTCAGTTTTCAGCCTTAAACCAATTCATATGTAAAGTTCCATTAGAAAATAAGCAACCAATCTCAACTTAATTATCTAATCCCAAATCTTCAATTATCTATATTAAACATCCCAATAACCAAAGTGAAAACGTATATCATTAGTTGCCTTTTATTCAATACTAGAGCACGCAGTTGAAGCCAATTGCAGTTCAATTAAAATATATCCACTGAAATAAAGCACAAACCAAAAACAAATTGATGTAACAACAAGACACACCTCACTTCAGTGACAGTAGATTCAGTAATGGCTCTTCGTGTATATTTACCACGGCCATGAGTAAATTTCAATGACTTATATAACCTCCTCAACCTTGCTGTGCAATACCTCCTGCATTTAATTTATTTCAATCAAAGTTAAAACCACGATGCAAAACGAATTTGATCAACCCTAAAATCAGATCATAATTTCAACAATTGTTATTATCTAAAATTAGACCATAAAAATTGAACAAAAGCATCAACATAAATACCGATAGCGAGTGTAATCGCCGTGCCGCAATCCATGCTGCATTTGAGCAGACTTGAGAAGATGCAGAACTGTAGCTCCAAAAAAAAAAAAAAGACATTAAGTTCAATTTTCAAATATATTTCGGTTTAGTAGTTCATTGGTGAAATACTAACCGTTGATGGAGAATTTTGGGCTGATCTGATCGGAATTGCTTGATTTTATATCGTCAATTTCCATACCCGATGCTTCGGTGTCCTTCGCCATTGCTGATCAAAATTAACAAATTAATCCTTCGATTGAATCTCAGCGCAATTAAATTTTTATCTGAATATTGCATCCAATTTGTATCGAATCCCCGAAAAACTGAGAGATTGTATGCAATCTCAGTGCAATTTACCATAAACTCAAATTTGGAGTTTTGAAGAGGGAAGAGATCTGATTAGAGAGAGAAGGAGAGAGGAAAAAAGATACGGCGGTAGAGAGATGACGTTTTAAATGCTAGGGCAAATCTGTAAACTCAAAATCGACCGGGTTTCTAAAACTGGGTTCTTCATGTTTATACAGCCCGGTTCACAAAATTCTTATAAAATAATAGTTAAAAAATATATATTAATGAGTTCAATTATTAATTACTCGGGGATATTTTTTTTAATTTTATACAAAATAATATTCATTGTTGCTATTCATACGGTGACATAAATTTTACGCACAATTTAAAATTCAAAAATATTTTTTTTAATTTTATACAAAATAATATTCATGGTTGCTATTGTATACATTGACATGAATTTTATTCATAATTTAAAATTCTTTAGTAATTATTTTGAGGTTGGTTATATTTTTATAAATAACATAAAATCATTGATAAAGATAAATAATATATAGATATATATATATATATATATTATGATATAACAGGATGCAAACCCAAATTTCATTGATAGTTCATTGTGTGGAAGTGCTCAGCACAGCCAGTGACTTTGATTAAAGGCCAAAGTAACTGACTTTTCAATAGCCACAGCAACACTTCAGCTGGAATCAAATTTTATTGCTTACTCAAGTTTGCAGTTAGTTCTTGCTGAGAATTCCTTGCAACAAAACTAATCTCATCATAAAGTTCAATTTCTTCAGGATTTCATGAATGGGCTCTAATGGCAGCTTTTGTCTGGTATCATTGTTGTTTTTATTCTCCTGTCTCTTATTAATTTTCTTTCAATGCTGAATGGTTGATGATCAAATGAGATTAATATTAGCAGGTAGCAACCTATGAGTGTCAAAAACAATGGATAACATTTTATTGAACATTAAATTTGGCTGATCATTTGAAGATTTATTGACTTAAGCAAGAAGCTATGCATGAAGGAGCCTCAATTCCACATTTATTTGAAGAGCTCACATGCATTCTGATAAACTCACCTGCAAGTAGTTTACCTAAAGAATAAGGAAATCAGCAAGTAACAGATCAACGTACTCAAAAAATTGAAAGAAATTCATCGAGCAAGCATTTCTTACCTTCTGTTTGGTGTTTTTCAATCGAAGTCGATAACAAAGGTTCGGATTTCCATTGGTGCAAGTTCAACCACCAGTGTTGTTGGATCAACGGGCCTTCCTCGCACTGCCTTAGGTTCTTGTTCGGAAGAGCCTTCTACTTTCCAGACTAGTCTCTTCTTCTCCATTTCATCTCTTTCTTGATTAACAGATAAGCTCATCTCTGTTACTTTCTTTATCTGAATGCATGGAAACAGAACACATCAGACACATAATTCATTATTTAATGCTTAACAGTAAGCAGATAAATGAAATGCCGTGCGGAGATTTCATTCTACCTTTTTATTTGGAAACACCTTTTTCAGTTGTACACTTGACATAACTGATAGATCCTTGTCCTCACCGATCTTGCATTTGAAGCACCAAAAGGAAATTACAATTTTAGAATCCATGGAATAATCAGAGAAAGTAGGAAATGGGAATGCAAAACCTCACTGAAACTAGTGGGAAGACTGAAAGTGCTGAGTATTTAAAACAGGATCAATCAGGCAAATAGAGTGGAAACAAACATGAACGTTACAGAAGTTGACCCTGTAAATGTCTCTCCAATAGTCCCAAAATGGGAAAAGCTGACACATGTTTTACTGGATATATATATATATATATATAGATACACACACACACACACACACACACACACACACACACACACACACACACCCCACGGCATGTCAAAAATGATAAAAGATCATATGCGAGGATACTAGATTTTATAATCAGAATATGAAAGAATAAACTACCTCAAATAAGTGCGCCAATCGAAGGAGAACTTCTCCATTTTCCAGCTCCTGTAGAATTCGGAAGAAGGTGATATATTCAACTCAGGCGGTTGATAAACGGGCACATACATCATACATGCACACATCTTGTTTAAAGAGTTTCTTCCACACATTGTAATAGGGCGTTATCTTCCTAATCACATTTCCATAGTACGGTTATGGAGGTTTACCATTTGAAGGCAACTTTTACTGTAAGCAGTCCTAAATAACTTTTCCTTTACAAATACTTCCTTTCAAGTAGTCCAAGAAGAGGAAAGTTCAAGGAAACAGTGACAAGCATGAGAGATATAAACCTGCAGGGTTATCATTGCAACATTATCAGGTAAAACATAGGTGGGATCCATCCCTGTGAAGATTGTTACATGAGAATTTGCCCAATTATCTCCATCCTGGTAAAAGATGACCAACATTATGAGTCAAAAATACACCACATTAGCATAAAGAATATTTCAATATCTTGCTTTCACCTGCTCTGTGAAAGCTAAGAGGAAAGGAGAATATATCTCCTGGCCAAATGATCGACGCCACTTAGCACCCTCTCCTAGAGGATCTATGCTGAGGTAATACTTTCCAACAACCTGTAAGACGTTTGTTAATTAGATAAAAGGGAAGTGGAAACCGTTGTACCAATAGAACAGGGAATAAATCAGCCACAGTGTTCTTACGGTTAGTCCTGCACATTTATCAGCTATACAAACTTTTTCATCTAGGGCCTCGGCAACACCTCTATCATCATCTTGAACCAGCCTCCTGCATAGAGAAGGAAATCCCATATAATTTTCTTCTAACAATAAATAATATAACTATAGCACTACTATATATATGCATGAAGGACAAAACCTGTGGAGCATCAGTTCCAATTGCCCATCCATAATACTAGACCCCCCAACTGATCGATCTACTAAGATTGACAGCTCTGAGCTATTATCTTTCATGTAAATTCCGAGATTAATCTGAAAGGAGAATACAGCAAAATTTGTTGGATATGCGTGAAGAGATTTATCTTAATTGTATAAATTTAACCATAAGGTCATGAAGACGCAAGCCCTTGTAGAGAACAAGCATTTTTTTATACTATATAACGGTATAAAGGTTGCCGCCATGGTAGTTAAGCAGCAACACTGTACTGATTATGAGACAACAAAATCTAGTGGTTTCAATTATAAAATAAACTTACTGGGTAATAATTTCCAGCAACAGGTTGATTCACCTCCAGATTCCAATCTTTTCTGTAGTCCCGAATCTGCAAAAGGATAATATCTTTAAAACCTGGTACAATCAATCAATCTGGCAACTTCAAAGATTCAAAGGTGCCATTCATTAATCCACCAGCCAAATGTTAATAAATATATAAACAGGCACCATACCCTTTCAATAAAATCACGGCCATTGGAATCTGTATAGAATTTCTTCTTGTTTTTTATACTTGATGTAATTCGAGTCACAACCTCTTTCCCGATTTCGTCGTCAACAGGTATAGGCCCAACCTGAAATTGATGATATTTTTGGTTCATAAAGTTTTCAGTATGAGCTGTCTACTCTTTCATTACACTAAGTCAAGAAAACACTGATACACGAGGGAATATATGCAGTAGACTTACAGAAAACTCAACTTCGGCATGATCTTTTCCCTTGTACACTCTTGTGACCTGTTTGTGCATGTAATAATTAATTGTTCATACAATCAACTGTGAAAATAAAAAAAAAAATTCCTCTGTAAAATGCTGGAAAATATAACTATATTGGTCCCATTAACGTGATCTTCAAATGAACCCAAAGTTTTGATCATTTGCATTTTAAACTTCTAAAATTCAGCAGTGCAATCTACTAAAGCAAGAATAACACTGCGGATTATAATCATATCTATATCCCATACTGTATTAGTTTGCATCATATCAATTCTACTTCATCCAGTTAAATAGGAGGGCCTAAATTTGGAAATAAATTGACTGTATTTTCTAATGGATGATTAAATCTTTTCTTTCTTAGCATGTATTTCAAATATTCATTTGATTTTGTAACAAGACAGAAAGTTCAATTAGATAAATAAGCAACGATTAATGCTCCTTTAACAAGTTAAATCACCTGATATATCCATGGATTGATCCTCTGATGTACTTCATCCAACAATGGTCCTTTCAAAACAGTGAAAGAAACCTGAAATTTCAGAAAACTTCTTAATTATAAATTGTCTGTGTTCAACGGTGAAGTGCGTCAGAAAACTTATGTGTACCTGCTCCCCCGATTTGATAGGATATGTGCCATTTGGACGGAAGATGTATGCACCGGAGGCCTACAACAAAGTAAATCAATTTGTTTCCAAGTTTTTTTCAGATATAATCACATACCAGGAATCTAGAAATGGAGAGAGTAGTAACAGGAGATGAAAAATTGTTTAGACAAGAGGAACCTGGAAATCCTGGAAATCCTCACTTCCATCGTCACCACGATAATAGATGTACGATTGCTCTACCAGTTTGTTAACCTTCAATTGTGAAATAATTCAAATTAGATGTCCATAAATGGTTTAATTTAGAATGGAAATTAGATCAAAGAGATGCTCAATGGCTAAAAAAGTGACATACCGAGCTTTTTCTATTGACATACTGCGTAAGTTTTCCTTCTTTTACAGAATATACAAGTTTCAAGTTTCCTGGCCCCACTTTAATTGTATCATTTTGACCGACTTCTGATTTGTAAACTGTTTTCATCTTTGAATGAATAGCTGCAATCACAAAGTGGGAAAGGATAGAACAATCAACTTCACGCCAATACAATGCAAACTTCAATCGACAGTTTCTCTCTGTCACATTTTTCTTTTCAAAATATAGGATAGCAAACACATTCGTAACCTGCTTGTTTGGCACTTGTGATGATGTAAGTGTTGAAACCCAGAGGCGGTACAGATGCTGAAAATGCAAGCCAATATTTTGGAGTCACATTCGAGGATCTCCCCAAATGAGCCATAGAGTAAAACTTTCTTAAGTCCATGGAGGCATTTAGAAGGGGCAGAAGCTGAGCTTCTATTTTCTTTCCTTCGGAATCCCTAACGGCGACATTCTCATTAATAACCTGCAACAAGTTAGATAAGTTGAATTGATGCGTAGAAGGACAAGAATTTTTAGATGATAACTATGATAAATGCCACAGAAAGTAATAAGACGAATGATTAAAATGCATTGAAAAGATATGCTAAATTCTTACTAGCTAGTAGTCATAGCAGAAAGCAAAGAAAACTCACTTACAGGAATTCTTATAACATTCTTTCGTTTCCATCCAAGGGGATTGTATACAACAACCACCTACAGAAAAGGATACCTCAAGAGTTAATTTCCGAGTGGAATAAAATAATTCTTCAAAATCAATGCAAAAAAACATTCAAGAAGTAAAATGTCACTTAGATATTCTCCTTACCAGGTTCTTCCCACCCGACAGATCAGCTTCTGATGGAGGACAATAGCTTATATTCAGAAGAGGACACTGAAAGAGAGAAAAGAGAATGATGTTGGAAAATATTAGCATTCTGATATCTAAAAATGAAGGCAATAAAACTGCTTCAGCTAATTTAGGGCCAAAGCCAACCTTCAAAGAAATATAATAAAGTAACAAAAATCGTTACGAATTCGGACACTTAAATCTTTATAATCATTATAGAAAACTGAGGGTATTGACATACCATCTTACCTCGAGAGATCATCTTTCTAATGTTTTGCCTATCCAAGTTTTCTAACAAAGTTTTGTCTCATATGCTTGAGTAGAATACACAGATATATTTAGGTCCCTGGAAAAAAATATCTAAATTTTCCAACAAACCTAGTAGGAGAAATCTCTTAACCACAATAAGAAACTGCGTAACAACAGCATGGATAGAATATACTGTAAAAATCATGAAGAAGGTATTTATCTATGCCTTTTTGTAGGATATGAAAAGCATTTTTCCGAACCCTTCTGGCTAACACTCAAGTTAACTATTTTTTCTGAATATTTTCTAGGCATAATTATATTGTGGCAGTTTTGAAGTACCTAGCTATTTGTATCATAAAAGTAATTACCACAATTTGGAGTCAGTACATATGGCCATATTATAATGAGCTTGATAACATTTAATAGCAAATGCTAGTCTAGATATAAAAGTAAAAAAACATCAGCTAGTGAAATTATAATTGCCTGTTGAAACTTAGTCAGTGGATTCCCATAACTAATATTTGATGTCGACTCTGCCATGATAGCAAGTGATGTTGCAACAACCTTCTCCGCCTGTAAGGCAGATCATCACAAAAGAAGCACTAGAGCTTTAGTGCGGTGAAAAGAAACAACAGAGGAATTTTCAAAAAATTCAAGTCTAGACCTCAGTGTAGCCTATAGACAATCGTTTTGCATAATCATCAGCCACATGCTGCTTCTCTGTACCACTAACTGCATCATGGTGTTGAGCAATTGCTAAGGCATCAGCCAAAGATTCAGTGCTGGGACCGGCTTTATTCCTCCCCTTAAAGAATTCCAACTGCCTTGCTGCCTGTTAATGTGGTTGAACAAAGGTGCATCATATACCTAAAACTATGCACGCGCATGCATGATAATATTATGATGATAAAATAGTTTACAAGTTACATCCGTCTTACCAGATAGTAGGCACTCATTTTTCTAACATAGCCTTTGAGCGCTGGCCTACTTGTAAAATATCCAGTCCAGTAAGCATTTGCGTGGTCTGCATACCTGATAAATATATGCATATAATAAAGGTTAAATATCAGAAGACATGACAATAATTAATCAAAATTTGACTACTCACGGAAAGAAGTCATCGGTCTTCAATGGCCAGAACTCATTTGCTGCATACTTTGCATCCGTGTATATTGATGGGGTTGAGTACAGAGCATTGACACGCCCATCCTATAAACACCAAATCAGCACTTTCGCAGAAAACAAGGTACTTGGAGGTTAATTTTAGAATAATCAACAAAAATAAATCATCTGCAGACTTAAAGTCAATCAGGAAATGCCTAAGATAACTTGAATAGATAAACACAGTCAACATAATGGACAGAAAACTATATACCATCCAGAAAGATCGTTTACCGATCAACTCATCTTTCATGCCATGGCGATGTAATATTCAATGAATATGGATTGTGTTATTTGAAAAGAAAGTCCTTGGCTCAATATTATTGCATTTTTAAACACATTAAAAGGAGTTGTATCATGTACAAATAAGATTGATCAAACCTTAAGAGTAATTGGAGTACAGCACGGAGATCAGACGGAAAGAAACGAAAATGAAATATTATGACAAATGAAACAGCTGCGTTCAACTTAAATATTTGGTAAGGCATAACAGCAATTTTTTATGACACTTACTTGGTTGACATAGTGAATAAATTTGTCCATCTGCCTGAACCATGTGTGCGCATATTGATACTTGAAATCTGTTCCCATAGTCCACATGATATGATTTGTCCGAGTAATGTTAGCCTGAAAAATAAAAAAAAAATTCAGCATAATTGAACTCTACAATAGAATTGTCCTCATTCACATTTAAACTTCATTTATCATACGAATTCAAGGGCCTAATATGACACCGGCATATGGATGCAACTGCAGCTATTGAAAATCATAGAATAAAACATGTTCACTGGTAAAGAACTGGTGGGATGGGAATCTCACATTGATTGTGGTAGGAAAAAAAGTGTGTTTTCATAAGAATTTCAAACTATCTATATGTATAAAAAGATTACAACCTTTGAATATTTGATGATTTCCTCAGGAGTAGAAAAAGTTTTTTTTTTTTTACGTTATTTGAACAAAAAAGCATTTAACTGTAAATTGAAGCCAATGCTCGAGTCTCACAGATGTACCAACATATTGACAAGCTTAGCATATGACATAATACACCCGTCTTACCTGTGATATTGCTGCAGACACAAAGTCATTGACGCGGTCAGGGACGTTGTAGTCAAACAAATTGACGTCATCCTTCAAATCATTCAAAAAACAAAAACTCAGAATCACACACACACACACACACACACACACACACACACACATCAATGCTTGAATAGTTCATAGATATTACCTGCACAATAGGGGAATAATCATTAACTTCAAAGTAGAAATTATCTGATGGAGGTTCATAATTCTTTGGAAATATACCAGTAAATATCTGCAAAGAAACATTCAGTCTCTAAATCAACTTCTGACCTTTAAATAATGAGATAATGAAAGCATGCTTTGAACCATAAAATTAAAGCAGGTAAAAACACATAACAATCATTAACATGTGGACCAGTAGAGTTAAGCTAACAAAAACAAATATGAATTGCATGAGTAACTAACTTGAGCAGATGAACCGAGACTCTTGGAGGCACGCCAGACAACCTCCAGAGTCTTTTCATCTTTCCTTTTAGCTCTGTCTTGATAATCAATTCGCGAAAAGAAAAGAGAGTCAAATCCAACCTAGGCCAACAAGAAAGCTTGTATTCAACAACATGTTGGACAATGCATATGAGAGAGTGAGGAAATTTATTAATGAACAAACAATAAATGGTATACTCGTCATTATTTGTATCCACTGTTATAATGCAGTAATTTCTCACATACATCCACTGAAAGATCAGTCACAATAATGTAAATGCCCAAAGAGATCATACCTCAGCACTCAACAGGTAAGCTTGCACTGCAGAATGCCCAAAGGGATCAATTTGCCATCCAATTCTTGGAGTCACATTGAATTCTTCTTTGATAAATCGATGGCCCAGAGTTGTCTGATCGATCATGTCAATGTAATGTGTGGCCGCCTCATCGTGCATGCACATACCTCCATTTCTGCACACCAAATATGAAATGCTCATATCCAAAATAACAAAATGTAACAATAAATTTCCTTTAGAGCAATACTCAGTTTCCATTTTCGGTGGCTAGCCGCTAGCGTAATATAATTCGAGCAAAAAGTTATGATATTTAGAAAGCATCTAAGAAGAGTTTCTCATGATATATATTTTAACAAATTTACTCTAAAAATAGGATTTTGTTTAATTTACTACATTAACTCAAGTTGACCGGAGCTGACAAGCTGCTTCACTGCGTCTTGAACTTCCTCACTCTGCTCTCTCCACCATCTCTGAAAGAATGCCTGTATTTTAGAGAAAACAGAAATTCTATGAGCATACATTTCCAATAAAACGAAAAAGAAAATGGAAACAAACAAACGTTGGAAAAAGAAATATTCGAATGTTCTGCTTCTTATAGACACTAATCTCAGTTAGGTGAATAACTACTGTATTAGGCAATTTCAAACTGGAAGTTTTGTGTTTCCTTTCTCATATTTTCTTAACTACCAAACAGAACAAGAAGTAAAAAGAGAAAAAGCGAAAAATGCAAGTGCTTGCCTGTTCAACATATATGAATTTTCGATTCTTATCAGCCAACAGTGCGGGAATTAGAGAGTCAAGTATATTCTGCACGCAAGCTCCCTGCATACATCCCATAATTCAATTAAAAAAGAAAAAAAGAATGTAAAACCCCCCGCCAATGAATCAAAAACCAATCAAACTTTTTAATCAAAATAAACATATAATGAAGAACCTGAATGCTGTTATTAGAGCCAACGTAATATTGATCTACAGTTTTCAACCAACCAACATCATCGTGCGAGTGCGGCACCAAATGAACGTTGAGCTTCCCTGGAACAATTCCCGCCGAAGTATTATATCTCTTATACTTCGACTCCACGCATAAAACGCACAACAAAAAATACAAAACTAGACAAAAGCGATTCGCCATCAAAGATGAAGAAGTTTCAGTTGCAAATCTTTCTCACTGTAACAGATTCTAACAAGTAAGAATGCGGAAGAAGACGATCTCTGGTTTTTTTTTCTTTTTTTATGCTTTTCTAATATCTGCTTGCTTAATGACAGTAAGCAGAGTGTAAGTCTAAGTCGTTGCCGAGTCTTGGTCGTTGTGGAAGCAATTATTACATACCAAGACTTCGGAGTCATTATTTCCACTTAAACAAAGACAAAGAATCTAGAGATTTGAAAAGTCGTTTCAGTTAATATGCCCGCGCGTACACAGTGTGCTATCATTTATTATTTCGCCGAGCGCTGTGCTCTGCGTTTGACCCGCGATTTGCGCCCATGATGCCTTGAGAGTAGGTTTATTGCATATAAAGGTTCTCATTCATATATTTTAGGGTTTTTGAAAAAAATAGTCTCAATTTAATGCTTATTAATATTTATGACCTTAATTACAAGACTCTTTTATCTGAGGCCAAATATTTGACTTGCGGGCAAAAATGCCCTTATTTTAAATATAAATTTTCAATTCTTTCTTGACAATATACGCAGAACCCATTCTTCTTCAACTCTCCAGTAAAAAGAGAAGAATTATGACGACTAGAATTGTTTTAGCAGCGACTAGGTGATAAAAATGAAAAACTACAGTCTTTTATAATAGGTATGTAGTATTTTCAATGAGTATTTGAAAAGTCAAAATTTTAATTTTGATTATGTCTTGCTATTGATTTAGGATTAGTTAATCTTTCAACTACGGTTACAAGATAATTTAGAATTGATTATATATTAATTTAAGTAATTTAGATGTATATTTTTGTGCGTATTTGAGATTATTTAAAGTGAGGATAGTGATTGAAAACAAAAAAGTTCATCATTTCCTCAAAAAAATTTATCATCCTAAATTTATGAAAGAATGATAAATTTTTTTACTAATTTTCTTGACAAATTTTATCGAGTGACGGTAAAACTTTTATCTATCTCTCTCAATAAAATTTGTCGAGGAAGTTAGTTAAAAAATTTATTGTTCTTCAATGAATTTCATCGAGAAAATTAGTTAAAAAATTTATTATTTTCTTAACGAAATTTATTGAGAGACCATGAATTTTTTAACTAACGTCGTTGACAAATTTTGTCGAGAGAACAATGAATATTTGAAATAGATAGCTAAAGTAGGGGACAGGCAAGAAATGGATAGTCGAGGAGGGGCACCAGTGGCTTTTATATATATATATATATATATATATATATTTGTCTTTATTTTATCTTCTTCTATACTAAGAGTAATCTCATTTAATTACTCTATTTATGAGTAAATTTAATTTATTCGTGAATGGTTTTAATAAATGTCACTCTAGATAATATATTTAATGTATTTTTTTAAAATATTCTTAATATTTTAACTATTAATAACTTTGATATGATGAATTTGTTGCATATTTAACTATTTGTGGTCCAACAGTTCTTGTATTTCTTTGTTAATTGCACATGAATTACAGCTAATGTTAGTAGAATATTGAAGACAACCAAAAGAGAGTTTTTTTTCTAGCATTTATGACATCCTTATTATATATATGGGTTATTAAAAGGATTAGATAGAAGCTAACTACAGCACAGTTAGATTTTTTTTCAAGATCATGCTTTAGAAGGCTTTTACAGATGCAAAAGCTTGGTTTTTCAGGAATAGTAGCTCATAACGTGCTGCTCAGAGAAGTTTATGCAACTGGGCTTAGAGTGGAACAACAATTGTGATTTTTCGTATCTAATAAATTAATTTGATTTTCTAAAATTGAATTTGGGTTGATAACTGAGCTTAATTTTGATGGTAAGTAGATTCAGAGGAGTAGAAGAAAGATACATCGACTATGTGACAAGTTCTTTTTAGAAACACTGTGGATTAAACAAAGTCAACTAAACAATTTTTCTAAAGAGACAGACTTTAGCATTATTAAGGACGAAGTTGCATTGAAGATAGGGCTTGTTTACTTTGTCGAGCAGTTTTTTATTGGGGAGGATACTTATGGAAAAATGGACATGTATATATTGCAATTAGTGGATGATTTAAATGCATTCAACAGTTACCCATGGGGCACAATGTCTGGGGCATTAACTTACAAGTATCTTTCGCAAAAATTTATCATAATGGCACAAAAATTTAAAGAGCAAAGCAAGAAGAAATAGAATCACAACCATGACTGCTACAACTTAAAAGGTCTTTTAATTGCCTTTTACATACTTTATTTTGTTAATTTTTAATTAATATTTTAAATTTTCTATTTGTTACATGATTATTAGTATGTTTAAAATTTTTAATGTGGTTTTTCTTAGATATAGATATGTGAGATAATTTTCCCATGTCAAGGTAGATATAGTCAAAGGATTAAGGATGAAGTTCTTGCATGTTGAGCTAGATAATATTGAAAAACCTAAGGCATAAAAAAATTAACAAAACTTTATTTACAACAACTAACATAAGTAGTTTAACTTGAGTTTATTATATTAATATATGATATTGTCATATTGTTAATGATTATATAATTAGCAAAACATATATTATTCTATTATTAATAATTTAAGATAATATATTTGTATAGCCCCGTCCACTCTGCTAGTTGACTTCAATACATTCAGAGAGTTTATTGCCATATGTCAAATAGTTGAAATCAATTAGGATAACAGAGAGGAAGTACGAGGGAAATGTTTCGCTATCCTTTATTGCACACCTACACAGCTAGAGAATTAATCATTACGTTGCAAAGATTTCATAGTGGAAGCAACTGTTGAGGTATATACTATAAGCCTCGCTTCTAAGAATTAATAATACAAAAAAAAAAAAAAAAACAAATCTCACCATATTCATAGCATTTCAATCTAGACGAATTATATAATAATATGATTTCATAAGAATAGAAGAATTTCTTTTTTTATTGGGATTAACAATCTCATCATATTTATATTATTTCAATCCAGATGAATTATATAATAATATGATTTCATAAGAATAGAAGAATTTTTTTTATTGGGATTAGGTAGTCTTCATACTCTTTTTCTTTTTCTATTATTAGCTTTCTTTTTAAAGATTTCATAAGAATAGAAGAATTTCTAATCTTTTAATAGTATATGTTTATAAATTTTTCTAAATAATATATAGTATTCATAATAAAATGTATTAACTTAAGTGTTCTAAGTTTGAGCACTCTTTGTTACTCTTTCATTCGTGTTCTCACCTTTATAAATAATAAAATTATCTTATATCAATTTTTAGCATCAAAATCATTATAATCTTTACTATTTTAAAATATCATAACATGAGCTTTACAACTTCAAATGATGCAAGACCAGTGCCATAATAAAGGTAATCTAACCACATTTTCATTCATATAAGTCATAGCTGCCAATTTACAGTATATTAATATAGTCTTTTATAAACTTGAGACAGTGCACCTTAATTTTTTAGCACCTGGCAATAGTTAGTGTTTTGTTATAATTTTCAATAAAAAATTTTAAACTGAGTGCTATTTTTTTTCTATCTTGGAGTAACTCAAATTTTTTTTTGAATATGAAGAAGCAAGAATGCACCACATAGAGGAGAACCTTACTTGTTTCTTAATTAAATTCTTTTTAATGTGTTAAATTTTCACTTTGAAATTCAATATGAGATGACAACAATAACAGTTCAAAGTTGACTATCCCTACTCGAATTTAATAGTATTTTCAAAAAAAGTGAAAATCTTTTAGTTTCATGTACATTTATAGCTAAACCCTTTGATTTTACCTTTCCACTCTCTCTTTTCTTTGGTTGCTGTAAGAAATTCTTGGTTGAGCTTTGTTTTAATTTTTTTTCTTTTATAACTTCTCCTTTGTTTGACCAAGACTTACACCAAATTGGTAATTTGTATGTCTTAACTTTAGTCTAATTACTTATTTAACCTTATCTAATGTATTTTAAGCCTTCTTGCTTATCTTTAATTGATTTATGTGATTTTTAATATGGTTTATGTTTAACTTTTATTTATTTTACTATTTCTCACTTACTACTAGTGAGAGTGTTACACATACATTGAGTATTACCTTTATTCAGTAATTTTCATATATTACTTTACTAATTGAGATGATTATAATTAGGTCACATTATCTCGTGGTAAAAATGTGACACCATCCAAGCCTACAATCCAATTAGCTAATGTAAATATTAATGTCTTTCATTACAACCCACAAATATCCTATTTAGAGTTACCACTTTAATTAGCTCTTACACATACAATTTTTTTTTTAAGAATTAGTCAACAATTCCTCAAGGTCTTAGTATATGCCTCAAGATGAAGTGTTGAGGGTAATTAAAACGATACGTGTTAATATAGAGGCACATTTTTCTTGAAGCAAAAAGAATTCTTATGTGTTAAAATAGAAGCACATTTTTTAAAGCAAGAAGAGTTATTTAAAGCTTAAATAGTAGTAGCTAGACAAAAGACAAAGGACATTAGGACTGAGGTGTATGAATGCTTCTAGTGTTTTGGTAGGTCATTCTAGTTATGTTGTATTTATGAAATATTATTTATTACATGGACTAACAAAGTAACTTACAATAATGACGACTTGTTAATTTTGTAGGAAGAGATGGATGTAGAGGATGATAATCTTTCCTATATTGTTACTGTAGCATTAGCAATTATCGATGCTGCACCAGTGCCTGTAAATGTTTTTGACTGGACCTTTCCTCTTAATTTGCGTGGTAACTATGGATGTTAATACAAGAGGAAAAAAAAGGTTAATTAATCCTTTTATGCATCTAGAAAACTTGAAAAAGCAAAAAATCCTTGAAGCATCGTGTGCACTAGAGTAGTGGAATTAATTCATGTAATGGATAAGCATGCTTAATTTAGCATCTGTTGATTTATAGGGATCAACGTATCACTAACTTTGTTGCCAGCTATATTAGGAGGCGAGGAAGGAACCTAGTTAAAAAATAGTGTACATATGCTTATAATCTTACTTGTTTCTCATTTTATCTTAATAATAATTTTATTTCAATTGTATTTGAAAGTAATAGTATCAATTTTAGAGTTTTTTGAGTTATTTGTTGGGTTTTAGAGCCTTTATGCCTTTTTGGAGTTGTTTGTGCCTTGTATGTAGGATCTATAGCTTGAATGCATAGTTTTTTTTTTTTTTTTATTGTGTATGCACCCTTTCTACCTAAATGGTTTTTTTCAACACATTATTGTTGTTTTGAATTTGTTTGAGCTATATTGTGCCTTTTTTGTACTGTTTTGAATTTGTTTATACTCGTATGTAGGATTTATTGCTTGAATGCACAAATTTTCTATTATGTATGCATTCTCTGCTTAAATACATTTTTTTCAATATATTGATGTTGATTCAAATTTGTTTGGGCTACATTGTGCTTTTTTTTCTTGTGTAGTTTTGAATTTGTTTATGCTCGTATATAGGATCTATGGCTTGAATGCATGGTTTTTCGGCCGTGTATGCACCTATTCTGCTTAAATATAAATTTTTTAATATATTGATGTTGTTTTGAATTTGTTTGAGCTGTATTATGCCTTCTTTATATAGTCTTGAATTTGTTTATGATCGTATGCAGAATCTATAGCTTGAATGCATGGTTTTTCTATCGTGTATGCACCTTTTATGCCTAAATACAAAATCTTCAATATATTGCTATTGTTTTGAATTTGTTTTAGCTATATATACCTTTTTTGTGTAGTTTTAAATTTTTTTATGATCGTATGCAAGATCTATGGCTTGAATGCATGCTTTTTCTGCTTATATGCACTTTTTCTGCCTAAATACAAAATTTTCAACATATTATTATTGTTTTCAATTTGTTTAACTATATTATGCCTTATTTGTGTAGTTTTGAATTTATTTATGCTTGTACGTAGAATTTAGATTTATTTTTATAATTTATGCATTTTTTACTTTTTTACTACCTTGTTCTCAATTTGCGTTTATTTATGACATTAAATCTATAATTTTCTGATAGTAAATCTATAATATGAGTACCTAAACTTTTCAGATTAGTGAAAGAAGTGTTTTTCCTTTCCATTGAGATTGGTTATGCTTTTGGTTTATTAATTAATGATCATTAAAAAAAAATATTCATTACTTATACCATTTTCTTATGGTTTTTTTGTCTTCCTTTGTTTTTTGACCCTTTTCTTTTGCCTTTAATTAACTTAGTAATATTTGAAACCTTTTTTTTTTGTCATAAACAACATTAATACATATTTGGATTTGTTATGTGAAAGGTAACAACAACAACTTAACAATAATAACCTAACATTGTGCCCCAGCAGTGGATTTTAACTGACACATGTGCTTATATAAGTATAACATAAACTTTACATTTTATTACAAAACAACCTTATTCATTTTATAGCTTTATTATTCCTTACGACAAAGTTATTTTAAAGAAAAATGGAAGAGAATCGAAAAGAACGAGCTGTAACTGGAAAGTCTTTGCTGGGGAATAGAAGTCACACGATACATTATGGGTGAAATCCTATCTAGTCGGGAGATAGTTAAAAGGGTCGAAGATTTGGTTTGACATAAACATTGTTTATTTGCCAGTCAATATAGATCAGAAGCACTAAGTTGTCATTAAGATTGATTTAGTGGCATGATAGATCACTATATATCATTCCTATAGTTCTTCAACTCAGGACAATTACATTAAGAGTTACCTAAGATATGTATCTGCATTGTTGCCTCCATTATTAAGGTACGCAGGATTTTACACATATAGAATACAGTTGGTGGATGACAGTTTGATGTTTATGACAGCTTATTTATGTAAAAGAGTGCCTCAACAAGATACATGCAAAGGGGATTGTGATCTTTTCATTTATAAATTTATTGATTACTTGTCCCTATAGCGTAATTTTGATTTTAGTGCAAATAATGCCAACATTTAGGAAAGAAAATGGCCTTTAGTTTGTGGTCTAAACATTTGTGGTAGACACTGATGATTAATATTGAATACCTATTTTATTTAATAAGAAATATATGATAATTTTATTTACATAATACACATCACTCTAATTTATACCATACATATGAATTATTGTGTAATTTATCTGACACATTAGTAAAAATACATCTAACAATTCATGTAGGGGTTTTGATTACTTAACTGAAGAAATTACATATGTATTCTTGTGCTAGTATGGAGATATATGTATTCATAATAGTAGCTATGAAAATTCAATTATTTGACACTCATATGTAAAACTATGCAAGAAGAAAAAAAAAATGGGTCTTTAAAAGCACACTACATCTTACTATTGAACAAAACCAATTTAGATAAAATTCATAGTGATATATCTTTACATTACATAAGAAGTAATACCAGATAAAGAATAAAGAGAGTTTAGAATAAGAAATTGCTACAAGTAGTAACAAAATAGAATCATTTTACATTCTTAATAGCACTTCAAATTGATATTCTGTCTTTGATAAACCATACATGCTTGTGAGCTGAAAAACATAAAGAGAGAAATATAAAAATTTAAAATAAAACAAAACAACCAAAATTGTTTATACTGTCTTATTTTCTATTAATAGCTTGAAGCTAGGATTTTCAAGGATCTGTATAAGTTTGTTCTCGAAAAAAGTTGCCATCATGATGGAAACAATTTGAAAATCATTAAACAATAAAAATAAAAAGAGTATCACTTTAGCACTTTAAGTCATTTTCCATTATTTAACTGCTTGCAAACATCTAAAACTTTATAAATGCAAAACGTCAGTTAATATCCACCTACAACTACATCCAAACAAAATGTAGTAGAAAAAATTTAATTATTAAAGTAAGAAAAGTAGCACATAAAAGATATATTATACATGAATCTTGTCAACTGTAAAACTTGCAAGACCTTTCATTTGATTACTAATGCATTCTAAGAAACTCATACATTAAAAATTTACTTTCTTATCATAAAATAATAAAAAACTAAAAGAGTGGAATAAAAATTTAGAACAGCAATACCATCCTAAGATGTTTTCCTAACTAAAAGAATATACTAGTACAAATTAAAAGTATTATAATGGACACTATAATATATATATATATATATATAACTATTTCTTAAACAATAACAAAAAGAAATTGATTTAATATTAACAAAATTAATAAAATTGACCTTTTTTTTTCTCCTTTCATATACTTTGATTCTATTATATACAAATTAAAAATTTTCATTATAGCATTCAAAAATTAAAAAGTCATGTACAAGTCCAATCTATCAAGAGAATGGAAGCTCAACTCCAAGTATTCTCTAGATATACAATAAATAAAAATTTCTAAATACTACATTACCATATTTAAATAAAAGCTTAATAACATATTCATAAAAATAATATCAAATCCAAAAAATATATCCAAACACAATATAAATAACATGACTTATATAGTTACAAGTACATATCCAAATACAGTATGCAAAGTTCACCTAATTTGATTGCAATAGCCTCAGATTCTTACAAGTCTAATAATTATGTTTGTATTATTTACACTGGGAGTATTTAAGTCTTGCCACATCCTCGCTAGTAGATAATATCTTTTGTGTCTTACATTGTCCTAATTTTGGGCATTGAATAGGTGGCAGAAAAACTTCAAAATGTAATTCATTAGGTATAACCTAATTCGATTGATGACTATCAGGGTAAATAAATCCTGTATAAGCCGTAACAAGTGTCTCGGTAGTGTAATATCTTGAGCAAAGGTTATGATGGTGAAATCTAATATGTCAATATGTTGCAAGTGTATGTACACATGAAAGTTGATCCAAGTCAAATTTTCTATATGTACATCTCTTTATACTCAGGTCTACATCCCATATCTTTCTCTATCATTTACTAGAAATTCATATTGATCGACAGGGTGAATTGTCATGTTTCTCACTCGATTTTTCCTTTTCTTTATTTTTTCTTAAGCCCATTTTGTGAGATAGGTTTCCATCTGACAAGATAGGATGAATTATCATGGTTCTCAATATCCTTTTTTATATGTGTGGCAGTGCCACTGTTATGACATTCTAAAATATGATAATATAATGGTAAACATTTATAAGAATCAATAAGATCTTTAGAAACTAGTATAAGTGTAGTTTTTTTGACAACCAAGCTTTTAAATATGATACTAATACACCATATTCATTTTGAATGTTTTCTTGGATATTTTTAAGTGTGTACACTTTTTTATAGTATGCTAATTTATCTTTAATCAGAATGCCGATAAATTAAAACTCGTTTTATGATGCCCATCTAATAGTTAATCACACGTACATATATGTGTCTGGTTGATTTGTTTCACTTGAAAATAAATATTCTTACACATTAATATCTATCAAATATACTATTTATATCTCTTATCTGTACATTTTGCCTTAAAATGATTTTATATAGACCTATAAATGTTAAATTAAAAGTTTTATCTCATTGCAAGTATACTCAAATCCATAGGTAATTTATCTATACTAGAGAATACATTTATTGAAAAATTAACCTGAGGAGGGATAGAAAGTATGTGTTATAATAAATCATAAGCCAATGGACCAACATCTTCCCAAGGAAAATAGAAAACCAACATATTGGCAAGTAGCTCACCATCAAAACTTATCCTATGTGTAAAAAATGCATCATTAGGATTAATTTCTTCCTCGTTATGCTGTTCAAAAGAGTTATAAATAGGATTTTCATTATACTGAATTGGAGAGTATGTTGCATATGTATCCATGATAGGAAGAGTAACATTGATTTAGTTACTACCAGTTAAAGAAGTAAATAGATTCACATAAACAGTTTGCATTGGAAAAATAAATGGTTTAGTAATTTGTACACATGATGGAGGCTCTGCTACATTCCGAAAAATAGGCGGCTTAGTAGCTTGTACACAAGCTAGGGACTTTGTTGTATCTTGACACTCGAATGTAATAAAAAGTAGTGTGAATCTCCAAAATATTGCAATCTGAGTATTAACACCAACAAAAGAACTAACATTTGTATTATATTTTATTTTAGATAGTCTTAAATGCTGCTAAAAAGATAAAGGCACATAATGTTTATGCATAACCCTTATCTTAATAGTAACTTTATTTGGACTTTTATGTAATAAAGAATACAGTTAATTGACAAGTTTTCGATATTTAATATTCATAACTACGATCAAACCAAAAGTGTTACCACCATTATAAGTCTCGATATTTCTACCATCTATATAAAAGCACAACAATTATTAAATATTTATAGGCAAAAAGGTAATGTAATATTATAAAAATGTAAATATCAATGAAAAAAATCAAGCAATTATAACTTCCTCGATGATTTTTGTCGAGGGAGATGTTTTTAAAATTATCTTATTTGATGAAATTTATCAAGGGAGACATACTAAGGATGTAGTTTCAAAACTATTTTCTTCAATAAAAATCATTACGAGATTAATTACAACTTTCTCAATGATTTTCATCAAAGAAGAATAACTCCATTGACGATTTTAATCGAGAGATATAATTTTAAAACCATCTTTTTCGATAAAATTCATCAAGAGAGACACTGTTGATATCACGACAAATTTCATCTAGGGGTAGTTTTAAAACTATCTTCCTCTATGAAAATTATCGAGAGATTGAATTTATCTCCCTCAACGAATTTCAAAGAGGGAAATGGTTTTAAAACTATATTCTTTGATGAAAATAATCTTCCTTTGATGAATTGTTCATCATCGTCTTCAATTAGCAGCATAGTCAAAATTCACCACGTCATACAGCAAAACACATCAAACATATAATGTATGCATCGAAACTAGATTAAACACATTTTTAAGCCTTTCACATGCATATAACTAAATTGAAGTCAAACAAATTATAACAAGAACTTTCTTATCAAATTTGGGAAAATGATAATACTTGTTATGAATAATGTAGCTTATATGCTATCATTAGTTACTTTGAACTTGTTAGATGTATATTCACTTATCGTGATCGCAACACCTTAAAGTCGAAAATCTTTAAACGTTGCTCAATTACATGCATGACTATTAACTGTGTTGCAAACAAAGATACTGGTTTATGTGTGTGAAATACAAAAACAATAAAAAGGGCATTTTTGTCAGAATGGTATCTTTTTGACCCCAAATAAAAGATTTTTGCAACTAAGGCTATAAATGTAAATGGACATTAAATTAAGGCTATTTTTGTCAAATATCCTATATTTTACGCGACAATAAGTGAATTTACCATAAAACTTTTTACTCAAAACACTAAATGGGTGGGCAAATTTGATTTAAATCTATTTGAATTTAAAATTTAAATTAATTCAAAATTATCTGTTTTAATTTAAGTTAATTTAATCAAATTCAATAATAGGGTTCAAACTAAATTGATTGTTGGTTTGAATAGGTTTAAATTGTTAGTTTATGTCTAATTGTAAAATATTGTCAAAATTATAAGCCTAATTATTTTTTCAAATTATATTTACCTTTAGATATAATATATGAATCTAATTGTAGAGTTTACACTAAATTATATTTATTATTAAGGCTAAAAATAATTTAATTAAAATATTCATTTGTAGATTTTTTTTTTACAATATGAAATAGTCAATAAAAATTATCAAATATAAAATTATAAAAAAAAATTCACATATATTGAATTGGGTTGGTTTGAATTAATTTCAATTTAAAATCTTATCCAATTATTGTAATTTAATTTTTTTCAAACTAAAATTGATCCAATAAATTTTCAAATTGATATCCGTTTGGATATGTTCAATATAGATGTGCTCACTTGTAACACTAATATGACATGATAGTCTTGTAATGTCCACGATAGTGTAATTTTATTGGTCATGTAATGTCATTTACTTTTTATAAAACAATCACATAATGTTATATTCGTAAATTTGTAAGATGAATCTTTATATTTTATTAATATTTTACATATGTTTCACTTTCAGAAATGTATACAAAAAATATACATCTCTTAAATTTGTTATAGACAATATGATTTCAAATATGAGAATTATTTTGTTGTAAACTTTAGTTTACAGTGAAAGATAAAGAAAAAATATATAAAAAAAAATACTTGTTTTCTTTCTTCATAAAGAGTGTTTAGTATATTTTTCACTCAAAAAAAGTATGTTTGTGTGAAAAATTAAAAAAAGAATATATGTATATTTTGTAATATGTTTTATAGTTATTTTTTTAAAAACACTCTTATGTTGTGAAAGTTTTAAGTAAAATAGTTTTATAATATTATTATATTAACATATCAGGATTATATAATAAATAAAGAAAAAAATTTATAAATTAGTGATAAATAAATTAAAATTAAAAAATAAATAAATCTGTAGTTTTCTTTATTTATCATCAATTTACAAATTTAAATTTATAAATTTTTTTATCCATTATCACTCCACAAATTTTTTCCCCTCTTTATTTGTTGAATGTTCCCCTCGGATTGACTGTCCTAATTTACCTAGAATTGTCTGCTGATACATCAAAATTTGCTACTCACATTGCGACATTTAAAGAATGATGTGAAGTATCACAAAATGAATTTATTAGAATAATATTAAATATTTTAAAATTAGTTTTTAAAAAATATATTCTAAATAATATGATAAATAAAGTGATATTTATTTATTAAATAATAAATTTTTATTATTTTTAAAAATTATTTATAGCCCATTGTTAATATTACACAACAAACGTCGCTTCGTTTAAAATGTATTTTTTGATATAGAATTTAGAATATGTAACATTTCTCATTTATGATTATTGTAATTTAATAATTTAGCTGTGTAGACTATTGTAAAACCTGAAGACATAAGTCACACGAGTTAATATTGTGAATAATTTATGAGTAATGTTAGATATTTTATATTTATATTACAAATTTTTTTTATCCTAAATCATGTGACATTCATCAAATGAGTTACAATACAATGTTAAAAATGATTTTGAAATTGTGAAGCAATATTACTTCCTTCATCAATTCATGTCATTTCGAATTAAAATTTAAAATATAAATTTAAGGTATCTAACATTACTTATAATGTAATGTTTCAAATAATGCGAGGGGATCACAATATTCCTCGTGAAATTTTTCACTTATATCCATTTTAAAGTTAAGTTTTCTTGATGAGATTTCTTAAGAAAACTGATATTTGTGGCTACAAATATAATTGTACATGCATTTCAGTTAGGACAGTCAGAGGGAAATCGGGTTTTATGGCATGTTCCTACCTCATAAATTCAAGGGCATGATGCCAATTTCTTCAGGATTTCATGTGCTTCACACAGGTTTTAGTGGAATTTTTATCTTTATCTTTATTTTTTTTACAAATCACTGTTGTTTTTATTCTCTTTTCTCTCTTTGATTTTCTTTCAGTGCAGAATGGTTGATGATGATGCTATTAGCAATGTGTGAGTGTCAAGATAATTGATTACATTTTACTGAACACTACAATGAGCTGATCGTTTGAAGATTTGTCAACTTAAGCAGGCAGCTGTGCATGATAAGCCTCAATTACAAATTCATATGGAGAGCTCACAAGAATTTTGGTATTGGAAAGTTGCCTTCAACGCCAAGGAATTAACTCCCGTTCAGAAATCAGAACAACTGACCTGCAACTAGTTTGACTAACGAATAAGGAAACGAGCAAGTAACAGATCACCTTAAGGAAATTCATAGAGCATACATTTCTTACCTTCTCTTCGATGTTTTTGAATTGAAGATGATGACAAAGGTTCGGATATCCACTGGAGCAAGTTCAACCACCAATGTTGTTGGATCAACAGGCCTTCCTCTTGTTGCCTTAGTTCTTGTTCGGAAGAGCCTTCTACTTTCAAGACTAATCTCTTCTTCTCCATTTCAGCCTCTTTCTTGATTAGCAGTGATTTGATTCTACCTTGGGAACACCTTTTTCAGTTCTACACTTGACATAACTGATAGATCCTCGTCCTCTCCGATCTTGAATTAGAAGCAACAAAAAGAGATTAAAATTTTAGAATCCGTGAAGCATCAGAGCAATGGGAATGGTTCGAATTCAAGCTCAGGAGAAAGTTAACCAAAGGCATTGCATTATTTCTTTGTCTAAGATTCTGTAGTGCTTAGTGCCTTTAATCAAATTTCAATAGAAGTTCTGGACCCATTGTATAAGCAAGCATGAAAATCCTCACTGAAACCAAAAAGCAAGACTCAAAACGCTGAGTCAATTAGTAGGATCAAACAGCTAAAATAGAAAAGGAAACAAGCGTGAATATTACCAAAGTTGGGATTGTAAATCTGGTCTCGAATAGTCCCAAAATGGAAAAATCTGACACATTACACCAGATAAATACCACAGCAAGTCAAAAATGACAAAACCTCATAAAGTTATGCCGGATGCTAGATTTATAATCAGAAGATGGAAGGAAAAAAAACTACCTCACGTAAGTTTGCCAATCGGGGGAGAACTTTTCCATTTTCCAGCTCCTGCAGAATTTGAGAGAAGATGATGTATTCAACTAAGGAAATTAATACATGGGCATATAAATGAAAGTTCCTTCAACACATCGTAACAGGCAAGAATCAAAGTTATCTTACTGAACACATTTCCATTATAAAGAGTTAAGAGTTTTACCATGCGATAGGCGGCTTTTGCTGTAAGCAGCCTCTAAATAACTTTTCTTCTTTTTTTTTATTTTTTATTTTCACATCCTTTTCTTTCAAGTGGTCTAAGAAGATGAAAGCTTAATGAAAACAGCGACAAGTATGATAGATATAAACCTGCAGGGTTATTATTGCAACATCATCAGGTAAAACATAGGAGTGATCCATCCCTGAGAAAGTTGCTATATGAGAATTTGCCCAATTATCTCCATCCTGGAAAAAGACAATCAACGTTTTATGAGTCACAAATAGCCCAAATAAGTGAAACAGTTCGAGAAAAACTTGTTTGGCAGAAGGAAAATAAAGAGAAAAAAATAGAGCTGAAAAAACTAAAAGACGAAGGAAGGCGTTCGTTTATTATTTCACATCCTTAAAGCAAGAACAACACACTCAGGATATTTACACAAGAGACTGGAAAAATCTAGAAAGGCTAACTACCTATAACAGACTTTCTAACTAACCAGAGTAATTGACAAATATTCAACTAAAAATCAACTAATTAGTTGACAGAATTCTCCAGGTCAGCAGACTTCAGCTTGGCCTTCAATAGATTTCGCGTTCGGCTTAGTTTCAGCAGATTTCGTTCGGCTTTGCTTAGCTTTGGCAGCTGATACACATTACATTATCAATAAGCAGCAAGAATACTTCAATATACATCTTGCTTTTACCTGCCCTGTGAAGGCTAAGAGGAATGGAGAATATATCTCCTGGCCAAATGATCGACGCGACCTACCACCCTCTCCTAGAGCATCTATTCTGAGGTAATTCTTTTCAACAATCAGCAAGATGTATGTTAATTAGGCAACGTAGAAGTGGAAATGTTTTTCCAATAAAACAAACCATAAATAGTGTGCTTACAGTTAGTCCTACATATTTATCAACACCATAAACTGTTTCATCTAGTGCTTCGTCAACGCCTCTACCATCATCTTCAAGCAATCTCCTGCATAGAGAAGGAAATTCCATAACTTATTTTGAACAATAGATAATATAAATATAGCATTACTATGTATAAACATGTGGAGCATCAGTTCCATATAACTTATTTTGAACAACGGATGATATAAATATTGCATCTTTCATGTGAATTCAAAGATTAATCAGAAAGGAGAATAAAAGCAACTTCGTAAGTTATGCCTGTAGAGATTTAGCCTCAATTATATTCATATAATCATCCAGTCATGAAGACAAAAGCACTTTCAATTATAAATAAACTTACTGGGTAATAATCTCCGGCAACTGGTTGATTCACGTCCAGATTCCAACCTTTTCTATAATCCCGAGCCGACAAAAGAATAATGCCTTTAAAAGCTAGTACAATCACAAATTATATTGATAGATTCAAGCAACTTGGAAGATTCCCTCCGGCCAAATATCAATAAATCAATATGAACAGGCATCGAACTCTTTCAATAAAATCACGTCCACTGGAATCCGTGTAGGATGTCTTGTTGCTTTTTATATTTGGTGTAATCCGAGTCACAACTTTTTTTTCAAATCCTATCATCAACAGGAATAGGCCCAACCTGAAATTAAGAATGCTATGTTTTATTGATACAAGCTTCCAGAACGAATTTTCTACTCTTCATTACACTAAGGTCGGAAAATATTGATACACAAGGGTAGGGTGGGCAGAATCAAACCCACTCGAATCAAATCCAACAAAATCAATAGTTTAATTGAGATTTAAAAATATATTGATTTAATTTTGGTTTAAAAAATTAAATTAATAATTATTAGTTTAGTTTTTAATTTATGCTTGTTTCAAATAAAATCAAATCATACCCATCAAATTAATTTTCTTTTTATTTGAGTCCAAATTAAATCAAATCAACCGATATCTATAAGTTTGGTTAAATTTAGCTTGTCTTTTATCACCTGTTCAGTTCAGTTTAAATCAAACTAAAACTAATAACTTTAATTTAGTTTGAAACTCAACATAAACCAAATCCAACCGTGTTCAATGTCCACCCCTACACAAGGGAATGTAACAGTAGACTTACCGTAAACTCAACTTCAGCATCATCTTTTCTCTTGTACGCTCTGGTAACCTATTTGTGCATGCAATGATTAATTACTCGTAGAATCAATTGTGAAAAATAAAAGTAATTCTTAAAGAGCTTAGGTTTTTTGCGATGATTCTATTTACTTTTGAAAATAAAATTAAAAATATATTTGGTAATAATAATTTTTAATAAGATCCACATTTTTATATCAATATTAAGACACCTGGTGCGCTTAAAAGTCACCGCATGAACCTGTGATATTCAGTAATTTAACTTGTAGTATTCAAAGTTTCAAAGACTGAAGAAGACATTATCTAAATTAAGGAAGAGCGACAGAGTGAGAGCATGAAGTTGATTTAAGTTACACTCCTACTAACTGATTAATCTCTTCGTATCACTTTACTTGTGATATGGTAATTTTATTATATTAATATTATTAATTATTTAATTTTTAAAATAAAATAAATATATTTATTATTAATAAATAAAAAAATTATACTATTTAATTAATATAATAATAATAATTTATAATTTTTATTTTTTTATTAATAAATATATTTTTTTAATTTTTTTAATTAAATAATCTTACTGCGAGCTTCGTACTTTTTCATCTATTCATCCACTGGAAGAACAGTCAATACCGAGGAGTACAGGGACCAGTCAGTACGTTTTGGCTGCGTTATTTGACTACGATATGATATGGTATCATACGTTCTAAGTTCTAATAAACGTTTTTAAAATTGATTCATTCTTCTTTCAGATTACCCAATGCAAGCCAACGTTTTTCATTAACTTTCCATGTCGTTTTTTTCTTGTGAAATGACAGAAACCAATTATAGTTTTAGAATATTAACCTACAGACTAGCAAAACTATATATATATATATATATATATATATATATATATGTGTGTGTGTGTGTGTGTGTGTGTGTATAAATAAATATATGATATTTCAAAAATAAAATATTTAAATTTTTTTAAAAAAAAAAAAGTAGAAAACTGTCAATTCCAAGCCTTTTAGAAAAATTTGAGAACTGAATTTAAAATAAAATAATTTTTTAAAAAGTATTTTGACAATATAATAAAAAATAAAAAATTATAACAAAAAGTTAGAGAAATAAAACAAAAAAGGTTCAACATTATAGCAAGAGGGTTAATTAAACAAAAAAAAAAAAGGGCAAAAGAATATAAAGTAATGTACCCTAGCATCCCCATTTTCTTGATCTTCTTCCCAATACAAACAATACCAACAATATTCCAAAATCTTGAAGCTATATAATATAATATAATATAATATAATATAAAAAGTTTATTTTCATTTTAACATTATTTATTAAAATAAAATTTGTTTTTAAATATTAACCTTTAGAACATACATAAATAAAATATCTAATTCATAGTTGAGTAATGCTGTATATTCTACCTGGTTAAAACAATCCAGCTCACCACCAGCTGTGCGGGGCCACGTCAGCTTCCAAATCAGTTCTAGAATTCATATCTTAGATGCCATGTCAGCTGCAGCCATTTGCGTCGTTCGCACTAACTGTCTGCCGGTCCAGAAACAGAGCACAAAACGAAGCGGCCCCACAGAAATCAAGCGCCCATGGATGTTATCTTATCTCCAAACAAAAGCAATGTCGGAACTTCACCAACTGAACCACTCTCCACTCGCTACGTAGCCACCATCCCTCCCCCTTCCTCACCGGTGGGAAACACTAAAATATTACCCAGAAAAAAGAGAAGGAAAATAAAAAATTAATGGCATTCTCAGCTTCTCTATCCTCCCGTCTTCCCTTCCAAACCAACCCTACATTTTCACCGAAGCCCAACAAGCCAACTAGAACGACGCCGTTGTTCAGACCGCCAGCTGCCATCCCCTCTCTCTCAACCGCCGCCACCACCTCCGTCCCCGACATCTCTACTCTAGCAGTTATAAGCGGAGGCTCAATCGCCGCTCTCGCTGCCGTCCTATCCCTCACTGACCCCGAGCGACGCCGCCGGCTCCAGGCCGAGGAAGTAGGAGGCGGAGATAAAGAAGTTGTGAGAGAGTACTTTAACAACTCGGGTTTTCAGCGTTGGAAGAAGATTTACGGTGAGAGTGATGACGTTAACAGGGTTCAGCTTGACATTCGATTAGGTCACTCAAAGACTGTTGAAAATACGTTGAAGATGTTGACTGATGAAGGGTCGTTGAAAGGAGTAACGGTTTGTGACGCCGGGTGTGGGACCGGGAGTCTGTCGATTCCGTTGGCAAAAGAAGGGGCAATTGTCTCGGCAAGCGATATTTCGGCTGCAATGGTTGCTGAAGCTAGGAAAAAGGTGACATTTCTTCTGTATTGCGTTTCAAATTGTTTTTTAAACTATACGCCGGAAAGCTGTTTTAAAAACTCTCGTTCCAATGGTTTACCAGTTTAATAGTGTGATAGTGCATATGGTATTAAAATCCAAAAGGGATTGTTTGGGTTTCATCCATGATATTGAACTTTTGTTTTTCGATTTTCAATTCTCTTGGTGGTGATGATGCCCATAAATTAGATCTTAAATTTCTGCAGGCAGAAGAGCAACTGTCAGCAGATAATGGAGGTGAAGCTCCAGTGATGCCGAAATTTGAAGTGAGTGATCTAGAGAGTTTAGATGGGAAGTATGACACGGTAGTCTGCTTGGATGTTTTAATACATTATCCACAAAATAAAGCAGATGGGATGATTGCTCAACTCGCTTCATTGGCCGAGAAGCGGCTTATTATAAGCTTTGCACCTAAGACATTTTATTATGATCTGTTGAAGAGGGTGGGAGAGTTGTTTCCAGGGCCTTCAAAGGCAACGAGGGCATATCTGCATGCAGAGGCAGATGTGGAGAGGGCGCTAGAAAAGGTTGGGTGGAAAATAAGGAAGAGAGGCCTAATCACTACACAGTTCTACTTTGCACGACTTGTCGAGGCTATCCCTGGCTAGTGAGAAGAGGGGTTAGATTCGTATTTTACGATATTCTTCTTTCTATGTTGCTAAAAAATATTAGGAAAGCTCTCCTGGTTTTTTATAAACCACTAATCTTTTTGTACATGTATATTTATGTGTCTGTAACGTATATTTGATGTCTGCTTACCTAACTATTGATGGAAATTGTCAAGATTTTGTTCATTGTTTATCTAAAAGTTTGAGGATATAAACATGTTTGTCTCCTTGAAAGTCCCATTGCAGAAATGTGTGTCAAAAGAATCTCTTAAGATCAGAATATCACTTGACATTGATTTCATTTGGGGAAAAATAAAGCAACAAAACAGTAAGTCTTGTCAATGACTTGTTAGACTACATGCTTGAGTAGATCAGCTTTCTAAATGATACAGAATGCTCTTATGTATCCCATACGCCCGCGTCAATTACCTATCCTATTACAGTTAGCCAAAGAGAGGAAAATGGTAAGGGGCTTTTTAGCTTCCTATTGTGTGCTTGGATATAAGAAAGGTTCTAAAAGCATGCGCAAGATCTGTCATTAACTTTTTATCAAATAGTTCCCTTATGCTAAGCAACGTTGTATGGAGTTTGTTAGGATCTCCTGTGTTATACGGCTTTCTCTTCCAACTTATCAGCAATTTTTAACAGAGCAGTCGTGGGCTTGTTCACATCACAGCAGCAATCAAGTTATAAGCATGCACTTTCTTTAGCTTTATATTCAGTTGACAATTTCTGTTTTGAGCTTATAGTTGGGCATTTAGCGTGTTGCTATTCCTCTCTAGAACCTTGATCAACTAGTGCCGATATCGGCGTCCTTGCTAACATATAATGACAACCTCCTTCACTTCCGTCTTTTCTGAGAGTTTGATCCCATACATGTTACGCCTGGATGCTTTTCCTTAACTGTATCTGCAGGAAGAAGCCGCAACAAAGCAGAGGTTCTTTATTTTCTCTAATCTATTGACGATGAGTAGCAGATATTTGTATTCCATGAATTTGTTGGCCCTTGGATATCGATTTCCAACATTACAAGTTTTTTAGCAATTGACTTTCTGTTTTGGAGCGTTATTACACTTGATGAGTGGTTAGTACAAGTAGCTTATGCTTTTAAAATCTTTATCAGGGTGCGTCTATAGTTTAGCTTTTGCTAACTCGTAATGATGCTTTGTTCCTTGGGAACACAATAGTACTTATATATGATTATTTTGGTGTGACATTGTATCCGATAAAACATAGATTAATATTAAGTTTGCAGGGTGTTTAAATAGTACTATTTAATAAATTAATTTTTTAATTTAATAATAAACGTTCAGTCTATAACAAGTGATATTAAAGTAGATTTAAGTTTTCATTTACACGGAGACTTTCAAATATTTATATTTTGTGCTCTAATAAAAAATTAATGTGTGTAAAATATGAATTTTTGTAAATTAGTTAAAATGGATAATATAAGTCAATTGGGTTCACGATAAATATAGTTTGATCGTGAAGAGGGCATCACATAATTAGGTTATTAATAATGTATCTTTGCATATCAAATAAAAAATAAATTAATCTTAAATTTATAAAAATAATTTAGTAGTATTACATAATATATTAATTTTTTGAATTAATATGGTGCACTCAACCCGTAATACTAGGTTGAGAAATTGGGCCAACAAGTTTAAATTAGGGCTTAAAAATATAACAGACCTAGTTTAATTCAAACCTGGCCCAACCTTGTTCGAGAATGGACCACACTATACTTTGCTTTTGAATGCTTTTCACCAGTAACAGGCATGACCCTAAACTTTGTGGCTCTTCTTGCTAAATGGATTGTTAATTTCATGTCTTTTGCAAAAAGCTTTGAATTTTGTTACAAAATATCATAAGTCACACATCTCGCCGTACTTGGAACATATTTAGGCATGCTTTGTAGAAAACATGTTTTAGTATAAAGGTTTATTACAATAGCATATGAAAGTGCTTTTTTAGAAGCATTTATCATATGTCTTGTTCAAAAGCTTTGGATGTCTTACATGAAATAAATAATTGATAATTAATATTTTTACCATATAAGTCAAATAAGTATGACTATCAAAAGGATATGAAAGTTGATAGACATGTATGGTCCTTACCAAATAGGCATTTTCTGGGATGGATACCCCACCTTTAACCTGCACTTGTCTTTATTCCTTCTCTACTTTCCTAAGCTCCATGAAATTGATACGTTCAGGATTTAATATAGGCGGGCTGTTAATGTCACATCTTGGTATGATTTAGACGACATAACTCATATTTGATTCAATTTGAAATATGAAACTGCTTTGTTCATGATTGAAGTTTTAATTTACAGCTCTCAATTGAAAAATACAAGTTGTAGGAAAGGAGAAAGAAAAGTTTACATTAAATAGGTAATTGATTACTTGCACCACCAACTGATATGAAATGACAAAAAATGTGAAATTAATAAACTAATATTGGATTAATTTGAATTTGGATTGAATTGATTGGTTGATATGCATGCATGCATGATAAGATAAGAGTAGTGTCTCAATCCGAATTATTAATTAATTGAATGAAGGTTCATACATAATTGTTTCTCATTTGGTTGCCTATATTTTTTTAATAAAAGAAACTTAGGACACTGACCAAACCTTGCATATTCTCAAATGTTATGTTAGGGATGATGAGAGTCTTGAATTTACTTAGCAATTCTAAGTTTAATGGCTTGAATTCTTTCTTTTGTCGCGTTAACATGGTGTGGTGGTGCTTCATCCCCAATTCACAATCACAATCACAATCACATTCACAAACCCCATATGGCTGGTCGGTCCCATACCATCACTGGTGTCTCTCAACACTTAAACATAGTTGGGTGCTGATATTCACATTCTACATCCATTTGCAATTGCATGCTTGTTGCCTAATTCTAACGCGCATCATCAAGAGTAGATTTTACATTGTCATTGCAGCCTCCCAGTCAATACTTTTGCTGCTCTGCCTCTGAATAGAAACCAAAGTGAATTCATTTGACTTTCATAAAAACAATGGTCCACAAATTTCCTTCGTTTCATCGATACATACAACTGCTCTGTATCTAACCACGTGAACTTCCCCCACCTTTTTTCTAATTTTATTTTTAATCTTTAACCTCCGTTTCGCTTTCAAAAACATTCGCCCGATTTAACGGAAATTTGTTAGAAACGGCGTTGCACTTGCACACTATATGTATGTAGTGGATAGAATACAAGTCTCTATATTCCAAAAGAACAATAAAAATTTTAATAAATTTATTCTTTCAAAAAAATAAATTATCAATTAACATACTATCAACGGAAAATAGCTATTGACACAAAATAAACAAAGAATAAAATAACATGAATTGGCCTTAAAAAGAAACGTAGCGTAGCAAAAGGCAAAGTCTAATCGTGCCCGCAAATAAAGTTTGGGAATGCTCAATTTGGTTTTTTAGATTAGATCAAGTCATTGGCATTGCTGGATACAATAAGCATATTATCATATCATATCATATCAAATCAAATACCAAACAATCACATGGATCATCATCACGCAGATCTTTTACGTGTGGGACCCCTTCCTAGCCCACGTGGGCTCCATAAAACACACTTTAGATATCATGCAATGTAAGAAATGAATTCTCGGTAACAAATCTATTGGATTTGGATTAAACAAAAAATTTGTTATTAATTTAAGAAGTTTTATGTACACTTAATCTGTAATAATTTTATTTTATAATAAATTTTATAAAAAAAAATATACTTACTTTCTCTTTCCTCTCCTCTATTATAAATTAATTAATTAAAAAATAAATATACTCTTAATTTATGTTTTTTACAACTAAAATATAATTTATTTATTTATATTTAATTTTAAAATTTCTTAAGTATACTTTAAAATAAATAAAATAGTATTTTATTAAAAATCTTAATCTCACACACACATATATACACAAATTAATTATTTAATAAATTAATTTAAAATTACTTATTATTTCAAAAAAGATTCATATTCCATACGAAAAATATAATATTATCATATAAATATTCAAATGTTATTAATTAATTATACCACAATACTTGTATTGTCAAATTTAAAATTTGAATATGAATTATTTTTAAACAATATGACAATATATTAATTATATTTATTTTAAGTTAAAGAAAACTATCTATTACTAAAAATTTAGAATATAAATTAGTCTATAAGATAAATAAATTAAAAATAAATAATAAATAAGGATGAGTGAGTTAAGATTTTAATTATGAAAAATAAATAAATAAATGGTATATTTGTTCAATTTATGATAAGAGGAGGTGTAAGTATATATTTTCACAAAATTTATCATAAAATAAAATTATCACAAATTTTAAAATATATATATAATAATATCTTTTAATTTAATTATAATTTTTTTCAAAAAAAATTATAAATAGATAAAGTTTTTGCGATATTCTACAACTTGAATGGGGCACTATTGATACCATATAGACTTTTGAGAATATCGAAATATTGATGATTGATTTTCTTTGTATTAAAATATGATGAAATTTCTCCTACTATGCTACTTAAACATGGATATATATTCATAGTTTTGATTTTGGATTCTAATTGATTCAACTCATAGATTATAATAAAATTATACATTTCAATTTTGTTGAGAACATATTGAAAATGGGTTTTTATTTTTATTTATATAATATTTTTAATAATTTATATAAAAATAGCGATAATAAATTTTATTCTTAATAACATCAAATTATTGAACACAAAATTTTCTTAAGTAAATTGGAAATTGCTTGGTTTGAACACAAATATTTGTGTTACGTCAAAATAAAAATAATTAAAAATTAAATTTAAATTTAAACTTTAAAATATCAAGGTAAGAAAAATAATGAAATTACATTTACATAACATCACAATTTTTTTTTTAATATATTCTTCTTCGCCTTGTCAATTTTTATTAAATAAATAAATTTAAATTGACTTAAATTTTTGTTTTTAATTTTTTTTTTTAAAAAAAAGAAATATAATTTCCTCATATTTGATTAGCTAACCAAACACCATAAAACGACATTTGTTTACTTGATGGCGTTATAATAAGATGTTGGACTGCTGACTATCACGACAGGAGACCATTTCTGATTGGCTAATAATTTCACAAATCCCAAGGAATAACAATTCAAAAAATTATCTCTGAAACAAAAGTTAAAAAAAAAAGGGGGAGAGGCTGTAGGGTGTCGGTCAAACAGAGAATTATAACTCCCAGTTGATCGAGCAGCTTTGATGATTTAAACTAACCGATGAATGACACGTGGATGCCTTGATCGTGTTGTGGGAGCAGTATCTCGAATAAATGCTTTTCTAATCCTTCACGCAGCGCCCAGCCCTGGCATTCAAATTTTGGTGCACCGGGATTTGGTCCCCCACCCCCATTAGTCCGGCTTAATGTCTCAACGGCCCCGTATTAATTCCAACCGTTAGGTGGACGTTAGATTACGCAATTGTGGGGTGTAAATGGTAATTTAGTTGCTATGTCCAGTCCCTTTGAAGTATATCGTAACATGTGTGTCCCTTTTTAAGTATCTTGTAAATAATACTCTTAATTAAACATAAATTAATGAGCTGCTAATACATTGCAAATGACACCAAAATAATAATAATTAAAAAAAACCCCCCCTTTAAGAAGTCAATGTACGTCCATATTGTAAAGCAAACACAAGAATTGCCAAGAATAAACGCCGCTTGTTACGCACTTTATGAGGACAAACAACGCAAAGAGAAGTAGCAACTTTTTAATACAAAATTTAATTTACCTGTAATAATATTCTTGGAGTAGACAAGAGGAAGAGGAAGGATCTATTAATTAATTAATTAATTATTTATTTATTTAATAAATTAATTACAGCTTGAGATTTACATGTATCCAATACATATCGTACACGACACTCATATTGAATGTTCCCTTAGAAATTAGGCCATTGGGGCATGATTTACCATCCCCATTTGTGAATTCAATCTTGCCTAAATTTCCTCAATTTCTTAACCGGTAATTACCAAACTTACCCATTTAGCTTCAAAACAATTGAATATATGTGCTTTAATTTCGTTTTACTTGTTTTGGATTCATGTACTTTGTTTTGACACGCCAGCGCAATCAATGATTAGGGTACATGCTATAATAATATTTTTAGTAATTTGTTCATTAACTTTTGTGTTAATGAATATCATTACTATTTTTATTAGGGAACGGTTAGCCGTCACAATATGTTACATTTATTCAAATTTTGGTATATATAAATTTTGTGCATTCACCAATATTATAAATATTAAGAAAAAAATTTTAAATAGAATAAACAACAATATATTGTGTATCGTTGCAAGTTCTTTAATATATTATGCTTACATGCACATTTATTTTAAAATTAATCAATAATAAAAAATAATTGTAATAAAAATTAAGAATTAATATATTTGATATATTTTCATTGGATAATTCTGTTAAATCATTTTCTTTCGGTTAATCAAGTAATAAATTCGAGTATATGACCAACTCTTATAACGTGAGAAATGGTATCTATAAGGTTTGGAAATAAATTCAATGTTCTATATTTCATCGTGAATTATAATTAATATAATAATTAATTTAAAATTATCAAATCAATTATTATAAATAAAAAATTAATTCAAGTACAATTTTTTTTTTTTACTTTACTTTGTGAAAAATTATTTTTACTTCCAAGAATATAAGTCTTGTTATAATAGTATAATAGTGCCGATTAGTTTATATAAAAAATTATGTATATAGAAAAATCATAAAACTTTTAATCAATTTAATAGCCCGGTGCATTAATTTATTGAAAAAATAATTAATACCAATTTAAAAAAATTGGAATTCAATTACCCTAAACCAATTAGAAAATTATCATAATCATAAATGAAATGTCACATTCCTTAATTATTATAATTGACTACACATTATATGTCAAAGCAATCAAATTTCTAACTTATTTAATACACAAGCAATACATACTATAGAATGCTCTTCAATCCTCATTTTTAGAACGAAATGCACCTGTTTGATTATTGGAAACATAATGAATTTTCAATAGAAAACAACTAATTAGTAATTAATAATATCTCTTAATACCTTAATCCTAATTAAATAAATTGCCCAATCAGTTAATAATTAAAAAAAAAATACTACAATTACCAATAATCTAACCTGGCTCCAGCCAGCCAGCCAGCCAGCCAGGCCGCGTTACAAAAACAAAGCTCTGCAGTACACGTCACAGTAAAGTCAAAAAGGCGTAACGCCGTTATACGTAAGTGGAAAAGAAATTAGGAAAACAGACCCGAATCAAAAGCAAACTCGTGTTTCAAGGAACGGGTCTGATTACTTCCGTTATATCCCCACACACGCACAAGAAAAGACACGCGCACAAACCCCGCCTATTTCTTTTCTGTTTTGTCTTCGTTTCAAAAACCTCCCCACTAATAAGTTAGTTTATTTCTATTTATTAAAAGAGAACTCACCAAAAAAAAATTCTCTCTCTAAAGGCGCTTCACGTTTTCAATCCTCTACAACTCAGACCGGCGAGCGAAATCTCGCCGGATTGTTGCCGGAATTTCAGACTTTACGATAACAACATCTGAATCTCCGGTTTTGAAATGATTCCATACAAGAGAGAGATTTACTTTTTTTTTTTTTAATATGATTTTGTGAAGAATTTTGATTGTTATTAGGTGTGTAGAAAAAAACAAAAGGAGAAAAATATTCTCTCTCTTGTGTGGTGAATAATAGCTTGTAATGCAGGGAAAAGAAGATGAAAAAGAGATACTGAGATCATCTGTACTATAAATCTTTCTCTCTCGATTGTTAATTGCTTGCCTTTCGCTTTCCCTCTCTGCGACAGCGTTTTTCAAGCTCAGAAATTTTTGAGGGAGAAAGCGAATTTCGAAGAGGTTCGTATGATTTTTTTTTTTTTTTTTGGGTAAAGAGGTTTGGTTTCTGTTCTATTTATGTTGCTTAATTTAGGTCAAACTTTGGTTGGTTTTGATCTTTTGTGCGGATATTTTGGGATCAAGCTTCATAGAAATGAAGAAAATTGCTCTTTTTTTTTTTTGAAGGCGATCGTGTCGTTAATGTATTAATTTTGCGGTGGAAGTGCTTAATTTTGACGAAATTTTGAATGTTCAGTTTGATTTTGTTGTGATTTAGCTTTACTAAGCATTGAAGGCGTTGTATTAGGTACAATTAAGTAATTTTTTTTGGTTTTTAAACAATAATAAGGTTTTTTGTCCTCTTTTCTCACGAACCAAACAAGGCATTTATGTTTGGTGGTTGTTAGGTACACTTAGTGGCTTTCATTTTCATGTATTATCGTATTTCGTTTCATTATCCCTCAAATTCTGAGGAGAAGAAGGATTTCCTTATTTTTTATTAGATCGTATTATCTTAGAAAGATACACTAAATGAATTTTTTTTTTAACGAAGAAACATAAATGATGGAAGTCTGATACTAAATTTCGAATTGGTCCAAAATTATTAAATGTGATGTAAGTGACATTTAAATATTTTCCAGGAAAAGTTTCATGAAGTTTGGGCGGAGTTAGCAACTGAGAAAGTTTGAGTTTTTGTCTCAATGTTGGGTTTTCTATCTGGCATCTGAGCTTTGTGATGCCTTCCGAAATAATGGATCAAAGGGGTGGATCTTCATCAGCCCACTTTTTTGAAGAAGTTTGTTTTCCAGCTGAGGTACTATAATGCATCCATTCCAGAATTGTAATCATCGAATGGTATTGAGTTTGTGGCACTGATTTTTAGTAAAGGCCTTATTTCACCGTTTGAAATTTAGCTCGGGGTGCATGCGTTTTTAAATATAGTTTCTAATTTTTCAACAATCATATTTGTGAGGAAAAGACAATTTCTTTTCTTTTCATCTGGATTTAACTTTCATCAGCTCTTATTGGACAGAAACAAATTGGATTTTGGAAGCCAAATACCATGTCTGATCACCAAGGTGAGCAGCAGTCAATTAGCGACTTTACTGGATTAGTTCTCTGTGTCGTATAGTCCTTGATCAAATGCATTGAAATAGTTATTTTAGTTGGTTCTGACTTCTTTCACAAGGACAGAACTTAGGTAGTGATTATCATTTATATACAAGAATACTGATAAAAATGATCTTAGGTAGTAGTTCCACGGTGCCAGAAATTCATTGACAAAGGATAGGCTTGATTTAGTACCATGATTTGTCAATATGATTGAGTGACTGCTATATATGTTTATTCCATAACTAGTTGGTTCCAACTGTTTTCACTTGTTGGTATGTAGAAGCTTAGTGTATTCATTGGGAAACATGGCATATACGACAACTGGACCTTTGATATTGCTTTTTTTTTTTTCCCCATTTATTGGAAATTTGGAGTTTTTGTTTCCTGTCCTGCAATATTGGAAATTAAGCAACTTTACTCTTTTTAGTGATGTTGTCATGGCCACGATATGTTACGCATGTCTACACTCAAAGGAATAACTAGATACAATTGCATTTCAACAGTGTGGCAGATCATGTAGTTGAACTTAGTATAAAAAATTGGCCTGATTAAGTCACATTCTCTAAGCTGTTCTAGTTTATGGAGATTTGCAATGCGGATCTGTTTTCACATGTTATAATATTCGTTTATGTCCATTTTCTATTTTGGAATGGTTGCATGCTAGTTTGTTTGGTACCGCACAATTCTGGTTGATTAGTCTAGTTTGTTTTAGATGTTGAAGGTGGACCACAATTTATGCATTATTTCCTTTCAATTCCATTTGTTTTTAATTGCTTTCCTGGCAAAACTTGAGTGTGGTATTAATCCTTGTTCTGTGACTTTACTTAATACTGTATCTACAACAATTCATAATCAATCACAGCATGCTTCTTGTGAGGTTTCAATTACTAATTGTTGTGTAAATATTGTGCTTCAGTAGGACCAGAGGGCACAATACCAAATCCTGGCAGCAAGTTGGCTGTGTCATCACCAATGGAAAAATTTTCACAAATTGGCATTCCATCTATCAATTGGTTAGAATTGCGACAGTCAACTTTAGCCAGAGGCCAAATGAAAAGGCTAGGAATTGGTGGAGAAGACGGAACTGCCAGTTTGTCCGAGACTTCACGGAATTCTGCGCATCACCATCCAAAACCAGGGTCAAATTTATCTGTGCAACAAGCATGTTATAGTTTGAGTGGAAACAGGACTGGTATTAATGGGATTCAGTCTGAAAGCAGTCTGTTCTCTAGTTCATTGTCTGATATATTTAGTCAAAAGTGTAAGTGCCACACTTTATGTCTTCATATATGCTTATGTATATATCATGTATAAACCGATGGTTTAAGTTTGATATTTTAATTGACTTTAAACTTTATGGTCACTGTTGACTGCAGTAATTTTCTGTTCAATCATTTGCTAATCATCGTTGTCAAAGATAATGCTACTTTTCTAGATTCATTTTTTGGTTTCCACACACCACAAGGTGTTTCATCCGGATCAATATCACATAAGGAATATTGTGGCATATCACTTAATTTGGTCCAAAATTGTTATAAATCTTACTTTGACACCTTCTACTTGTTCATTATTGTCTAGTTCTATTTTTCCTAGTCAATAATTGATTGTCATAGAACTGACTATTTCTTTGTCCTTCTCCATTAATACACAGTGAAATTGTCAGGGAATGACATTCTATCTTATCAGCCCTTCAATATGGTTGCTTCTCACCATGCAGAAGAAGAGCCTTTTGAATCTTTGGAAGAAATTGAGGCACAGACTATTGGAAATCTCCTTCCTGATGAAGATGATCTGTTTTCTGGAGTGATTGGTGATCTGGGACATAATTTTCATGCCAATACTGGAGATGACTTAGAAGAATTTGACCTTTTTAGCAGTGGTGGAGGCATGGAACTAGAAGGGGATGATCATTTGTATGCAGGGCAAAAAAATTCTGATATTGTTGGAGGAATTTCAAATCAAGGAGGTTCTGGTGGTTCAGTTGGTGAACATCCTTATGGTGAACACCCGTCTAGAACACTTTTCGTTAGAAACATCAATAGCAATGTTGAAGATTCTGAATTAAAGGCTCTTTTTGAGGTCTGTAACAATACTTTCTGTTTTCTGCAGTTTTATCATAACCATGTGAGTTACTTCAACTTATCTTGCAAGTTAAATTTGATTTTGTGTTCTCTCTCATCTATCAGCAATATGGAGATATTCGAACTATCTATACAGCCTGCAAGCATCGTGGGTTTGTCATGATTGCTTATTATGATATAAGGGCAGCCTGTAATGCAATAAGAAGACTTCAAAACAAGCCATTGAGGCGGAGGAAACTTGACATACACTATTCAATTCCAAAGGTATGATGGGGTCTTTCGGTCTTAACACACTAATCAGTGTTTCCTTGAAGTTGTTGATGTTTTCTTCATTGTCATCATTGTTACTTTCTGTTACCCTTTTGATTCATCTAATTGTTTCTTTCATTTTCTTGGTTGCTTCCTGATTCCAGGATAATCCATCAGAAAAGGATACTAACCAGGGAACCTTGGTGGTTTTTAATCTTGATTCTTATGTTTCAACCGATGAGCTTCGCCAAATTTTTGGTGTTTATGGCGAAATTAGAGAAGTAAGGTTTTGAGTGTATTATTTTTTGCTTCACCTATATTAAGGATGACAGTATCATTTTTACATGGCTGTGAATTTTGGTTTGCAGATCCGTGGGACTCCACATAAGCATAATCATAAATTCATAGAGTTTTATGATATTAGGGCTGCTGAAGCTGCACTTCACGCATTGAACAGGAGCGACATTGCTGGGAAGCAGATCAAACTTGAACCCAGCCATCCAGGGGGTTTAGAATGGTATGGTGTCTATTTATTTCAATTTCTTCTATTTCTTATCTCCATCATTGTGCTGGAGATATATTGGGCAACTTTATATGTTTCCCTTTATGTGTGCCCTGAATATAACAGTGATGAAGCCTTGGTCCTATGTTGTGTACTGGTTCTGTGGCTTATATGTCCTTGCTTTCGTTTTGGATTTAAATTGATTAGTAAGCGGTGACCTTTTTCCTGAGTACCTTGAATGCTATAGGCGCTTTGAACTGTGTTGAACAATTAATTATATGAACATTCCCTTTGCAGTTTCATGCATCATTCAGAGCAGGAACAAGATGATCCAAGTCTTTGCCAAAGCCCTTTTGATGACTTATCATCAGGACAAATGGGTATGTTAGGCCTTTTATTAATTCCTTGATCTTGGTGCATTTGTCTTCTTAGAGCAAATGCTTTTTTTTTTTGTTTTTCCTTTTTCTTTTGGGTCGTAACACTATATATTTTTCATAGCAGTAGTTTCTTCTGGAGTAATTGCCTCTAGCTGCATGGATAATGGATCAATCCAGGTTTTACATTCTGCTACCCGTTCACCTGTGAGTGCATTCACTGAATCTCATCAAAGTTCTAGCGTGCCTAACAACTTGCCCTCTCCGGCAAGAGCCGCATCTATTGGCAAACAATTTGGCCTGCATGAGCCCAAGCTCTCTTTGGGTGAAATGAAGTTTGGTAACCAACATCCAAGTTTCCATCCTCATTCCCTCCCTGAATATCACGATAGTTTGACCAATGGTCTTTCATACAACTCCCCAAGTACTATTGCAGGCACAACTAGCAATGCTGGTACCAAAATTAAGGAAGGTGTTGACAATAGGCGCATTCGTGGAGTGAATTCAAATGGGCAGCTGATGGAACCTACTGGAGGGGGTAAGCTTTGTTGATTTAGATGTTCTATAGTTGGTTTTGAATATCTGTTTGCATCTCTGCTGGAACTGGATGGAAAATAACAATGGGCATTTTATATACTCAGATAGGAGGCATAGCCCAGATGGAATGACATGCTTATTAGAAATTAATTAGTGGTATTATGCTTTTGGTTTGTCGCAATTGCAACATTACAGGCATCATCTGAACTAATAAATTATCACCATTTTCAAATTCCTTGGCATGCCTTTCAGTTGAAGTTAATTGAATTGAAATGAATCTTCAAATTGATTGCTTTCTTTATTAGTGCTAATCTTCAAATTTGTTCTTTTCTAAAATCTCATCTTTGTAGATTTTTGGAAGTTCTAATGACATTATGTCGATTTAGCATATTGCTTGTGTCCACAGTTGAGATGAGAACATATTGTCATAACAAATGATGAATTATATAGTTATCAATTATATTATACCTTTACCAAGACCTTAAAAGTATATCTAGTTTTGTTGCTTCCATGTGTTTTCTCTACTGCCTGATCACACTGTACTATACCACTTGGAGTAAGTCTTGTACTACATCTTCCTGGTATACTGTTTTTGCTATTTCACCCTAAATTAAACAGATTAATCTTCTTCGTTCTCATGCAATGGGAAATTGCTGAAGTTTAAATGGAATGGGATGGTTCCATTGGTACAGTTACTCTTTTTTATACTTAAAACGCCTCTCATGGCAAGCCAGTTCTGGGTATTTTAAACTGAGCCCATAGTCTGTTGAATTTAAAGTATATTTAGTTCTAAGTTACACAGTGTTGGACTGAAGCCATAGTTTCTTTTTCACATAATCTAAATTTTTAGATAATTTTACGTTTATTACTTTAGATTATAGTTGATTTCCTTGTTTTGAATTTTTATTTGTTGTTTTGGTGACTTGGTTATTGATACAATCTTTTCTGTCTAGTTTTTGGATCTCCTGGAGATGGAAGTTACTCACTTCATGGAAATCCTTATGCATGGAACAACTCTAACTCACATCAGCAACATCCCTCTAGTCCCATGGTCTGGCCAAATTCCCTGTCGCTTCTCAATGGTCTTCATGCTAATCGTGTTCCTCGTATGCCTGGATTTCCTAGAGTTCCTCCTCTTATCCTGAACACAGCATCGCCTGTACACCACCACATTGGATCAGCACCAGCAGTTAATCCTTCCATCTGGGACAGGCAACGCACCCACGCAGGAGAGTCTCCTGAAGCTTCTAATTTCCACTTGGGTTCTCTTGGGAGTGTGGGTTTCCCTGGTCGTTCTCCATCAAATCCTATGGACATCGCTTCTCATAACTTCTTTTCTCATGTTGGTGGAAATTGCATGGACATGACTAAGAATGTTGGACTGCGCTCTCCTCAGCAGATGTGCCACCTTTTCCCTGGAAGGAATCCAATGATGTCAATGCAATCCTGTTTCGATTCTTCCAATGAACGTGTGAGAAACCTCTCATACCGAAGAAATGAATCTAATTCAAATCATGTTGATAAGAAACAGTATGAACTTGATATTGATCGTATATTGTGTGGTGAAGACAGTCGGACTACACTGATGATAAAAAACATTCCCAACAAGTATGTGAACTGTCCTAGCTGTTTCAATCATTATGTTTCTCATTCCTTTCTTATAGTAATTGTAAGAAGGATATCCAGTTTGCAGTATTTCCTTGTCAGTGAAACCTATTAACAGAGAACTACAATATTTTATTTGATATATTTGTTTTGACCTAGGTAGCCAACCATAGACATTCTAACGATGATGCATTAGCTTCACTGTCCTTTCTTACATAAATAATCCTGTTCGAAGTTAGTTAGTCTTCTTTGTCAGGTCACCTGTGGCCTGCTATACAGGATTAGATCATTTCAAATGGAAATTCGACAATATGATTTTTTTTTTTTGTTCCTATTTACTACCAGTTTTTATTGTAAAAACAAAGAGAAGATTGTGGAGGTTGATAAAGGCTCTTCTATCCATATTATAATTGTACAGATCATTTCCTTTTGGTTGCCCATACTTATAATACCCAGATTTATTCGATGTGTTTTTCCCTCTTTTTTACTTCTCCTTTTTCTGCTTTTCCCTTTTCTTTTTCCCCGTGTTCTTACATTTGATTTGGTGATTTTAATAGGTACACTTCAAAGATGCTCCTGGCTGCAATTGATGAGCATTGCCGAGGAACATATGATTTTATTTATTTGCCAATTGACTTCAAGGCAAGTGATCATTTTTCTTTCTCCTCCATTTCTTTTGGAAGGAAAAGAATGCAACCTTGATATGTGTTTGAAAGGCTTATATACATTTGTATGGGTGTTTTACTAATTCTGCAATTATTAACAGAACAAATGTAACGTGGGCTATGCATTTATCAACATGATTGATCCCCATCAGATTATTCCATTCTATCAGGTTTAGTAGACTCATTTCATGTCTATTTTTGAAGGAATAACTACTTATTCTTAAAATTGGTTATCATGTAAAAGAAATAATTCCGACATAAAATACTAGAAGCTAACTGGATGAGAGCAAGATCTCTTCTGCAGGCATTCAATGGCAAAAAATGGGAAAAGTTCAACAGTGAGAAGGTGGCATCTCTTGCATATGCTCGGATTCAGGGAAAAACTGCTCTTATTGCCCATTTTCAGAACTCAAGCTTGATGAATGAGGACAAACGTTGTCGGCCTATTCTCTTCCATACTGATGGCCCAAATGCTGGTGATCCGGTAGGATATCTGTGCATAGTCAACTCATTGATTAGTTTTGCTACCTTTCTTGGTCATAATTGGTAATTAGTAGGCAGTATCCTTTACTTGCATGTTCCTGTCAGGAAAGGAATCCATTTTTGTTTTAGTGATTTTCTAAGTCAAGATGTAGCCAATCCGCAAGTGTTGAAATTGGATACATTTGTCAGGCTTTGAATCCTTTTCTTCTCCTGAGACAATGCCACGTTTCCCTTCAGTTTCCCTTCAGATTTTTCTAATTGCTAACATCTTCTGGGGACTAAAAACAAAATATCTCTGTCTGCCAAGTTCATACTTGCTACTGTCAGGTTTTAACAGGAAGCATTCTTTTGACAAGGTGTACAAGTTGTGAAAAGGGCAGAGTGTAGTTTAAATTGTCAGTGGCTTGGAAGTTTAAGCTCTGGCTTGTATTGTTCCGAATATTCTTAAATTATTGTCTTACCACTTAACCGAAGTAGTGTTGACAGTCTTGGTTAACTACTGGGTACAACTTTATGGAAAGATTAATTGTTAAATTGAATACTGAAATTTTTAGAACATCAGGTCCTTATGGTTATGTTTCATAACAGCTCAATTAACCTACCATTTTTGCCTGTGCAGGAGCCCTTTCCCATGGGTACCAATATTCGATCAAGATTTGGCAAACCTCGAACCAGTGGCAACGAGGAGAGCCAGCGCCAAGGGATCCCATCAGGTTCTGCAAATGGTGAGGAATCTCCAAATGGATCAGACTCTTCCGGTTCTTAAAAGGATTCCGATTGAGTAATCTGCTTTAACAGACGCACTAACTCTAAGACCCAGCATAAGAGTACAAAAGCTATATCCATCCCAGTTCTGTTTACCAGGGGTGGCCTGACGACATTTTTCCTGCTATAGAGGAGCACTTTCTTAAAGTTTTGCGAATCAAGATGGATAACAAAAACTAAACGAGTTTTTGCTGTTTCTTTGGCAGTTTTTGTATCATCCATCCTTTGCGAGTATAATAAAGCATTGGCTTGATAAAGCTTAAAAGTTTTGGATGGTCATGAGCAGAGATGCGATGTACAGAAGTTCCTGGGCTTTTTGCCTGGGGATCTTCTCTGTTTTTGTTCTCAATTTTGTATCCCAATATCTCTATGTAATTTCATTTTTTTTGCCATGAGATTTTGGAGGTTTTGTGGGTTTCGTCTCCGGTCTGGTTTAGGCGGGTGTGATTGCTGAAAGAGAGGGAAAGAGAGGGACATACACAGAGCATACTTACCGATTAAATTATTATTATTGTCGTTAGAAATTTTTGGAGTTCTCATGTTAACTATTTTCAATGTAATTTCTTCTTTAAGATTCTGTTATTATTATGTATAACTTGTGACTATGAGTCCCCCGCATCAGACCTAGCTGGCTGATTTGTGAGCAGAAAAGGGCGCCCGAGGTCTGCAATTGCTAAATATTTCGCAGCTATTCTTCTTCCCAATCTATCTGCTATGCATTGCAGTTATTCGAAGAATGTATTAAAAATGTATGATTGATAATGAAATTACACAAGAAATAAGAAACAGATTTACCTAATCAGATGAGAATGATCATGTTTGCTTACAAGTCGGGTTAGGCCACACTTGTATAACAATAGTTTCGAACTCAAGTTGCTAAGCACACCCCAGGGTGTTTTTTTTTTATTGAAAAAATTTCAGTAAACATTTACAAGGCTGCTCTCTGTTGCTGCCCTCTGTACTGTAGTTCTGAATACGTCCAGTCATTTCGACATTTCATTAGCCCCTTCTTCACTTAATTTTCGTAGCAACCCCACAATAGTTTGAAAATCCGAGGCTGAAATCTCTCGTTGCAGTTGAATACAAATGCAAAGAAGAATTCTATTACAAATCTCTCCTTCAAGCAACCTTAACTTGAGATTCACTCAAAATCTTCTGTTCTCGGACGATACTCTAAGCCGGAACCTAAACCTAACAGGTGAAGGCGATAATCCTCTGTACTCAGACGTACCGAAACCAAGTAGAGACAAGTCGGAGCGGAAGCCGTATCTGACACCTATGAAAGTCTTGATACGGCGAGCCAAAGAGGAGAGAGAGGCAAGAATATCTGAGCCTGTTAAGCTTCTTGAACATCCACCTGCCAACGGATTATTGGTCCCTGAACTTGTCCACGTGGCTCACCAGGTTTACCGAGCCCGTCAATCCCTTCTTTCTGGTTTGTCTAGGCTCGTTCAAGTTATTCCCGTTCAACGGTGCAGGTAATGATTGTACGTCGTTTTGAGTGTCTTGCTTTCTGTTGTTGAGCGAACAAAATGATAATTCAAAACTATTTAGGAAAATTTGATTTTGGATATATATACATATATTGAAAGTCGGCTAGAGCCTAGAGTTTATCGAAACAATTGTGGTTAATTGAAAATAATTTCAAATGGGACTGCACAACTGTTCAGTGGTGCTTTTGGTATTGTCAGAAATCAGAAGCGTTTTCAAGCGAGAAAAATTTCACTTCGTACATTTGTTTTATAGTGCTCAGCTCAGCTGAACTAGATGAAAATGCATTTTAGAAATGAGAAGCTGTTTGAGTGTTTTTGTTTATATGCACTTGTTCTTTTTAATGATGTTCACACATTAGTTCAAGTTTTAATTCCAATGAGGTGAATTTCTTCCTTAGGTTCTGCCCTGAGGTTCATATTGGCCATGTGGGTCACGAAATCCGAACCTGCACTGGTCCAAAAAGTGGTTTTCGAAGTGCTATGCATGTGTGGAGAAAAGGAGGAGTCAGCGATGTGGTATTCTTCCCAAAGTGCTACCATCTGCACGATCGTGTTGGGAAACCAAGAGTTGTGCATGATGAGAAGCATAATGTTCCAAGAATTTCCGCCATTCTAGAGCTCTGTATTCAAGCTGGAGTAGAACTTGAAAAGTACCCTGCAAAGAGAAGAACTAAACCTGTATATTCTATTGAAGGGAGGATTGTAGATTTTGAGTCGGTGATAGAAAATGTAGAAACAGAGAGAAATTTGAGTTTAAACTCTGAAAATGTAGGACCTCAAGAAGAGTCTTATTTGGAAGCTAAGATAGATGAAACAAAAAAGAATTCAAATTTAGAGGAAAAAGGTGATCAGCTGCGTCAATCAAGTGACGAAGGAGGGGCAAATTTAAGGGAGTTGAGCATTAAGACAATGGACTCATGGTTTGAAATGATATCAGGAGCAAAAATGATCATGGAGAAGTATACTGTTTGGACTTGTGGATACTGTCCTGAGGTTCAGGTTGGTCCCAAGGGACACAAGGTAAGGATGTGCAAGGCATCAAAGCATCAGTCTCGCAATGGTCTACATGCATGGCAAGAAGCAACATTGGATGATCTTATTGGTCCCAATTATGTCTGGCATGTTCGAGATCTTAATGGGCCTGCTTTGGATAACAACTTAAAGAGGTATTTTGGTAAGGCCCCAGCTGTCGTGGAGCTGTGTGTGCATGCTGGTGCTCCTGTTCCAGATCAATATAGGAGTATGATGAGATTAGATGTGGTTACTCCTGGACGTGATGAAGTTGACCTTGTTGCATGATATATAGTGTCCCTTGAAGCTGATGGATAATGTATACACTGACTAGATGATCAGAACTTCCAATGTTACCTTGCAATAATGGGGTTGTAACAGAAATTATTGGTCTATTATGTTGGAGCTGAACTGCAGTGCTAATGCTTAATGTGCTATATACATAGCTGAGCTTTTGATGGGTTTGTGGAGGTTTGCCACTTCATTGTTCTAGTTTGAATGCCCTCGTTTTGATTTCTGATGCTTTGATAAATATGCCATCTTTCTGAAGATTTCCAATTTGAAACTGCAAATATATGAAATTATGACAGAGACAGAGAAGGTCAATTATTGCACCAGTTCAAAAGAAGACTGAGATTAAGATTGATATTGTCAATGAAATAACTGCAGTGAATGAATGGGTATAAACATGCATAAACAAGCAAGAAGCATCATGAAGATTCTGTTATGCTTATGTCAGAGATGCAGAGAACAAAAGTTGTTGTATTACCATCATCAATCTGGCAATTGCAGAAGTCTTAAATCTTAATTACACACGTCTCAGCTGATGAGCTTCAAAAAATCCTGTACTCTTGAGAGAGATAGATCTCAGAACATATCCAAGGAACCACACTCCTCAAAATTGTCATGAATTCATTGATCGGTGGGCCTCTTTGATGATTCCCTTTCATCAAGCTCATCTTTACAATTAGTTCGTGATTGAGCTGGATGAATTGCCAAAATCATTCTTAGATTTTCCAAATGGTACTCATTACTCAAAATAGGAAAGTGTATCTGAACCCAAACTGCTACTGCAAGTGACTAGTGTTTTTACTCCAGTGAAGTGCTCCCGTGCACCAGAGCTCTTTCAGTCGCTTGTTACTTGATTGAAGTTTGGGCGAGGCAGTGACCATCATCTGCTATTGCTTGCACTCTAGTGAGAATTGACTGAAGCTTGATAAATCAAGTGATTAGAAAACGAGGAGCTATAATTTATTTCAGCAATGATAGAAAGTGAAGAGGTTAAGATCCCTCGTGGATTATATTTATCACTGTCTTTACTCGTGGCTTTTAAGCGGCAAACTTGAAGTGCATGGATTTACTGGACTACCGGAAAAGTTGTAGTTTATCTAAGCCACAAGAATTTGCTTACAGAAGGAAGGTTGTTGGATAGGAACGTTGCTAAGCCATTTAGTATCATAAGTCGAATATTTATCAATTTCAATTGATGAATGTCTTGTTTATTTTTGAGATGAAAAATACCACAAAACGATTGTTTAAATAAAAATTAATTATTATTTTAACAAATTACTTAATATTAAAAAGATAAATCATTAAATAATAATTAATACTCTAAGCTACATTAATTAAATAAGATTAAGGTGTGTAACATAAAAGAATTCTTGCTAGTCTTAAATAATACAATTTGCTTTGAAGGGATGCTGGCCGGGAGCGGAGTTTTGTCCTCAAAAATAATAATTAACAAGTAAATGCTTGCCGATTATTTATTAATTCTAATTTCCTGCGTTAACACAGATACCTGTCTCTCTCTCGCTCTCGCTCCCGCTCTCGCTCGCCGCGAAACAGGAGGACTGTACCAAAAGGGAGATAGAAAGAGAGCGAAGCCACGTACGATACAAATGAGCGCGGTTTTTCTAAACAAGCCAAAGGAAGAAGAAAACGGCGGAGGAGAGAATAGCAGAGAAGAGCAAGAAGAGGCATTGGTCGCTTTGATCGAGCACCGTTCAAAAGAAGTTCAACATCTCCGGCAGCGTATCTTCTATTACAATTCTCAGGTCGCTTTAGTTTTTCATAGTTATAGTAATGTTAAGTATATTAATCTGTTTGTTGACAAACCTACCTCTTCCTATTGAGGTGTTTGATTTTTGTTTTGTTATATTAATGATAAATGGCATTTTTGCTTAGTTATTTGCGAAGGCTTATGTGAATTTTGTTATAGTGGATGTCTTAAGCCTCAAGTTTGAAACTTCGGATACTAGATGCTTTTGCATTTGAACGTTTAAAGCAATTGCTTTTTTTTTTTCGTTTTGGTATTTTGTTAGTCTTTCTACATCAGGAAAGAAGGTAAAATCAGTTTAGTAAGTTGTTTTTAATTTAAAACTGAAGATGAAGAGTAACGTTGTTGTCTTTACAATCTCAAGTCTTAGGTTCTTAATTTTTTCCAGGAGGTTGTAAAACTAAAACACTGCAAATGCCATGTCTCTAAACTGTCATTTGTGGTCTGAGGCAGTGAAGCAGAGTACTTGCCCAAAAGTTGGTTTTAATAGCCTAATGGACATTTTATGATGAAGCCATTGGATTATGGATAAGGAATTTACGGCAAGAAAAAGGTGGCAGAGAGAAAGAAAGGAGCTTTGATGTTTTATTAGTGGTTGATATTAACTGTGCTTCATTTCGAATCATGGATTGTTTGTGAAGTTGGAAATGCTTATTTGTTGTTCAATGCTATGCAGGGAAATATTTGCTTACTTGTTTTTTTTTGGATGAGATGTACAGCTTGAGGAAGCGGAGAAGAGATTGCAAGATTCACAATCAAAATTGGCTCGTCTTCGAGCTCGAGATAATGCTGTGTTATCTAGAAGTTCTCCAGCTAATGGAACTAAAAGTGTGAAGGTGGACCGCAGATCAACAAGTCCCATATGTGTCGACAAAGACTCTTCCAGGAATAAATCTCAATCTAGAACAGAACTTTTAATTCCTGCTGTGAATCCAAAGATTTCCACACCAATTAAATCAACATGGTGTGACATGAAAGATCCAACTGGTTCCAGTGGGCAAGGAAGTCATGCTACTCACTCTAATGGTGTAGTAAAAGTAAAAGCAGACAAATCTCATAGAAATTCTTCTGATGTGGAAGTTGTTGAAGTTCGAGATAGAGGAACAAAAAGGAAGTTTGGTAACATTCTCCCCTGATTAATTTCTCTGTACTTATATTTTCATTTCTATATGTGTTTTTCCTTGGATTGTGTTTTCATTTGCTTTTTGCATTGTGCACCGTTCCAGTTGTCACATTTATGGTTTCGACTTTATGCAATTAGTGTTCCTTATATTTTTCTGTATTTCAGAGCAGAAAGAACATAAAGAATTGATACCGTTGGTACGTACCAGTTCTACCTCTTGTACAATCCACTGCCATACAAGCAATCATCTCTCAAGTCAGCACAAAAGAAAATTGAGAAGTCTTTCGTTGTGCCCAGTGAATGAACAGCTTTTTGTTACCAGGTGATTGATCCTGTTTTAGCTGAAAGTTATGTTGTTTGGAACAATTGTAGGTTGAATTTTTTTTTTGTTTGTAGGTCACAATGCTTGAATGATAACAGTGAACTTTGTTCTAGTTGTTTCCTGTATCGTTTGTAAATTTGAGATAAATTTTCACACATACGTGATCTCCTGTCTTTCACTCCTGAGTAAGTAATGTAGTTGGCTTTTGGCTTAATATGTGAACAAGAATTTTTGTTTTTCTTGTGACCTCTGTAATCTTTAGGAAGCAGTGATATTTTCACTTACACATTTGTTGGTTATTTGATCCTTCTTTTATTTTTTATTTCATAGTCATCATCATATATGAAGTAACTCATGCTTTATTTTTATCAAAATAGAAAGTTAAGAAAACTCATTAAAAGAATACTGTTATTCTGTTCATATGATTCCCCAAGAACTAATTTTTGCTGCTATTTTGGAATTTTTTCAGCGCTTTAGATGGAGTAATCAGCTTGTGGCAGCTTCAGTCCAGGGGGTAAGTCTAAAATAGTTGTCTTTAGCTAACAAGTTTTTACTTAATAGCTTACATGGGCTTTTGACGGTAGTACTGAATGTGAAGTGGAAGAACAAGGCTTGTTGTGTAGTTGAGCTTGGTTTTAATTATCAGATGCACTGTAAATTTAATGCATGTGATGGGAAATTTCAAGTATGATAAATGCATGGATGTAATTGTCTTGATTAGGTAGTTCATTCAATATTATCTGGCAATTCCTTTTGAGCTTGTGGAGAAAAAAATGATTATGAACTATACTGGTGAATTCAAATGCCATTTTCATGTTCTTAATTGTTCAACGGGTAAGTTTCAATTCTCTGGATCATGTTATGCAGAAAGGCATTTCCTATGTTAGACTTAAAATAGAAAAATATGTGTTTAGTCTTATTATGTTTAGTTTTGTTAAGCAGGTTGCCTAGTTAGCTTTGGTTTCTTAGTTTATGTTTTTACCATACATAAAAACATGGTCCATATACTTATTATTCGGTACTCTTAATACAAGAGTTTTGTTTTCTCTAACATGATATTAGAGCCAGGTTCTGATCCTGGGATTTGCGGGCACCCACACCGCCTGTTGCACAATAGGAAATATGCTTTTATTCCTGTTAGGTAGTCACCATCTTGAGTTTGATGAGAGTTTCAGGCTTAAAATAGGAAATATGCTTTTATTAGGTTTAATTATTTGTGTTTTCATACCGACCTGCATGCTGACCCATTGGGTTCTCTTGCCCAAGATGTGAGCCTTGCCCGAGCCCATGTGTGTTCTCATGCTGTGCCAGCCCTCTCTCTTTTTTGTTTTTTTGGGTGACGGACTTGTGCTGCATCATGTCAGCCTGGCCCTTTTGTCACCTCTACATTCAGGAATAATTGAGGAAATAAAGTTTCCTGCCAGGTCCAAATGATTTTCTTTGAACCATCCTTGTCCTGCCACTTTCAGGGATGCCATTTTCATGTGGATGGCATCTCTGTTATGGAACTAAAAAATTTGGATTTGGTGTAATGTGTTGCCTTGTAGTTGAAAAATATTAATCTTGTCTTCACAAGTAGCAATTCTCTGCCTAATATCTAATTTCCTTATGGCAGAAAGTAACCAAAAACTAATTTGTTCATATGGAGTGTTGCTCCTTGTGTTTTATGTTAACTTGCAGGTCAAGTGCTTATTTGCTTAGTACTACTGATTGTGTATCTCCAAAGCAGAGGAGATGGCCTGAAGATATAACCTGGCACCCACAAGGAAACAGCATTTTCTCTGTATACACTGCTGATAGTGGGGACTCTCAGATATCAGTCCTAAATCTGAATAAAACACAAGGAGTAAGGGTTATGGTTAAAGTGTATTAAATAAATAAGCCACCACTACTTAAATCTTATGTGTAAAATTGCATAACATGTATTTACATATGAGTGAAAATTGTGCAGCCTGCATCTTTAATGATAACTTCACAAACATACTACTCCAATGTGCAAAGCTCTGCTTCAGATAATATATACCCTGATTTTTTATGTTTGTGTTTCTACAGAGAGCTCGTATAACCTTTCTAGATGATAAACCTCATGTGAAGGGTATTATCAACAGCATTATTTTCTTGCCCTGGGAAAGTCCCTGTTTTGTTACCGGTGGTAGCGATCATGCTGTTGTACTTTGGAGTGAGAGAGATGCTGAGGACTCATGGAAGCCAAAGGCACTGCATAGGAATTTGCATTCTTCGGCTGTCATGGGAGTTGCTGGGATGCCACAGAAGCAGATTGTATTATCTGCTGGTGCAGACAAGAGAATTGTTGGGTTTGATGCAGGAGTAGGAAGAGCTGACTTCAAGCATCAAATAGAAAGTAAATGTATGAGTGTTCTGCCAAACCCAAGTGACTTCAATCTATTCATGGTTCAAACAGGGTAAGAAACATCTATGTTCCGCTGTGATGATATCCTTTACCTTTTTCTACTGATCTCCTGCTATTGTACCGAAATTTTGTTTTGTTGTCAGAGTCACTTTGGATTTGTTAAAACACCTGCTTCATTTGAGTATTAGCTAAAACACCTGCTTCTTTTGAGTTTAGGTTTCATTTGTTCAATAAATAGCTAAAACTTTCTGAGATTCTTGAACTTTAGAATGCAATGAACTATAACGACGCTTTATAATATCACTTTTTAATCAGTTGCAGCTGTGTTGGAAGAATAGAAAACTGATTGGTAATGACACGGTCAAACATTTTACTGATATGAACAACAGGCTATACTAGTTTAGTGGGCCTCAATGTGTGAACCATTCATATAATTTGATTTAAACATGTTTGATATGCTACAACCAACACTAGTTTTGGTTTTGTGCTATGTGGTCAATGTATTACGTCCCATATATTGCCTGAATTGCTAAGTCCCATATATGCATCAATGCGCTGAGCCATTCATATAATTTGGTTTAAACATGCAAATTTGAATCTCTTCTGAATGTTGGATATGTGACTTGGTTCATGCTACAAGCACTACTGGCTTTGAGGTAATATTGGTCAATGTATTGTGTCTCAATTCCCATATATGCGTGAATTGCTAAGTTCCTATGGATTGTGAAGATACAGTATGAAGTTCTAAAATTATTCCATTTACGTCTTGGAAAAATCTAAGGATTCGAGTCTGTGAACAAAATTTTATAGGAGTAATTTGTTTCTGTCATAGTGTATGTATGAACAAGTATGCCTTAAGCACAAACGCGTGCTTGTTTCAGTGTACATCAGAGATATTAGCAGTTTCATTCGATGGAATATGTAATTTTGTTGCGTGGAGAACTGAATGAGCATTTTTGTAACTTTTAGATTTGAGTCACATGATTATTGTGCATGGTTATAAATTCTGCAAATTATCATTTATTTTGGATAGCTGTAAGCTAGTTGAAGACGTCACTTGTCATGAATTTGAATATAATCATTAGATTGGAGCCTTGAGATGGCATAGATCTTTCTATTTTGCAAAATCTATAGCTGTCTTCAAGGCAAGAGCTGCCTTCCGACTTTGTTTTTAAATCTTCTTTTGCTGCCTGAAAGTTTTGACTAGGTGACGTCTTTTGCTCAGGACTCATGGGAGGCAGCTTCGGTTGTTTGATATTAGATTGAGGCAGACTGAAATTCACGCTTTCGGGTGGAAGCAAGAAAGTAGCGACTCCCAGTCAGCTCTGATAAATCAGGCTTGGTCTCCTGATGGTTTATATTTAACATCTGGTTCTGCAGACCCTGTTATCCACATTTTTGATATCAGGTACAATGCAAACAAGCCATCCCAGTCAATACGAGCCCATCAAAGACGAGTCTTTAAAGCTGTGTGGCATTATGCCTATCCACTTCTTATTTCCATATCATCTGATCTGAACATTGGATTGCACAAGATTTAAACTTACCGTACATAGAGGACAAAACTTCTCTCATTTTGCATATACACATGTTGTGTGACTTATTTCCTGGAGGAACAGTTAGTGGGAGAGCAATTTTGGTTCGTCCTGGCAGCCCCGTGCTGTCGGGAAGACTGGCACAAGTTTTTACCACAAATGCAAGACTGGCACATCCTGCTGTTACGCTTGAAGATGCGAGTGGCACATATGATCTGATGACTGGCCAGAAACATCTTAGAATACAGATTGGGTTGTATTACAATACCACTCCCTATATGTATCTGTATTCTTTTTTCCCTGGGGAGGAAATATACAGCTACTGTATTAATTATTTTTTTGTGCGCTTGTGTTGTAATATTATTGCTCAGGATCCAGTGTTGCATGTTGAAATCATTTTCAGTATGAGTTAAAAGGGAATGTCCCTGTTGCTTGCGTTCCTACGCAATATTTTACATACCATGACCACGAGCAAAATATCATGCGAAAATTGTTTGCCATGCAACAACACATTGAAATTCAAATTCAAATAGTTCCTATGACGGGCTTTTCATAATTGTTCGATATTTTCTTCGTAATATTATTATATTTTGAACAACTGTTCCTTTTTTGACAAGCACTTCAGCAGACCCAAGCTTTTACCCACTAATTTACAAGTACAACTAAATGGAAAAATAAAAAGAAAAGAAAGAAAGGAAGAAATGAATCTAAATATGGTAAAAATACATTGCCATTTATGACGCGTCGGTTCGCTTGCAAATCATCACTCGCTCCATTTTCTTTGTGACTGCTCAAAAAGGATGGCACTGGTGGTCACTTGTTTGTAGTGGATGGATGATGGCCTTGACTAGACCACACTAGACCGGCCAACCAACTTTATACATCTTCCTCTTCTTCTTCTTCTGCTTCTTCTTATTCAAGGATCAAAGTCTTCGGCTTACTTGTTGTGTCAGGATTTTCTTTTTGCTGTTCTATAACCAAGAACGGGCTTAAGTATAACCTCACATAAAATGACAACGTAAAATTGTAATATATTTCAAGTCTTACATTTTATATTATAATTCTTGTTATATTCAATGTTATAGTCTTCCACTTTCACATTTTATCTTTATGCGAAGTCAGCATTTTGCCCACCACCACCAACACCACCATAGTTTAGCTCTAGTGGTTGACCTGACCTTAGACCTTGGTGCTGTCCCTTACATAACTCCAAATTCATCCTTGACTTGTAGACTTTGTTTGTGGCTAGGCTAAACAGAACAGAGAGAATTCAAAACAAGAATTTCGTTTGGCTTCCACCAATCTCGCTCTCTTAATTTGCTACAACCAACACTCTTGGTGGATTCCTAATCCTGCCGGTGTTGCATGCAGTATTACTGTTTACTATTTATAATATCATGATCTTCCTCCCTTTCCAGACTACAGAATCTTCAAACAACCCAAAAAATATGGGAATCGATTCGATTCTGCCCCGCAAGAAACAAAAAGAGCCACCGAATTGAAAGAAAACAATGTGGTTGATTAGGGAAGAGTTATGATAATTCAATTTTGCTGCATGGCCCGCAATCAGTCTACTTTGGGCAAAGGGCAATGCTTGATGCTTGTCATTGAAGACTTAATTTTTTTTTTTAAAAAAAAAAAAGTAGAAGAAGAAGAAGAAAGAGGGGCGCGGGCGGAGGGCATAATTATTATGTTGTCTGTGCCTATTGGGGGTTAGTAGAAAGCAAGTAGCCGATTGGGGCCCAATATGTGCTGCATTTCCACCAGACATGCATGCCTTTTTGCTTTACTTTTCTCATGTCTATTGCTTTGCTCTTCTTTCTTTTTCTGGTTTAAAGTCATTTGGATTTAGCAATAAAGAAAAAATTGTAGGTCCCTCTTCTTCCCTCTCTGACTCTATACTTGTTTTTAAGGAATAATGAATGTTATGTTACACTGCTCATCCAAAATACTACAAATTGCTTTGGTATACTCTGTGCGTATATGTATGTATGTATGTATGTATGTATGTATAAAATTCAATTTTTTTTTTTAAACAAATTTTGATAGTGAGAAAGCTTTCTATTATTATTATTATAATTGATATTACAATCAAAATTCTATTGGGAATTTACATAATGATTTTGATAATATGTTCAAAAATCTTTTCATATTACTTGAGATTTTCTACTCCCTAATTAAGGGTGATATTTGTCCGACCAAACACATGTGAAAAGTAGAATCCTTATTACTCGTGGAGGTAACCCTGTAAGAGAGAGAGAGAGATCATGTATTGCAAAAATGCTCACTTAGATATAGAATTTGTATCTCAATTCAAGCAAAATTTTATTATTTATTAGAAGTATTTTTAAATATCTTTTTTAAAATTTGACAAAATCACATATGGGTATAAATTTTTATAAAACTAACAAAAAATATATATTAATAGTAAAAAAAAAAAATTATTTGAACATTTAAATTAGTATTATTTTTCACATACTTTTTTTGAAAATTTAGAAAATTAAAAAAAAAATACTCTAAAAAATTATTTTTATATTATGATATATTTTAATTTAATAAACATGTATAAATTAGGTGTTAATTTTAATAAAATAATACCATAAATTATTTATTTGTATAAAATTATAAATTATTTAATTTGATAAAAATATATAAATTATATAATATAAATATATAAATAAATATTATAAATTATTTACTCATATAAAATTATTTTAACTATTGTAAAATATTTTTATATTTAATTTGATAATAGAAATTGCTCAATGATCATAAAAATATTTTATAATAGCCAAAATAATTATATACAAGTAAGTAATTTATAATATCTATTTGTATATATTTATATTATATAGTTTTATATATTTTTATTAAATTAAATAGTTTATAATTTTATACAAGTAAGTAATTTATGGTATTATTTTATTAAAATTAGTATATAATTTATGCATGTCTATTTAATTAGATTAAATTATATGTGAAAATATAAAAAAAATAGTTTTTATGAATACTTTCTATTAATTTTCTAAACCCTAGAAGATAATATAACTTTTTTACTATTGATGGATACTTTTTATTTGTTTCATAAAAATTTATATTTATACATAATTTTATCAAATTTTAGAAAATATATTTAAAAATATTCCTTATTTATTATGTCACTCTTTAATTTTAATTTTTAAATTAATTTAATAATTTTGTATTATTAATCAATGAATGGCACATTAAAAAAGTTTAAAATTCAAATTTTATATCCTAATTCTAAAAACAAAAAAACCATTAACCACATTGCTATATTGCATACTATGTTAAACTGTTGTTATGTGTATCTCTCAATCAATCATAAAATATTTAAGAACTAATTGTATAAATGTAATATTATTCATTAAATGAGACATTATTCTTTTTTTTTTCACTCTTTTTATCAAATTTTCTCACATTATCTTACATTTGATAAAATATGGATCGATTTTAAATTTATAAAGGTGAGTAGATAATACACTTTAAAAGTTACTCTCGCAATGGGTCATAATAAATAGACTTGATATGATAAGGTTATTACATGATTAAATGAATAAGAATATTACAATAGAATATTAATAACAAGCTTTTAGCTTACAATGAGTAGTATCAAAGTAAACTTTTCTAATCACATGTAAGTCTTTAAACACTTGTATATTGTCTTCCAACAAAAAATTATCATGTAGAATATGAATTCTTAAAAATTACGAACATAAACAATAGAAATTAAATAAATTTATGATAAATAATTTAATGTGATGAGAGTATCATGTAATTAAATGAACAAAGATACTTTATCTATTGTTAAATAAAATATAAGTTCATTTTGAATTTATAAAAAAAAAAAGAATACAACACTAACTAAAGCTAATATTTTGAATGATGACAAGACATTAGGTGTACACATTCCTTTCCACTTGAAAATCCTTGATATGCTTTACGTTGTAAAGGGCATATCTAATCATATTTTGCACCAACATATATGTGTGTGTGTCTATATATATGTATATATATATATATATATATATATATATATGTATGTATGTATATATATATATATATATATATGTATGTATGTATATATATATATATATGTATGTATGTATGTATGTATAAAAGAAAACTAACAATCACAAAAAGTCTTATAAAACCTTAAAACCTCGTAATTGGCTTAGGTACATTTTATTTTTTAGATCACCCATTCTAACTTATGGTTTTCTTAATTTGTTTAATATGTTTCAACTACCGACACTTTTTATAACATTATAAATATTAAATTAAAATCAATCGATCGAGTTATACATGTATATATATAATAATTATTTTATTATTTTTGAAGGTTTCAAAATTATTTCATAATATACTCCTTAAAAGTGTTAATAACTTTACTAATTTTTAATATAAATTGATTAATTATTTACGGATAGATTTATGTCTTAATATAATGACTTGTTATATATTAAAAAAATTAATTAAAATTGATATAATTGCATGCTAATAGTCATGTCTAAATGTCACATTACACATTGAACAAAATATAAATTGATTTTAAATTTATAAGGAGGAGCAGACAGTATCACCTAATAAACTAACTTTTTGATTGATAACAAGCACTTGATCTATGACAATGATATCAGAGTATATCTAAATTCTCAGTCGCATATGAACTCCTAAATACTTGCATTTTGTACCTTAATAAATGATTATCATGTAAGATGTGAGTCCCCCAAAGGACGTGGCAATGGACAATAGGGTTAGATTGGCCTATAATGAATAAGTTTGTCCATAACAAAAGTGTCATGTGGTTATATGAATGAGAATATCATGTCTCACATTAGATAAAATTTAGGTTGATCATAAATTTTTTAAAAGAAGATCAGATCAATGAGAATGTCACATTTTAGATCAAATAAAACATAAATTAATCTTGAGTTTATAAAGAGAGTAAGCAATACCTTATAAGTAGATATGAATGTCATGTCTTCTATTGGATAAAATATGAATTAGCATATAAAATATAAATTGATCTTATGTTTATAAAAAAAGATCAAATGGAGACCATGGGTTAGCGGACAGAACATAGGTTGATTTTGAATTTATAAAGAGCGATTAGATGGATAAGAATGTCATATCCTACATCAAATAGAATATAAGTTGATTTTGAATTTATAAAAAGAGTAAACATTAACTAATAGGTGAATGTGAATGTTACGTTTTATATCAGATATAATATGAATTAGTTTTGAATTTATAAGATATTACGTTTTATATTAAATAAAATATGAGTTGATATTGGGTTTATAAATAAAGTAAGTTGTGATTAATAGATGGATAAAAATGTCATATTCTGTATGAAATAAAATATAAATTAATTTTAAATTTATAAAAAAATAAATAATATTTAATAAATTAATTTTTTGAGTTCATGTCCATTGCTTGGTGTAACAAGAGAGAGATGGCATAATTGATGTTTCCAAAAAAACATTACATCCTAAGTGACATAATCCCGCACCGTTCCTTTACAACTTTCAAAAGTATGACAATATTAAAAAGAATTAAATATTTTATTTATTTAATTATTTAATTATGATCATTACTTGATGATGTTTGTCGTTAAAAGTGAATTAATTAATAATTGGTAAAGATTTGTACCATGTCTTGCATTTCAGGTGATGCGTTGGACCCACTGCTTTATATATAATTAATTATTAATTATACGTTACAGATGAATCAAGACACACCGTTTTGTTAATTATTCTAAATTTAATAATACTTCCCAGTGGGACATCATAACGTCGTCAATTTGGACTTCCCATCTTATTACCATTCTAATATTTATTTATTTATTTATTTAAGCATTTTATTACGTGATTAATAAAATTTATTAACTTAAATAAGAGAACGAAGAAGATACAATCAAATTATTACAATATGAGTTGGAATTGACATGTAATATTTGTAAAAGTCTGGTGGCATTTTGGACTTCTCACGAGAGGACAATTACGGAGGAGAATGCTGACGTTGATTGGTCATTCATGCTCCCAAGCAGCCGCAGCAAGCTTACTACTCTTAGTCGGCCAATCTGTTATGGCTTCAAAGTCGCAGAAGCGTGGGCGAGTTGATTTTGATTTCACTCAAAATTAAAATTTCTTTTATTTGATCAAATATTTTATTTTTTAATTTTATTTAATTTTAATTCTACCATAATTTTAAAATGTAATATTTTATTTATTAGTTATTTTAATTTTATAATTTTTAATTTTAAGAAAATTATTAAAAATTTAAATCAACAATATTAAATTATAAAAAAAAATAAAATATATAAATAAAAAATTAAGTGAAGAAAATAATTTATTAAAAATTTAATATATAATAAATTATTTAAAAAATATTATCTTATTACTCGAATTAATATTATATATTATGAAAAAAATTAATTTTTTAATTATAATAAAATTATATACATGATAATGTTATATTGTATGTATACTTATTTATTATAATCATCCGTTTATTCGATAATTTTAAAATAAATAAATAAAAATATCAAAATTTTATTAAATTATTGTACAAATAATATAAAAAATTAAGTTAAACAAAATATTATAGAGACATTAATTAAGAAAAAAAATATTTTTTAATAAATTATTTATTAAATTAAATATAAACATATTTTATGTGAGAATTATATTTGTATAAATTTAGTAATAAATTTGAGTATCATGTATTGTATTTTAGTTTAAGATATTTATTTAAAATTAATAAAATTAATTTTTTTTTTAAATTTTAAATATTATTATTTTATTAATTCAATAGTTTATATTTATTTTATTTTTAAAAAATAAAATTTTCATTGGATTTCGATTTGATAACTTTTAAAATGGGAAATCTATCAAAACAAAAAATCAATTTCAATTCCAAAGGATTTTTTTCAGTTTGGCCCTAGAAGCCCCGTGGTTGAAGCAAGTTAATCAGACTAACTCGTACTCGGATGCCGTTTGATCTTGAACTCAGCAAAGCCACGTGATCTCATCTATGCTAACCTCTTCACGTTAACTGCTCCGTAGACAATCCCAACTTCTTCGCCTAAAACGCGCTTTTGTTTTCAAACGGCCAGCCACCTCCTTTTATCACAATTCAATAAGTCTTTTTTTTTTATTTGAAAAAGACTGTTTAGTAACCCCACCCCCCACCAATCATATTGTATTGTTTATACTTTGTATTATATTATATAATATATAGGGGCAAAATCAGTGATTAACCAATATTACATAAATTTTTACATCAATTATTGTCCTTGAAATTAAAATTACAAAAATTTTTTGATACAATTTTTTCGACAATCATTCTTGGCAGATGATTAATATTGATAGCCTTTTCTAAAGGTCATTTAACCCTTCTTCTTGTGATGCAATTTTTCGAGGTGTCAATGGTACTTTTAGAAGTTGCTTTTGCTGTGATTCTTGGAATTCAATATTCTTTTTATGCTGAAATTTATAAAAGGTATTGATTTAGTTGTTAATAAAAAAAAATAAATAAAATTGATGATTTGTTTGGCGTGAATTTTAATTCTATAGCTGCAATACATCCAATATTTGTCTTTTCCTTTAAATCTTTATGGTGCATTTACAGGTGGTTAAATTGTTTACAATCGCTTAAAAGTATGACATTTCATTGTTTGCATATTTATCAAGCAGAAATTCTATCACCAACTGTTTGACCAATTTGAGAGTAGTTTTTTTTTTTTTTTAGAATTTATTATTATTTTTTAATATATTTAAACTTATTGTTCTTTTTTTTAATATATTTATCAAAAACTTAAGGGAATGATAGCTATGTATACTGGTTAATAAAGTTTTTTTTTTTTTTTTATAATTTTTCTTTTGTTGACATGAATCAACTTAATGTTAAAATTCCCGATTAAAGTATTTGAAGAAAATAAAAAAATAAAAGATCGTCGATTAAATTTTTTATGCATAGATAAATCCTTATGAAATTGAATTTTTTTTAATTTTTAACAAGATAATGATATATCGTATAATTAATAATAAATGATTAAAATTATATTTTAATAAAATTTATAAATTAATTTTTTATTTTATATTATAAATTAAAGATTTAATTGTATATATAGTATTAGAAATTTTTCTAGGTTTATTTTTAATTTTTAAGAAGATAATAATACATGATATAATTAATAATAAACGGTTAAAATTATATTGTAATAAAATTTATAAATTAATTTATCTTTTATATTATAAACTAAAATATTTATTATTAATTATATTATATATTAATATTTATTAAAATTAAAAAAATAAAAAAGAATTCTAAATTTGTATACATGTACGTAGAGGAGTGAATGGCAAAGGTGTGTAGCGTTTCTAGGTAAAATTAGAATCACTAAGAATCGACCTTAAAAAAATTAATTTCAATCCAAAATTAATTTTTTAAGGTAGGTTTTGATTCAAAAAATTAAAGAATCGGAACTAAATTGAGGAATCGATTTAATTTTAAAAATTTAAAATTATTTATTTACTTTATTTTATATTTTAAAAATAAAATAAATCTTAATTCATATTTAATAAATTATTCAATTAATGAAATAACAACATTGAAAATTTTTCATTAAAACTATAAAAAAATAATTTAAAATAAATATTTTAAACTCAAATATAGCATGCGATATCAAAATTTATTGTTAAATTTGTGCAAATATAATTTTTACATAAAATATTCTCATATTTAGTTAAACAAATAATTTATTGAAACAAATATTTTTTATCCATTGAATTACATTTAACTAATATGTTTATAATATTTTATTTAATTTAATTTATCATGTTATTTATATAATAATTTAATAAAATTATGATGTATATATATTTATTTAAAATTATCAAATAAGTTAATAATTATCATAAATAAATATATGTACGATATAATATTATTAGATATATAAATATACTATCAAAAAAATAATTTTATTTTTTTATGATATGTAATATTAAGTCAAGTAATAATATAATATTTTTTAAATAAATTATTGTATATTAATTTTTTTATAAATTATTTTTATTATCTTTTCATTATTTAATTTTTTATTTATATATTTTATTATTTTTATAATTTAATATTATTAATTTAAATTTTTAAATTTTTTTAAAATTAAAAATTATAAAATTAAAATAATTAATAAATAAAATAAATTGTTTTGAAATTAAAATCGGACTAGAATACAACGTAATAAGAAAAATCAACATACCCTGTTATAAGGTAGGTGTCGCGAAATCAGAACCAAAATCGTTTTTTCACGCCCCAGCAAACGGAGTCAGTAACAACGGGGGGTCAACGAGAAGTTCATAGATATATCAGTCTCTTCCTTCGCTTTTTAACGGATCCTTCCTTCCTTTCTATTTCCATTGTTTTGATTTGGAACTCAGTGGCTGAGCTACGCGTTACTACTTCATTTTTCATTTCAAATACGTCTCAGCGGCGCCGGGCTCAGCTGAGTGATAGGCAAAAGATGGGGATTTGCTGTTCGGACACCGGCGGCGGTATGACAGCTGTTGGAGGTACGGCTCCTCCGACTAGTGCCGGCTCTAAAAACGACGCCGTCGGCTGGTTCCTCAAGTCTCGGGGCTACAACGGCTTGTTCTCTGAGATCGAGGTCACCAATCCTGTTTTCAAATGCTCGAATCTTTTCCCATTTATTTTGCCGTCGATGTCACTGTAGCATATCGAAACTAACGCCGTGGATTTTCCAACGAAAATTCGCATGTCATGTTTGGCATAATTAATCTTTATAGTGCTTATGCTGATCCTTCCATATGGTCTGCAGTTATCATTTTCGGCTACTGACTTGCGCGACAGGGATGTGCTCTCCAAGGTTCGTCGATGTACCTTGATAGTTTTAGAAGACTGTAGTTTTTGTTTTTGCAGTTTCATATCTTTAGTGTGCGAAATTCGTTAACGTATGATGATTTATTTTGTTAGCTTCATTCTTTTCAAATTACCATTTTTTTACTATTGCTTCATGTTTTTGGTCGCTATTTAAAATCCGGAGACAGAATTTCGCTTGTGCTGCAGCTTCAGTGTTTTAAAATATTCTGGCCGACGAGCAAGAGATAATACGTGTACAATCTGATCCAATTTTTGCCAGAGATGTATGCTGATGTTGTGTATTTTTTGGAAGTACTGATAAATTGAATTATTGAGAGGAATCCGATGATGGTATAGGGATTGTTGATTCATGTTATCAATAGATGGTAGAATGATAGTGTTACCAAGTACCGGTAGAATGTTTGTTTCAGAAGCACAATTTTATATGGCGGTTTTACATTTGGATTGACTAGGTGTTCAATTTTTAGTCCCAGAAATTCTAATTCTGTTTCAGAAAGCCTCACATGTTATCTCATAAATTCTGCTTATTTTGCTTCAGAGTGATCCCATGCTGGTGGTTTATTCAAAAGCAAGAGATGGAGCAGTTGCAGAAGTATTTCGTACTGAAGTAATACTTAATTCATTGAATCCTACATGGATTACAAAACATACAATTACATATCAATTTGAGGTTGTGCAAACTTTGCTGTAAGTTTTAATGCTTCCAGCTCTAATTTTTATTGACCAAATGAGCATTTTATAGGTTTTACTTTAATGTAATCTGTGAATATTTCAATTTATTGCAGGTTTCATTTATATGATGTTGACACCCAGTTTTGCAATGTAGATGTTAAGGTAACTTTAATTTTTCTGAATTGCTGTATCTGTTTTATTATTGTTATTATCATTATTATTTTCTGAATTGCTGTATCTGTTTTATTATTGTTATTATCATTATTATTATTATTGCTTTTGATTTTTCTTGACGGAAAAAACTGTTTTTGAATGCCTATATTTATTGAATAAAGGCTAATTTATAACCTTCCAACACATGCTAACCCCAATAGAAAATCAACATTTGCTCTAAAATATCACAAGTTTTCTTTTTTACTTGTCATATGGCTCATTGTCTGATTTTGATTATTGTTTGATATTAGTATGCTTAACTAACTGCAGGGAGTCTCAGTGATGGTTTTCTAATCTTTTCCCACCTGCCTGATATTTGACAAACCTCAAGGTTTCCCAATGCATTCTACCTTTCTAAAATTGGTTTCTCTTTAAATAATTTATAATTTGTGGTGTATAATCGAATGCTTATTCAATATAATTCCCTTTCCAAAGACGTTATTTTGTTTGATGCTTATTAATATGCTAATATCATCTGGGATATATACAATAAATAGTAAATATATCTGCCACATTTTACTTTCAATGAAATGCATGCCATTTATTATTGTATAATATACAATTGCACTTATGCAGATGCTTAAGCTGGATGAACAACAATTTCTTGGTGAGGCAACTTGTATGTTGTCTGAGGTATGGCATAGAAATCTTCTTGTTAACCTCTTCTTTCTCTATGTAGTAGTTTCAAGTTGAGAACCTACACAATCTACTGCCGAAAGTCACTTTTTAATCATATATGCCCATTGACATTCTGATTTCAATATGTATAGATTGTCACCAAAAATAACAGGTCACTGACCTTAGATCTTGTACATAGAGAAGAATCTATCTCATCAACCCGTCCAAAACACCATGGAAAGCTTACTGTGCATGCCGAAGAATGCATAAACTCAAAGACCACAACAGAGTTGATACTAACGTGTTCGGATTTGGAATACAAGGATCTCTTCTCTAGAAATGTGCGGCTTCTGATTCTGTATTTTGCTTGCTCTTTGGTAGATATTATGGAAGCATTAGTTATCTTGGTGTGTGTTCTGACTTATTTTGCAGGACCCTTTTTTGGTAATATCAAAAATTGTGGAGAGTGGGATGCTTATACCTGTGTGTAAAACAGAGGTTTTAAAGAATGAAGTCAAACCAACATGGAAACCAGTGTTTTTGAATATTCAGCAAGTTGGAAGCAAGGTATTATCAAGTCTTTCTGCAGATGTATAAAATCTGCTAACTAGTTGAATTGTGGTATCATTGAGTTTAGGCGTACTAAATTAGTTTTGTAACGTATTGTCGCATGCTCTCATTTCTATACTTTATTTCTTAGTTGGATTTTCCAATTTAGTTTAGTGCTGGTTTTGGTTATATTGTGAGTTTGGTGGCATATAATAGGATAATGTTGCATGTCTGATATGTAATTTTTTTTTTCTATCAAATAGTCCGTTCCTTGCATTTTAATACCAACCTGTATTTTTCTTTGAGATGTGAGATTTATAAACATTGAATTGTTTCTTTATTGGTTTATGTGTAATAATAAATACTGACATTCAGTGCTTCAAATAAGCATTTATCTTAATGGCATGAAAAAATTGTCATTGAGTATGGATTTTGACACGTTTCTCTATAGGCTGACGCATATCTTTATCTATTTATTCCTAGATTTCTCATTTTTCTTCCCTAATTTTATTTGCAGGACAGTCCATTAATAATAGAGTGCTTTAACTTCAATAGTAATGGCAAGCATGATTTAATTGGGTAAATGGGTCTCTCTCTCTCTCTCTCCAGAAATACGTAGACCAAAATAACGTTTATGTTTGTTGGTTGTTATGTCATCAGAAAGGTTCAGAAATCACTAGCAGATTTGGAAAAGCTTCATTCTAGTGGGCAAGGAGAAAATTTGTTTATACCAACTGCCATTGGGAGTAATAACCAGAACAAGGTTCTAGCTATTTAAATCAGGGTTCATTTCGTCCGAAATTTTCTGTATCTTCTTTAACTTATGGTTTTATTGCAGGTACTGAAGAGCCAACTTTATGTGGATAAGTTTTCTGAGAGTATTGAATATACTTTCCTTGACTTCTTGGCTGGGGGTTTTGAACTGAACTTTATGGTGGCTATTGATTTCACCGGTATTTGTCTACACATTTAGCTAAAGTTATGAAGCATGGCAATTGTTACGGTGTCCTTTTACAATTGCTTTTGAATTATTAGCCTTGATGAGTCAGTTTGTCAGCAATGCATGTGTACACATTCTTGTGTTGACCTTATTATCATCTATTCCTTCTTTACTATCATTTTGTTTTTTGATTTCCCACACTTGGTACTTCTGTCATTTGTGAGCATTACTTGGCACCGCTACTTCACTTAACTTTTATCACCTGTTCTTGACCTTTTTTAATAAATTAAACTATCATCTAGATGAAAATCTCACATGCTCTTGTCCTTTTCTATAATAAATGTCAATATTATAATTTAAACTATTTGTTGATGAAATCGTGCTATTTTTATGGATATATTCTCATTTTTTGTGTATCAGCTTCAAATGGGAATCCCCGTCTCCCTGATTCCTTGCATTACCTTGATCCCTCAGGACGGCCAAATGCATACCAGAGAGTGAGAAATGAGTCTCTTTGTATATGGTTTCTTATAAATTTCTAGTCTTATTGGATCCATGTAAACATCATACTTTTCCCTTCCAGGCCATCTTAGAAGTTGGGGAGGTATTGCAGTTTTATGATACTGACAAGCGCTTTCCTGCCTGGGGTTTCGGTGCAAGGCCAATTGATGGTCCAGTCTCACATTGTTTCAACTTAAATGGAAGCAATAATTACTGTGAGGTGAACGTTGTAAAGCATAAAATCACTGTCTTTTACTTAGATGTCCTTGTGTCTTACAGCTTCTCACTACCATATTAAAGTAATATGAATCAATCTCTCCCAGGTTGATGGAATCCAAGGAATTATGATGTCATATACAAGTGCTCTCCTTAATGTATCTCTTGCTGGGCCAACGCTTTTTGGACCTGTCATCAGCAATGCTGCTGTAATTGCTGGCCAATCTCTTGCTAATCTTGGACGAAAGTACTTTGTTTTGTTGATAATCACGGTAAGAACAAGAACTGGACGGCCATGTTCAGTTCTGGTAAAATCTAAGATTTAAATACTAGGATGCAACCAGTCAATTGGGAATCTTACTGTTCGGAAATAATTTCCTTGTGAAATTCCTTTGCCAAACATTGTCTCCATAAATGCCACCATCTCCTTTTTTGGCTGAATCCAATAATTTTGTTTTCTGTGATGATAGATCATTTGTCCCAAGAACAGAATTGCCATTCTGTTGTGTTCCCACTGCTCTGAAATTTTTTAATATTGTTATAGGATGGAGTAATAACGGATCTCCAAGAAACCAAGGATGCCCTAGTGAAAGCATCTGACCTACCATTGTCAATTATAATTGTTGGAGTTGGAGGAGCAGACTTTAAAGAAATGGAGGTATCATATTCTCGTGTCCTGCGCAGGGATTTTTTTTTTCCTCTGTCATACAAGTGCTATTATTGTGTTTGATTACTTGGTGCTGAATTAGAACTTAACCATTTATTTGAAACCTCTCTTTTGTAGATTCTAGATGCAGACAAGGGAGAGAGACTCGAAAGTTTAACTGGCCGTGTTGCTTCACGTGATATAGTTCAGTTTGTTCCTCTTAAGGATGTACAGAGTAAGTTGACTATATTATTTTGAATGAACCAATACCCGTAAAATCTCCCAATTGTTTAATGCTGGTGGTAATATTCCATTCTTTTGCAGATGAAGAGCTTTCTGTTATTCGAGCACTTCTAGCAGAATTGCCGTCTCAATTTTTAACCTACATGAGGGCCAGGGATATCCGACCAAGTACTTGATTTGTATAAACCATGTACATATAAAAGTAATTTTCTATTACTGCTTTTCATGTCATGAGTTTTCAATCTTGCCCGTCATCATGCCAATACCGCGGAGTTTCCCAGGTTTTTTTGGATCAAGCATCTTAGTCGAGTATGTTGTTGCATCATGCCCACCTGAAGAAATCTGGCATGTCGGGTCATCGCATTTGAGGGAACCATTTATCATGTTACTGACACAGCGTCTCATCAATCAGCTCAGGCTGGCTACAGAATTGCCTACTATGTTCAAAGGGGTTGGAAAGCAATTTACTATGGCTGCCAGCTGGATGCAGTTTTTTTTTTTTTTTTTTTGGGGGGGTTTGAAACCATCTGTTGAAGTATCAAACGGAATGCAAAGGCACAATTGAGCAACAAATCTATCATCTTCATCTGTTCGACAACAGGAAAAACAAAATGTGAACAATTGTTATATTGGTTTTCCTTGACCCCAAATATTACAAAACTTGTTTTCACGGCTCTCTAAGGCGTGCATTCCAGTTCATATCTTTTCTTGCTTTTTTCTCTTTAATTTCGGGGAACCTTTTTGGACCTATAAATGGTCAACCAATCTGTAATTGTAAATGGATTGACGCATTCATTTAGTTTAATAAAAAAAAAAAAAAAATCTCTTCCGACATTTTGATCTTACCTTTAGATTGGGACTTCACAAGCAAAATCCTTCCTGGACTGTGGAGAAATGTCTTTGGAAAACAAAATGAGAAGTGCAGTTTGTTTGAGAATTAGTCGGGCAGTTGGAAGTTTGAATTGTAGGTGACTAATTGAAGCTAAACCTACCTGGAAATGGAAAAGAAATGATAATCGACAAAGCTGACTGCGTGTATGACGGGTAGACTGACTTTGAACGGTTATTGGGTCTTCCATTTGCGCCTGTGCAAGTCAATGACTTAAAAATTTTTCTTGTTGGTCGTTGGTGCTAGGGTTTTTTTTTTTTAAAAAAAAAAAATTACCAATATTTTAGAAGGGTCCACTCGTATTAACCTTCCTATTTTTCATACGTTTTATTATATCGAAAAGAACATGTACACCCACACAATCAATTGGCAAAAATATATGTACAACTTTCTCACCACTTGTTATTAGGCTAAGTGGTATTATTCGAGTGGATTTCATTCCCTTCTATCTACAGTTGATGATGATGATAATAATAATAATAATAATAATAATGTTATAAATATGCATATGATTTAGCATAAACTTGATAAATAATACGATGCGTATTAATATTAAAATTGAAGAAAATATATACGCCACTGGTTTCTAACTTTCTTACCATTTGGCTATCATGGCGAGAATACATGTACCATTGGATCCAAACTTTTTTACCACTTGACTATTAGGCAGAAATTGAATGGTGCTTATTAAAACTATTATCATAGTGAATTTGATTATCTTTTGTCTAAAGTTCAAAACAATAACAATAATAATAATGTGATACACATGCTAATGATTTGACATAAAATTTAACAAAAAATAGGACTCTTATTGAGGTTGGAAGAAATATATGCACGCTCAATATCTCTTGTTAATTAGGTCGACTAGATGAAATATGTACACCTACACCATTGATTGGAAGAAATATATACACAATTGTATTTGAGCTTTCTTGCTACTTGACTATTACGCTGAGTGGTACCTTTTAATGATACCATTAGAATGAATTTTATTACCTTCTATCTAGAGTTCACAATAATAATAATAATAATAATAACAACAACAATAATAATAACAACAACTATAATGTTATACATATGCATATGATCTGGCATAAAATTTGACAGATAATACAATGTATATTAAAATTTGACAAAAAATATGACACATATTGATAAATATTATAATCTTAACTGATATTATTAATTTGATAGATGATATGACATTTATCGTTAAATGTACGATTTGAACTGGTGTGATAGATAATATAGTATTTATTTAATATTTTAATATTATACATTAATATTACAATTAAAAAGTCAAACAATTGTCTCGTACATGATAGATAATTTATTAATAGATGCTATAATTTTTACTAATATGACAAAAAATACAACACTCATTTATAAGTATTTTAAGATTACACGTTAATAATAAAATTAAAAAATTAACAATTATTTCATACATAACTATCATTGATGGATATCACATTAAATAAGATAGAAACTTTGCATGCATAGACGGCATTACTCAAGAAGAAAGCATAGATGATTGGCATTCAATCAAAGGTAGTCTCAATCCAATTCCATGTATGGACAACGGGATCTTAATTTCCTTGTAATTAACATTTCTATAGTCCTTAAAATGCAACAATAAAATCCGAATTATTTATTTTAGAAAAGATAAGATCCATAGAAAAATTATTTGATAGAACAGCTTTGATATCTGAAAATAGGAATGGGACTCCTTTCTTGGGCTTTCAAGCCTTGGTTAAACTGGGGTATTGTGTCTATCGGATCTAATAGATAATATTGAATACTATAAGATAATTTTGTTAATATTTTGTACAAAAATACAAGTAACTTTAATCCTTTTTCTCCTAGACAAGGAACATCATTATTTGATACCTACAATTAGGATTGAGATATTTTTTTTATGTTTTTATTATTATCTTTTAAATATATAAGACATATAGTACAATTAACAATGAATAATTTAGCTTATGTATTAATAAAATGTATCAATTAAATTTTTTTTACATTTTATTGTATTCATATGAAGATAATGGGTAATTGTAAAAATTAAAAATAAATATAATTAAATAAAATATTAACTTACAATATGAATTTTTTATTTTTTTTAGTTATCTTATGCATTATTAGATGCTTCAAGACAAAGATAGATAAAAAAAAAAAGAAAAGAGAAGATCCTAATTTTACAGTTAGTATTTACATTATGTGATCATTTTTAGCATTCTAATTAGCTTTCTTTGAAAAATGAAATTAGGGTAAGTAAAAATTATCTTCAAAGAGTTCTATTTACTCTTGAAAATTATCTTCAATGAAACTGAAGCAGAAATCAATAAATGAACTACAAAGTATGACTAAGCAAAGATTGTTCTGCAGATGAATAATGCTCTGCCTACATATCTTAAAATGTATTTTTTTTCTTATAAAGTTAAAATAATCTCAAATATGATGTTATGTGATATAATATTTATTTAACAAAGCAATGAATTTTTATAATATTTAAAATAATGTGATATTATAATTCACCAGTTATTTTACACAGTTTTAAGATGAGTAACCTTACTTTCATATGATATAAGCGATAATTTGAATTCCATTAACTTGTAAAATAATTTCTAGAATTATTATTATACTTTAATAAGATAATATGAGAGAGAGAAAATTCGCTACTGGTGGGTGCTTTGCTATATATATGTTCACACACTAAACTAGACCTTATAAATTTCTCGATAGCTACAGCAAAACCCTACCTTTCTATTCTCTTTTTTCAGTCATTCTTCTCCTCTCATTTCCAGTAGTCTCCTTAATTTCTTTGTGCTTCATTTTAGTCTTCATCCATAATCCACTCTTCAATCAATGAAACAAGCTTAGTTTCTGCAGAAAAATTTCCTTGTTTAGTGCAAATATTTCATGTTCTCCAGCAAAACGACGTAATACTACCGTTAATTAAGGAGTAATTATAAGTCTACAAAGTGGATAGAAGAAATGGGAAGAGGCCCCTTCCATCCGATGAATCGAAGGAGAAAAAGGAAGAAGATCACACATTTCCTGTATTCTCAGCTCGATCCCAAGAAGAAATGTCTGCAATGGTTTCAGCTCTTTCTCAAGTCATCGGAAACACCCAAAATAACCCACTTCAGCTTTTTCAAAACCCTAATTTAACCTCGTCAACTGAGTCCAACACAATCCAGCCACACCAATCTCAACGTGCAGTGGATCATGATCAAGGTATCATGTATCGTGTACTAATTGATTGTTACTTACCTTTATATCTCTCCTCACCCTTTTTTTTCGGTTTGCTTTAGTAATGATAATTTAGCAAGTTAATAATTATGATTGTTATATGATTGCAAGTTTTCACACTCGAATTAGTTTTGCGTGCACCATCTACTTCTCTGTTTTGTTTTTTAAATTAATTTCTCCTTTTGCGTTTTTCTTGTTGCTTTTGCATATACAGTATGTTGTAATGTATTTTAGTTATTCACCGCCATCTCCTGAGGTTTCATACCCTAAAACTGATACAAAGAAACTAGACTTCTTGGATTTGTCTGGTTCTTTCCCCAGTAAACTGGCAATGGATCGTACAAGTCTTATTTGATATATGGAAATAACCTATGTGATTCTCATTTCATGTAAAGTTTGAATATTAATTAAGATGCACAAAAAGAATAAACATGTACATGCCTGCTTGTATAGGGAATGTAAGGAAAAGGCATTACAGAGGAGTTCGGCAAAGACCCTGGGGAAAGTATGCTGCTGAGATACGAGATCCAAAGAAGGCTGCTAGGGTTTGGCTAGGAACTTTCGATACAGCTGAGGCGGCTGCACTTGCTTACGATGAAGCGGCTCTCAGGTTTAAAGGAAGCAAAGCTAAGCTTAACTTTCCAGAAAGAGTTCAGACCGGGAGAACAGAATTAGCTTATAACGTCACAGGTCGTCGGGATCATTTTCGTGCGGTAACTGCACAAGTTTCAAACCCGGTTGTTCCTGCTCCTCGTCCACCGCCTATATCTCAAGAAATTTGCCCAAATATTTTTCAGTATCCACAAGTAAACTATGCTATTTCGGGTTTCTACGGTGGGGAAAGGTTTCTTTCGCGGAGTTTACCGTCTACTACTACTTCTTCTTCGTCTTCTACAGAATCTCAACAACAGCAACAGCAGCAAGAGTTTGTAAGATACACTATGCAGTTTGGAAGCTCTTCATCTAGTTCTGCAGATGCTCATAAGAGCTGGAGAAATTTCGAGAATAGTCACCCAGGAGAATAATATAAGACAATATGCGGGTTTGCTTTAGGTGACAAATAGTCCAAAATGAACTGGTTTTATTTTATATTTTGCCTTTATTTATTTATATGTTTGTTTGTTTTTGGCTCTCTTTCTATTATTAATTAAGACTCATAAGTTTCTTCAACTTTTTGGTATTTTAATTTGCATTTGTTCATTGTAAACCTCTAGAAGAATCAAGTTTCGTTCAATATATTTCTTCATATTTTAAGAAAAAGGATACGATCTTAGAGCGATCGATCAATACGGTCAGAATATTGTCTTGATGTTGTTAGGTAGGTAAACAACAAATAAAAGTTTAAAAGTGGCCAATATTGAAGGATCAAGAGATGGAGATCAAGTTAAAAAGAAGACATATTTTGTTTATTATTTGATATATCGCAGCTTGTATAAAGTTTAAATGTCTCTTCAGCTAGCGCTGGTAATTACAATTACATACTATATATCTAATTTTTTTTTTGAATAATAAAGTTAATAGTTTATGAATTTAAAGTTATATATATATATATATATATAAATATTTTTTTAGGATTATAAAATGATTGATGGTTTCAAATTGGTATTTTGTTAATGCTTATGTTTATATATGTACATCATTAATTGCATGCTTAATTTGAAACAACTTTGCAAGATGATAGTTAATTAAATATATATTTTTTGAATCAGTACTTCGTGTAGTATTGAGACGAGGTAGTTTCTAAATCACAATTGTTAGAATGAAAGAATTAAAGGTCAAATATACTAAAGTAAAAATAAATGAGTTTTCAAAGTGTCACCGAACACAGTTTTAACTAAGCATTTGCGTGTCTATACGCTACAATTACAAGGGAAGACATAGTTATTTAAACAAGAAGAGAATTAATGACGAAGAAAACAATTTGTAGAGCAAGTACAAGAAGACATGTTGCCTCAATTCGTGCTCAAACATTCTTTAGGTAAAGAGTGGTCAGGGTTTTCACACACAACCAAATGGTGATATGTGGACGGGAATTAAAATATAACCCAAACACATCAATAACTAAATTCGTATTTGTCATGCCAAGTCTGTCTTTCACGAAGTACTTGTATACCTAACCAATAATGTCATATAACTTAATTTTAAAAAAAAAATGCACACATATTATGATTTCATGATACGAGTGCACATACTTGTAAGATTTTTTTTTTTCCTTACCTCACAAGAATCGAGAGAGTAAAAGATAAAAGCAAGATGGGTTGAATAATAATAGGAAATGAAATTAATTTGATAATTAAGTTACCTTGCCTGCATAATATTTTCGTCGTTGGCATTGGTTGCATGAAAGGGCAGTGTGAAATCATGCAAAGGCTGGATCGAAACTTTAAATTAGAGTCTGGAACAACCGTCGAGGGATTCTGAATGTAAAAGTGACTCGTATTTTTATGCAGAAACTGCATTTATTTAAACATATACCTATATATATGAAATGAAAGGATCCTGTTGCAGCTGCTTCGGCCTGGAGGCACCATTCATGCTGATTTTTATAGTGTAAACAACAGAAATTGGTTTGAAAGAAAATCCTTGAAATGAAAGTGCAATTGCACGATGGTCACGGATTTCGGCCATGGTTGACAAAAGTTCGACTTGAACTTTGCAAACGAGTGGATTTTTGACAGAAGGGCTTAAGTTGAGCAGCAAGTCAACCAGTCTTGATCTGATCCGATCTGTGTCAATTTGCCAGCTGAAATTTGACCAAGTCCACTTATGTTTTCACTTCTCTCAAGTTGTCTTGGGATTAAAATACAAAATTTTGTCTTTTTTCTCATTTTCGTGAAGAAAATTTTGCATGGCATTATCATACATCCTATCGTTTTGTGACACATATTAACAACTTCTATTACACGTCTTAGGCTTGATTCATTTAGAAACTTGAACGGAAAGAAACCAATAATTACTTCTACTTTTTGTTCTTCATAGTGGATTATCTCTATTGTGAGCTATATATTATGAAAAACTTTCCCTTGTGATTTATTTTTGGGAGATTGATGGGGTTTTTTTTTTTCCCTAGATTTAATGATGCATTTTCACAATCCTTGTGTGGCCCATCCTCCATTATATCTCTCATTGCTTTAATAAAACGAAAGAAAAAGGTTTTAAATGGTGAGCGCCATGCATCTTGTGGTTTTTATTTTATATAAAATAATTAACACACACCACCGAGAATAGGTTAAAAGTAGTAGTCCCTTGATTAATTAAAGTTGATTCAATTAAAATTGAAATGGACCTAACATTCCAAATTTTCTTCCCTTTCATGATCATAATTGAAACTTTGATCATGCCATTGCAAAAGAAACATGTTAATTATTATTATTTTTTTGGAATTTGACAGAAATTTCCAAACCATGTATAAAATGTGATTAGGTAAAATCTTTTTTTTTTTAAAACTAAAATTTAATATTTTATAATTATATCTCATAATAGACATACAATAACTCAATTTCAAAAATATATTTAAAATATTTTAATTAATTTAATATATTTAATTAAAACAGATACAAAATCTTTTAAAAAAGTTAAATTAAATATTTACAAAGTTATATATAAAATTAATATTCGAATATATATATATATATATATATAATGACGTGGCACTCTATTTCTTAAGCAATAAAAATAATAATTATATCACAGAAAATACTTTATTAGTTATAATACATGTATCGCGATTTTATTAATATAAAGTTATTGAGAAAAACAGAATTAAATAATTTTTTTTAAAAGAATATTATCTTGTTTACTTTACTTAAGGAGTAAGAATATAGAAGACCTAAAATTGTGGCACGTATTGATTGTGGTGTCGGTGCCCCGGTTCGCACGCAAAAGTATGACAAAAAGCGGCGTAGAAAGAGAGGGAGTTGGGGCTAATTCGGCGCCTGTCTCCGTAGCCGACTTGAGTTGAT
>CP135579.1:12503353-12533060 GCA_032401905.1 Swietenia macrophylla | reverse complement strand
GGGGGTACAAAACACATGTTGAGAAGGTGGTCTTTCGCTTTCTAATTCTCAATCTGCTAAGAGAGGATACAACTATTGTGTTCCTGCCTGGCAGTGCAATTTCCAAGTGCTCTTTATTTGGTCAAGCACCCTTCATGATCCCATCCAATGTGCACCAACATAAAATAGAAACACAAAGCACTTTTCGTACCAGAATTTCTTAATATTCACACCCGCATTCAGACTTCCCATACATACTCCACTTGCCAGGTCGATTCTCCCAAAAAGACAGTGGCCTACAAGAACACAATGACAAAGTTTCTAGATGGGTATGAGCATCGGGATGTAATAACTTTTAATCAAAAAAACTGTAGAATGAAGATCAAATATTTTAGTTGTTGTGCATTCACAATTAACCCGTTACAAACATACCCTTAATCGACGTCCCGCAAATCTGTTGTATGACACTGCCTTGATGATGAGGTATTCCACAAGTCATGGCACTGGTTTTCAATACCGAACTTGCAATATCACCCAGTATTGTTGTAGAATCATGACAACTAATAAGAAACGCAAAATTGGTAAAATAGAACATCCAAACTCTTAATATTGAACTTCACACAAATAATAAATTATAAACTGTAACGTGGAGTGCTAACTTATAGCATCAGAAGTTGTATCGTTACAATCTCTTATCAAACTGTGTTAAAAATCTCACCTTTTCAATAGCGCTATTGCACCAATCACATAGCAAAATCCTATGGTGAATATATGATCAATGCATATCAAGGCAACTAATGGAGACCAAAATTAGGTAATTTGGGTGATAAGCTAGCACCCACCTAACCGTTAAATGGCTGAAAAAATACCTTTCTCCCCATGCAAGATTATCCTACCATACCATAGTTCCTCCAAGCACTAAATCTTTTAACAAGAAGCATGATGTGTCGAACATATGTAGCTCTAAACAACATTAGAACTTGTTACCGTGTTAACTTGATTTTTTTGTCACATTAGTTGTAACATGTTACCATATTTGAATTTCTAATATTCTGGGATTAATTAGGTTGATTTATTTACTTATTTAGGTGGCTTCCTTGACCTATAATATTGTATAGCACTTTCATTCATATAATATTAAACTTCTCTTGTAAGTTTCAACATTTCCCCATTCTTCAAAACTCATTAAAAACCATTTGCGAGGCACCGTCTATGTAAGCCACCAAGTAAAATACGGGGCTCCCAAGACTTCATTAGTCTTCATTTTTTTTTTCCCAGCACGGTGCACTTTTAAGCACATGGAAGGGGTTCCAACTAGTAGCGGCCCAAAATGAGACGTCACGGACCTAGGCCATCCTTGACTCCATAAAGTGAACCAGGGTCACAAAGCTTAGGTAGGCCTGTGTTGATTAGCAATTGCCGATAAGTTTTCTTTTGAGAGGGTCAACTTCTCAGAAACCTTGATAAAAATCCATGTAGGAAATAAAGAAAATCGATAGAATTAGGTTAAAATGGTTAATGTCAATTTACACCAACTCAGAAAATGCATTATTGGCTAGAGAAAGAATTAGCCATTAACTATACATAACATTATTGAATACGAAGTAAATATTTTATATCCAGGAAGTGAAGGCACAACTAATTATTTAGGAACCAAGATGCCTGAAATAGCACAACGAAGAACATAGCATTCTACATCATTAGCATAACTGTTGTATTCTCCTGTGCATGTAGTGGTGGCAATTAGAGAAATAAATTATGTTTGTGTTGTGTCAAGTAATAAATAACAAAATTTTATATTATTATGAATAACACTTATTTATTATTCATGTTAAAAATTTTAAAAACAAACATGACTTGATTAATAAGTGAGCAATACAATACAATCTATCAACCTATTTGTTAATCAAAATAAAAATATTGTGTTAATTAAATAATAATATTGTTAACACGACACAACTCATTTAATCCAATTAACTTCATGCTATTTATTCATTTAATCCGTTCGCCTGACTAACACCTAACTTATTTATTCAATTTAATGTATTTATTAAAATAATTAGTACTATTATGTTGTATAATACAAAATTTGAAATTATTAATCAAAATAATATATAAATTATATTAACATCAACATATATCAAAATTTAGAGAACATTTCAAATATATCAATCATTCTGGTAAGCGAAAGGAACATTGTAAAAATTATCTAAATACAATTTTTTTTTTAAAAAAAAAAATCAAGTCCAATTTATCATCCTTTTAAATAAGACAATGAGAAAACTAATAACCAGAGTTCAACTGTCCACACAATAATTTAAAAATAATAAATATGATAAAAATATAAATTTTAATAAACAAATAAAATTTAATATCAAATCTATAAATTATTTGTCAAAGTCATACTTTTTTTGAATGGAGCGCCATGAATAAATAAACTAGATATATTTTTATTGAATTTCTCAAATTACTAAAAAATTATAAATATTAAAAATGTAAGAATAATTTAAATTGATAATACAATTATATAAATTAAAAACAATTAAAAAGATACAAAAACTTTAGTCGCATAAATTTGTAAAATGTGACTATAAAGGGAATTGAATGAGTCTAAAACCTTCCATTATAGAAAAAATAACAAATAGTCAAAAGAATATGAAATAAAAATAAAATAAAAATATGAAATAAATAAAAATAAATTAACGTGAGGAGTGACGGTAATATATGAATTTATTCCATAGTAATATAACTTGTTTTTCAATCAACAAATATTCCATGCAAATAAACACAATTTAAGAAATAATATTTGTCAGGTCCAAATATTCGTAATTTATAAAATATAAATTTGTAGATAGTTGCTAATAATTAAACCTTGAAATATTTTTATCCAACGTTATATTGCTAAAAATTGTGTTCAAATTTGCATGTAAATATTGGCACTAAAACACGATTGCTTTTGGGGTTTTATTTGAAGACCCAATAAATTGATAATTAGAAATGCTTCAGAATTTCTTTTTCTCATCTAAAAATCGTTTTGTTTTCTATGATTTACGAAAAGATCAATCACCAATGTCAAGTAAAGGTATGAAATGGGTTGAATCAGGACAATGAGATCTTTGCAAGCTTAAGAGCCGATCTGTATAAAAATAACGAGGCTTAACCCTTATGAACTATTTGTGATAGGCCAAGGTTGTCCTATGGGCCTAAATATAAATTTTAAAAATAAATTAAGTATATATAAATATTCAAAAAGCCTACGGACAACTTGTGATGGCTTGGGCTTGACCTAACTTAGGCTAGTGATAGCCCTTTATTTTTACGTAGCTCGCAGTGGATTGGGTTGTGTGCTTTCGGCGTTCCCAACTTATTCTCGATATATTCTAATATATCTTCCACCAATAAAATTTTGAATCTTTAATAACTCTTAATTTTTTTAAATTTTTTTAATAATTTTAACTTTCAATTTAATTTTAGCTCTGAAAATGTCTAAATAAATTTGTAGATCTTTAAGTTTTCTTTCATATCTTTTTGAATTGCAAATATAAAAGTAGAGAGTCAATGTTTTAAGATTTTCCTAAATCTTGATTATGTAAATTTTCTTTTCTTCAATACTAGTTCTCATAAAAAATAAATTAAAGTTTGATTATCTTTAAATTAAATACTATTTAATTAAACTAACTATGTTAAATGATATAGCCTAGTCAAATTAGACAATTTATAATACAATACAAACACTTTGCATAATTATAATTTAATTTTAATAGTTTTTAAAACTATTAAATAAACTCTTAAAGATTATCAACTTAACAATAAAGTCCTTAATATTTTATTTCCATAATTTAACTTTAATTTCTTAATAACTTTCGTTTTGAAAATATACAAATATAAATGTACGTTATCGTTAACAAGTAATAAAATAGTAAATTAAGTATTGTTCCCACAAGGATTATTTATATAAAATGTAAGCATTAATTTTGCTTATTTTTTTGTTATCTATACAAGTTGAGAATCAATTTTATTCACTAATTAAAACAACAATTAAACAACAAGAAGATAGAAAAAAGTTGTGACTAAAAAAAAAAAAAATAAATTTCAGGGCATTTGATTTCACTTAAATTAAATAATTTAATTTATTATTTTTTAATTAAAATTAAGTTTACGGTTAGTAATGAAAAATGTCATATGTATTCATCGATTTTTTTTGAAGTAACAATAAAAATATCTCTCAATTATTAACTTATAGATTTCAATTAAATATTATACCAAGCATATAAGTATATTACTATCTTACATAGGCTTAATGATATTCACCCTAAGATAAAAAATATTTAGTATTTTTTTTGGGACATCAATATATAATCAATTTATCTAATCTATGGCCAATTGATATAGAAGCAATAAGAACAAGATAGACATTAAACCATATAACAAAATTCAAATTATTGTGAAAGTATACAAATACAAGTGTACTTTATCACAAACAATTAATAAAGTGATGAGTGAGTATTATTCTCACAGGGATTGATATTTATAATCTAACTACCAAAATTAACTTGCTAAAACTCTATCTATTTTTAATAACTAAAATCTAAATCTGCGGTTAATAATTAAGAACATAGTAATTATTTATTAACCTTTTTTAAGATTAAAACAAAATTATTTTAAAATATCCATTCACCATATTCCTACGTGAATTAGAATAGTTAAAAATGCACTAAATATTATAATTCTATACATTGATTACACAAAGTATGCAAATATATTTCTCTCTTACATGAGCTTTATAACATTCAATACAAAAATTAAATTATAAATATTCTTTTTTAAGATTTCATTATAAATTTCAATCATCTAAATAATAGCTAATTATCTAGAGATATTAAGAGTAGTGTAGAATACTCAACCAATTAAAATAAATTTCAATCATATAAATAAATAAAAGTCATAACATCATAGTTTACTATATCATAAATCTAGAAAATAGATTTAGTTTATGATAAAAGAAAATAATATCCTAATCATTAAATTAAACATCCTTAACAATGAAAAGTACATAAATAAAGAATTCAAATATGAATATCAAGCTAGGATGATGGATATCCTTTTGTTTTCCTTTAAACTTCTTAACTTCTTCTTTTTTTTTTTCTTTTTCTTCTCCTTTGTAGTTTTCTAAAAGGATCTACAAATATCTCATTAAAAAACACAGATTTTTATTTTATCTTTATTTTTTGTTTTATAACTTTGCGAACCTAATGTCGTGGCCTTAAATTCTAGAATTGCGACATTGAAGCTACTATTTTTAAGTCTCACAAAGTCATTGTAGCAAATTACTATAGTAAGAATATTATTGTAAACATATTATAGTAGCACTACAATGCAAGAAAGTTAGAGTTGCAAATTGGGCATTCTGTCTGATACTATTTCATGAGCTTCAAAATGCATTTTTCACTCCAAATCTCATTCTTTTGTGCATTTATTCTTTCTTATATAAAAAATAAATAAAATGAATAAAAATATACGAAAAAGAAATAAATGAAATGATAAACTAGTAAAATATTAAGATTAAGAGTATAATAAAATTATATAAAAATAATGGACATTAAATACCCCCAAACTTAAATTTGTTAGTTTTTAAGTAAAAGATAGAACTATATTTACAACATGAGTACCTCTAAATGAATGATGATTTGATTTAACTTATAAAATGGGTTTCAAAGATTTTTTTCTAAATTATAACTTAAGAAAAACTTAAAATATCATAAATGTGTAAAAATTTGACTCAAATGTTGAGCTTTTCTCTCACACTTTAGATTTTTTAAGTGCATATATATAAAGCCCTATTTTCACTCAAATATTCGCAACTTAAATACATCCATGTGAATAAGTGTATACATATTGATTTTAAAATTTAAAATTTCACAGGCTTGCTTTTCATGTCATTCTCCACTAATGTAAGTAAAACGCAATACTAAGGATCTTTAGGACTGTATTAAGCTTGTAACATATGGCTTGGGTAACCGTAGGATAAAATATATCAATGTAGCTCACTTTATCCTAAGCACATAAATCATTCTATGATTTTTATTACGCATTAACTCCACTTCAAATAGAACTACCTCTTGCCTTTATTCTTATCCTTTCATCTACTTTTCATATTTATTTTTTTTATTTATATTTTTCTACACCTCCAAACTTATTTCTTTGTGGTATAACAAATAGGTGTGGATTTTCTTCTTTTCTTTCTTTTTTTTTTTTTTTCTAAAAATCTGCCTCTTTTTCTGCCTAAAATCTATTTAAGCTCAATATATATATATATATATATATATTCTAGAGTAGTTATATGTCTCTAAGTAAGGGATAAGAATTTAACATTTTGTTTAAAGGCTGGATTAAATGTCTGGGTGCCAAAAAAAATGATAAATAAGGCTCAATAGAATAGACTAGGATAAATAACAATGCATGGTTGGCTTAAAAGGCCTAATTGTTCAAAAAAATGACTTAAATCTTTTCCCAAATGTAATGTACTTTTAGGATTTTACTTCAAATGACATTTAAGTAAGTTTCAAAATTACATAAGATTGTGCACCTACTAGATTCACATGAACACTTTATGCAAGCAAAACAATTGAGTTTCTAAGGCATTATGCTCAAAATGTTAAAAGAATCATAAGTAAGAGTGAAATTGGCACAAGAGTCAAAAAACATACTCATACATAACATTATTCATTTTTCAAAAGGTATGAGCATTTTAAATAATCTTTTTATCATTGGCCTTATATTTTAAATTAAACCAACACTCAGGCACAAACCAACATAACCCAGTTAAAAACACAAAATACTAACTCACGCAAATAAAAGACTATACCCCAAACTTAAAACGAATATTGTCTTCAATGTTAAATAAAAATATTAAAGTTAAGAAATAAAGTATTTTCTAAATTATGATTTTGCAACACTTATCTTTATTATTGTTAACATTAGTTTTATGAGATAAGAGATGGCTTTGGGGTTTACACACACGCGCGCGCGTGCGTGCATGCATGCATACATGCACGCACACCTACACATTATAGCTGTAGTGCCAAGCATTTTGGTAGGTGTTTTTTTCGTGCGATTTTTAGCGTTACGGTGCTAAGAATTAAAGCTGAGGCACTTTGATTGCTAGTTTTCTATGCATTCTTCAACTTTTCAGGGATTGATTCCATTTATGAACCTTGTGATAGTGCTCACACTTATTTTAACTCTTGGAAAAAATATATCTCATCAACAAAGGCTTTCTAAAAAAAATAAAAATAAAAAGATGCTAAAAAGATGAAATAAACATAAATTAAAAGTCAAAAGTTTAAAAATGCTTAGGTTACCTCTCAAAAAATGCTTTGTTTTATAGTCTTTAACATGACTATTTGATAAAGTTTATCATTTTTAGTCTGCTACAATAATTGTAAACTTATGAATATTCCTCTTTCGAACCATTTATTCCTTGAGTCATTGTTTATTTATCTTGAACCTTTAAGCATTTCTTTGTAATTCAAACTTGTAATTTGCTTGAAATGTTTCTTTACTATAATAATCAGCTATATCAACTTAAAATCAATTGATTTCTTCACTTAGGTGTTTTATTGCTTTGAAGACATTGAATGGGACCTACTCATTTTAAACCCTTAAAATAAGTTCTCCATTTTTCACATCAATAAGTGCTTTCCTAGTAGCTAAGAATGGTCAACAAAGAATAAAAGGAATTTCTTAATTTTTCTTCATGTCAAGAACAAGAAAGTTTGCTGAGAAAATGAACTTGTCTACCTTTACTAGCACATCTTCGACAAATCTTCTAGGATATTTGATAGATGTATTTACCAATTATAATAAAACTATCATTGGTCTTGCTTTCTCTAAGTCTAGTTGCCTAAATACAAAAAAAAAAGGAATAAAATTTATGGTTGTCTTAAGATCACATAATACCTTGTTAAAATTAAAACTCTAATTGTGCATGGGATAATGAAGCTTTCTAGATTCCTCAACTTTGACAAAAAATTCTTCTAAATGATAATGCTACATTTTTCCATAAGTGCTAGGACTTTATATTTCTTCAGCTTCCTCTTGTTTAAAAGGATTTCCGTTATAAACTTTACATAGTTAGGCATTTGTTCAAAGCATATGTAAAAAGAATGTTAATGTGCAATTTCTTAAAAAATTTAAAAAATTGAGAAAATTGCTTATTTATTTTATGCTTTTAAATCTTTAAGAGTATGGAACATGTGGCACATAAGATAAAGGATTACTTGGAAAGAGTTTAGATGTCGACTTTTCTTCTTTTTGTTTACTATAACTCCTAACATTTTAACCACTTCATACTATGTCTTTGGCTTGACATTTTTTATGTTTTTCTTAGGTGATGATGTTAACTCTGTGCTGTTACAAAATGTGATAGCTTTCACACTTTCCTTGAGATTTATTTTTGTAGTAGAAGGTAGTGTATCTTGAAGTTTATTATTTATTGCATTTGCTAATTGTCTAACTTGCATCTCAAGATTTTGGATAAATGCTGCTTAATTTTGAAGTGTTGTCTTAGTCTTTTTTATAAATTAAGAAGTACTCACAGTACGTTGTGTCAGTGCATTTTTTAAGGATACTTTTTTTTATCTAATTGTTGTTGTTGAAATCCCTAGTGGTGGTTTTACCATGTTTTAATCATTACTTCAAAATAAGTTCAAGAGAGTCCTTTGTCCCGGATTGTATGTGTTAAAGTATGAATTATTCCTTTACTCATTAAAATTCCTTATAAATTATATTTGTTCAACTTGAAATGATGTAAAAGGATTTCTTACTTGGCATTGAGCACTCGCATAAGTTTTATTATACCATTCATTCATTAAAGGTAGAGTGTGGATGATATTAGCTGTGAAAACCTTTAATTACTTAGACAGTACTATTATCTGAGAAGATAAAGTCATAATAGAGTAACCTTATGCACCTAAATGCTTTGTTTAATGCAAAACGGTTAAATGACCATTATTAGGCATTCATGGCCATTTCTTCAAACAAAGTGTAAGCATTATCATGCGTCTTGCTCATCAAAACATCTTCTACTATTGTATCTACTAAAGTCTTGTTGAATTCCTCAGTCCATTGTAGAAAGTTTGAATTTGAAGTTATCCTAAAAGACCATGATGTGGGCATGTCTTTAACATGTCTTTATTTCTTTCCTATGCTTTATGGAGTGATTTCATGTAATGTGGAACAAAACTAGTAATGTCATTTCTCATCTTTGTCATCTTTACTAGTGGAAAGATTTTTACTAGAAATTTTTGTACAAAATCTGGCTATATTGTAATAGTTATAGTCACAAATTTTTAGGAAACTGGAAATATGAAGAGTGGGATCATTACGCGGTGAACCTCTAAATTGATTTATTACAACTATTTGAATAATGACTAGTTTAATCCCAAAGTTATTAGCCTGAACTATTGAATTAGTTATCATTAACATATTATTTTTGACTATTAGCATGGCATAATCTTGCAAGGCTTTGTTATCATCTATTTCTTCAAGATTTTTTGCCATTGTAATCAGTTATTGAACAACTTCTCCTTTCTCTTTCCTAATCTATTGACAAGCTTGCTCAATTTTAGGATTTATAAGTATAAGCTGACTATTGCCTTGAGTTTTTATACATATCAAAAAGTTCCTAAGAGTAAACAAAAAGAAAGAAAAGAAAAAATTTAAAATAACACTAAAGTAGTTTGTATCGATAATAGACAAATAAATAAATCAATCCTGGGCAATGGTGCCAAAAATTTGTTATAAAAATATATAAACATAAGTGTACGTTATCACAAATAAGTAATAAAGTGATTAGTGAGTATTGTTCTTACAAGAATTATTTATTTATACTCTAAGTATTGACTTTTCCTATTTTTAATATTTTTTAAATAAATAAGACACCAATTTATTCACTAATGACTAAAAGTAATAACTAAAGTAACGTAATAATTTAATATAAAATTAGAGGGATATAACTTTGAAGCATTCAAATTTACCTAGACTGATTCTAATTGAGTTTATAACTCTTATTAACAAGAATCATGCTTATGATTGATAATTAAGAATCTCAATTGCATTCATTGACCTTTTTTAAAGTGATAGTGAATATTATTAAACTATTAACTTATTAAAAAAGATGATAATGAATCTATCATTAAACTATTAACTCATTATATTTTTACGTGAATAAAAATGACATAACGATTCATTGATTTCTTAGATTCTATGTAATTATATCGAACACGTAAGTATATTAATGTCTCACATAAATTCAATGGTATTCATCCTATATCAAAAACATAAAAATACATTTTTTAAGGCATTTGTATAAAATCAAATCATCCATTTAACAGCCAATTGAAATAGAAGCATGAAGGACAAGGTAAATATTCAATCATATAATAAGAATTCATATTAATTAAAACAAGCAAACATCAATTGTTTAGAGTTAGGCTATATCATAGGCCTATAATAAGAAATTAGTAGATGTTGTAGAAAAACAAACCTAAACAAATGGAATTTAACATCTAAACACAAAGAAAATCAAAGGATGAATGATAAAATTTAGATGGAATGACCAATCTAGGGCTTGAAATCTTTCTTCTCTTCATTCCACCTTCTCCCTTTTGTTCCATGAAAAGAAAAAAATCCCTTTTTGTCTTTTCAAAGCTTCCATTTTAAATCATGAAGAAAAGTAAAGAATTTTTGAAATATCCTTGATGAGCATTGCGACCTTGATTTCTGATGCTGTGACTTGAAATGTTACATTTGTTTTGTGCCATGGCTTGTACTTCCTTAGGCCACGATCATAAAGTTACTGCCTTGCACCTATTTTCATCATTTGAAGCAGTGGCCTTAAGATCCAGCATCATAGCTTTAAGGCTTTTATCCTCCTTTTGATTAATTTTCATTTTTGAGTTGAGATGTTTGTTTTTTAGTGCTTCATTCACTCCATATCATTTTCCAATGACTAGTTATTTATTAACTAAAAATCAAACAAGAAATGTGTTAATTTATTCATGAAACCTCAAAAACTTACTAAACTTTAAGTTAACCTTGTCAATATTAGAACTATAACATACTTTTATCATAAATCAACTCAAATAAATAAATATTTATATTTTATGATTTGAGTACATCTTAATCTTAAAATAATAAATTTAGCTCATAATGTAAAAAACAAAAATCAAAGAAATTAAGTTCAACATCTTAAAATAAAAAATTTAAAGATTGAAAAATAAAAACTCAGAAAATGTCAGATTAAAAACTCCTCTTTTCTTTTGTCTCTCTTGTTCCTTTTTTTATCCTCCTTGGTTCTCTTCTTTCTATTTTGTCTCAAAAATGTTTGCTGCTTCGAATGGTATGAGTTCTCTTTTTAAAGTCATGAAGAAATGAAAGAAATTTTTATTGTTCATCATGGTTAGAACTGTGACTTTACTATTCATCATTATCTCATTTTAGAAGCAAAAATGTTGCCTATGTGACGTTTGTTGATTCTAAATTATTTTCAAACATTTTTTCTTGCATTAATTAAAAATTAAATGAGAAAATACATTATGTCTTCATAAAATCTTAAGAACTTAGCTAAACATTAAGTAAATATTTTTTACATAATGGATATAAAAAACTCTCATCATCTTTTAGCGTGTGATATATTAGGTTATTTTTTTTTGTTGATAATAAAGATAGTTATAAACTTCGTAAGCATAGATAAGATAATAATTAATTTATCTCTAATTAATTTCTTAATTTAAAAACCTATTTTTTAGATCAAAAGTAATATCTAACAATACATAATGATTTCAAATTGATAAATAATATTAATTCATGAAATCTATTCCGTAAACGATTACAATTTAATACAATCTTATTGCCATAACTATATTCCTCCATTTTAGAGAATAGACAGTGGTAACTCCAACAATTACAATTGTAGTAATATTGCTTTAAGATGATAACTTGCAATTATGATTATGAAATTCTTTTTAGAACTCTCTTAACCATAGTTATGGATTTACATTATTACTTATGCAATACATATTTAAAATGGAATATCTTCTTTAATTATCAAAGTGACAAATTCTTTATTGATCCCTTACAACTTATGTGCATTTCATATATTACTCAATCATTATCCTATACACTATCTTTCATCAGATAAAACAAATGTATTGTCAAATTATATATAATCTACATTAGATATTATGAAGAACTGAAGTATAAGGATAAGTTATATAATTGTTATAAAGGCAATTACCCTAAACACGTGTATAATCACTCCATGTGCATTCTTTTGTGGGCCAATTCGATACATTTATTCTTCAATAAATATTCGTGTATTAGACTAAGTACACATCTTTACTAGCAGTTTATGAGATTGAAGACTTACTTTTACCAAGATAATAGTCATCATACATGCTAGTACAAACTAGATATTTTAATGTTTTATTACATTAGCATTTAAGAACCAAACATACATATGTAGACATTTGTACTAACTCAAAATAAAATTTGATTTTAAAAAACTTGTGCAATTTATCTCCTAATAAGAAATGAAAGATAAAGAAAATCTATCCATAAATTAAAGAGCTTGACAAAAATCTAGCTACCCTAATTATGTAAAATCCAATTTTAGGCTTATTTATTTACTCTTAGATTTATGCAACAACTTAGAAACTTCATTGAACTAATCAAAAACTGTAAGTTAAGCACTATTTTAACTAGATGATTACATAAGGAGAGGACAAATTAGTGAATCATTGCCTTTTATCAAAGTTTCTTCAACTTGCATCTTCTTGTTGCCAAGTTTGACATTTTTTTTCTTAAACTTTGCCAACTTCGGAGTGCACTTCTTAAGTATCGAGTCTTTCTGTGGCTAACCAAATTTCCTCTCTATCGTTGTTTTCTATTGAGCAATCTTTATCATTTACCTTCTTCCTCTTATATGCACCTTTTGATTTGTCTTTTAATTTGCATTTCATTGTAGGATTTTAAAAACCATCATTCACTCTTATTTCTCCTATTTTCTCGACCATTTATTGAGAAATCTTCAATATTTATTGCAACGCCTCTAATTTTAAAAGGTTGAATAAAATTAAAACATTCACAAAATAATGTCTATAAAAATTTTTATGTAATTTATAAAAAACTCATAAATAAATCAATTAGTTAAATATTTTTAATTATAAATAACCTTAAGTCTCTAAAATAAATCCTAAAATTAAATAATGAAACGAAAAAAAATTCTTAAAAGTCCTTTAGTTTAGGGAACCAAGTGACAATAGAAGTTCGGCTAAATCCATATTCTAAGTATGCATTCCTTCAATTATCCAAAATTATAATAAACTATGTAAGTTTTAAGTTTAATAAGTATACTAGTTTTTATATACATAAAATACACACAATATATATATATATATATATATATATATATATATATAATACTATATATTATGATATGAGATTAAAACACCTTGATTCTAACACTTAAATATTTTATAAATTTCTTTCAAATTTTACTATAAATACGCTCATTCAAATACCACTTAGTAGAACTTTACAATTACTTGACAATAATTGAGCCTATGTCACCCAACAATTACATACTGTATATAGTTAAGCAAAAGTGAGAAATATAATTTTGAAGAATAATAAATACTCATACGGGAAAGTAAGAGCCAAACCCTTACTTTAATTAGTGGTGAGTTCTTCCATAAACACAAACATTTTTTTTTATACAAATCTAAAAATTACGATATTTAGAGATACCCTTAAAAATTTCTCCTATATCATATAGAACAATGAACAATAATAATAATACCAAACCTAAAGAAATAGCCACACTAAATAATAAAAGTTCCAAATAACTTATAATTGTCTACTAAAAAAGTAATAAAATTTAATATTTTAACACATAAAACTTTACTTTTATCAGTACTTTTCTTACAAAACTATATTCTTATTACTTAAAATACAATACACATGTTCATACTTAAATACTAATGTGTGTGACATAGAAGTAATTACACTATAATCATAAATAATTATAATCATAGTAATACATATACTTATAAACAGTCACATAAATATATAATAATATCAAAACAATATTTTTATAAGAGTTCATAATTAAATTATATTTTTAAAAATATATTCAAACATATATATATATATATATATATATATATATATATTGTGATTCTCTTTTAAAAAATTTAGTATACTTACCTTTTGATGATAATAATAAAAACTAACTTTAGTATTTTGACTTATAATAAAAAAATTAGCATTCATAAACTCTATCTACTACTGTAAAACACAATATAATTATATTAAATTTTAATAGTATAACTTATAATACTCAATATATTTAACAACTCAATATTCTTAAATTTACTGAAACTGACTTTATATTATTTAAAGATTTTTCTTATACCTTAAATAATATATCTAACCAACTTATAACACAATACTCATAAAACATAATATAAGTTTTAATAAAAATATCAACCCCTTAGCTCTTACAATACTAAATTTTTTCATATTTTAAACTTAATCATTTATTCTGATAGTGTTATACGATATGCTGAATAACTCTCAAGCTTTAGTTTTTAGTACATGCAATACATTTTTAAATATCATAAAATTTTATAGAAATAATAAAAACATATAAATAGTAACTTATTAAAAAATTTTTGATCTAAACTCATATTTTAACTATCCAAAATAAATTTTATTTTTAAAATATCAAATTTTATCAAATAAAAATTGACAATGAATTATTTTTATTCAAAATTTTATAACAAATTAAAAACATAAAATTTGATCCTAAAATTTTAGTACGATAAAATAGACATAATTAAAAATTATTATATAAAATTTAATAATTTTTAAAGGAGGTTTAGTTAACTAAAAAAAATTTCGTCATTCAACTATTTAACAAAATTGACTAGTTTCTAGATTCATAAGGTTAATTTTAAAAAAATTATCAAAAATCATAAACTTAATATTTGTTAATGAAATACAATTCATAATAACCAACTGTTGGTTTCTAGTTTATTCAAAATTAATTTTATCAAATTTGAAATATATAATTTTATAAAATTCACGAATTGAGCCATTGCTATATATTATTTTTGTAAAAATTTTATTTTTTTAGCTATTTTTCATAAATAAAAATTTTTGAATTTTTTAATTATAAAAATTTAGACTTTAATATCACAATCTGATTATAAGTTGTAATCATCATATTCTATAAAATTTAAATAATAAAATTACTTATTAAACTAATAGTAAATTATTAATCCAAAAATTAATATAAAATAAGAAAAAAATTTACTATTATCCTTTATCTTTTTTTTCTATTTTTATCTTTCATTCTTGTTCTCTTTCTTTCTCCCAAATACATCAACACACTAAACACAAATCAACTTTTTATTTATAATAATGTAGAATCTCAATTTAATTCATAATTTGATTCTTTCTGTTTATTTGATGAAAAATTTATAATTTATTTTTAAAATATTTAGTTATTTTCTATATAATACATATACCCTAAAAAGGATAACTTATTATCTATATATAAATATATAACATATATTAAAGAAAAATAAGGTGTTACATCTACCTTTTTCCTTTTATATGCCCTTTTCAATTTGCATTTCATTGGAGAATTCTAAGATCCAGCATGCTTTTTTTTTGTTTCCACTACTTTTACTGGACTTAGGAGTAAGATTAGTAATACTCTTTGAGACATTTGAGTCTCCTCAACAAGCTCATCATTTTCTTTGGTTTTTTTTTTTCTCTAGAACTTGATCACCTTCATCAACTCTTGTTGACCTACCACAATGAATTTCCACAAACTACATAAGCTTAGTTAAGAAAATTTCATGTTCATGATTTTTAGGTATCCAAGAAGATGAGAATGAAAAACAAAGGCTAAATTTTTTTTAGAATGTGTTTGTCTGCATATCATTGCATAATCGCTTACTTTATGTTCTCTTTTATATCATTTTAAAAAAGTAAATGATAAATCACTTGTTTTATGTTTCATTCAAGGTGGAACATAACCTTTTCGTTCACCCAATCATGTGATGCTTTCGTTGTACCAAATTCATCTATAATGGATTCATTGACTTATATTGTCCATCCCATTAGTATCTGAGAACTTAAATACCATTTGACAATCCCTTAAGAATATAAAGTGCAAATATTTGAAATCTCGTGTGTGAACAAGAATTTGGATGTATTATGATACCACTTGCAATTTTAGTAGTATACATCAATGTGTTTGAAAGAACTTTTTATTGTTTTGCCATTCTAATAAATGGCTTGAGATTTATAGATTTCAACCAACTTTGCCATTTAACTAGATATTGACATAGCCCATAAATAATAATAATAATAATAATAATAATAATAATAATAATAATAATAATCAGCATGCTCAAATTTTACTCCATTGTAAATATCTTTTAAGAAAAAAATTTGACTTCAGAAATCACACAATTTTCAAACATTGCCATAACTAAAATTTTATCATGACATATTCTTAAATTAGAAATGTGATTAATTTCATACCCGCTTAGATATTGTTTAATAGTAAACTGTGATTAATTTTAAGCTATTAACTCTTATGGAATGAAAGTACTATATATCAATATTAAATAATATAAGTGTGTTAACTCAACTTAGTTAAACAAATAGTTATATATATTGTAATTTGGTACAATCAAGACAAAGCGAGTTCAATTTACTAAATCCAAATGGATATTTATGTCTAATTTTACTCGTGGATTTCAATCAAGCCAAGACACTGTGAGCAGAGTGAATAGAATACAATTATTTTGTCCAATAATCCCGTGTCGGTACCCCCTTTAGTTTCTGAAGGCAATAGCATGATAATGTATGGATTCAGGTACTGAGTTCGAGTGTGATAAGGTATATTCGGGTGCTAAGCTTAAGTGTGCTGCAAGGTTGAAGAATGAAGTCGTTGAGTTGGTTTGTGAAACTAAAGAAGTCTGTTAAAGCTTTGCTGGATTAGTGAGTTGGAGAAGTTTGTTAATTTGGTTAGCTGTATTATCAAGTTAGTTATAAAGGTTGTTAATTGTAATTAGTTAGCCAATTATCCATTTGTAGTCCAGAAGATTCTTTGCTAAGCATAAATATAAATAGCTTGTAAATGATTCATTAGTCAAATAGTAAGAAGAAAAGCTCTCAGAAATTTTCTTTCTTTGCTTGTGTCTTTTTTTTTTTGCCCTTCTTAACCAAACAATATCTAATGGATTCAGGTATTGAGTTCGAGTGTGATCTGGTATGTTTAGGTGTTGAGCTTGAGTGTGCTGCAAGGTTGGAGAATGAAGTGGCTGAGCTAGCTTGTTAAACTGAAGAAGTCTATTAAAACTTAGCTGGATTAATGAGCTAGAGAAGTTTGTTAATTTGGTTAGCTGTATCATCAAGTTAATTAGAAAGGTTGTTCATTGTAATTAGTTTTGTTATATTGAATTAGTTAGCCAATTACCGATTTGTGGTCCAGAAGGTTCTTTGCTAAGTATAAGTACAAATAGCTTGTGAGTGATTCATTAGGGAAATAATAAGAAGAAAAGCTCTCAGAAATTTTCCTCTATTTGATTCTGTTATTTTCTTTCTTTTTCTTCTTAACCAAAGAGGGTCTAATTGATCTCTTTAATAGCATATATCAATTAGCAGAAGCAGAAGAATAACTCTTAAAAACTCACCACTTACCCGCCGTTTGTTTTTGCACTGCCGGCAACAAAGTCTACAATTTCAAAAGCTTGAACTCAGGGATTCATGCGCTTGCGCGAAATAGCTCGCTGAGTTGCAGCTGAGGCCACGAGCATAGGTAAATTCGAGTGGCTTTGCATGGACCAAGCAACCCACCGTGCGGGAAAATTGGAGCCTTTAGGCTGTAACTGATCAATGGCTGCCATCCTTCCCTTGTGGGCTTCTGGCGCATGGTTTTTGGGCTCAAAGCTTATTTAATTAATTTTTATTTGCATTAATTTAAACAGAAATGATGATATTCCCACAAATAAATAAATATTAATTAATTCATTGTCAAAATTAATTTAAAAATCTTTTATACCACATAAATCTTTCATATATATATATAAAGGTGTAAGATAAAAATCGATGTTCACAATTTTTATATTTTATTATGAAAATAATATTTACTCTGATTAAATTATATTTACAATTCAATTCCATCCTATTTCACATCCAACATATGTAAATTCAATTTACTCTAATTCCGTCCAAACTAATTCAGTACGTGTACCAAACTGGACTTCAATCTAACAATTAATGTTAATTTTTAAATAAAAAATATCAAGACATCCTTAGGAGTAAGAAAAAACATGGTTATCATATTATTAGGAAAGCTAGCAATTTCTTTTGGATTCTGCGTTCATTTTTTTCTCCCACGAAATCCATTATAGAAATTGATATCCATAGTTGTCAATGCACAATAATTAATAACGTTCGATAAAATAAATAAGGGAAAAGGTTTTGGAACCTGGAGCTTGTATTTGACAATTCAATCCATTATCGTGTATGCACTCACTCTCACAACTTTCAATGTGTATCGAATGAAATCAAACTACCTCAATTCGATTAATGCATTCAAATCTCAAGCAATAATATGTATGCCGGTATCAAATAATTAGTAACAATACACTGGACTATATGACAAAGCAGTGAATCAATGGTTGTTGAATGACCCTTTACAATTGTTGTTCATATAGGTTAATTTTATGTTTTAGTTATAAGATGATCTATTTTTTTAAATAATAATAATAAAAAAAAACTCAGTCCACAGTATTTACAGTTCTCTTACACATTAAGGAATCAAAATTAAAGTAAGAGACAACTTTGAGACATCAAATATCAGCTTCACTCCATATTGCACATTCATCTTATTCGCGAATCGAAAGGACTAGTACAAATCAAAATTATTACATATTAAGCAAAACAATATTCCAAAGCACAGAATATTTATTGATTATTAAACCTAAAATAGGAGGTAATTAATTACATTATGGAACAAGCATGAGGATTTTCATCGCTGAAAAAAGCACTGGTTCGTTCATCGAGGACATGAGAATAAGGCGACTGCTGATAGTAACCAAAATCCCCACTGTGTCCATGCTTCTCATAATTGTATGAAGAGGCTGGTGGCTGAAATGTGTAGTAGGCAGCCATTGGTTGCTGGCTCTGCTGCTGCTGATAATAGTAATGTTGTTGGTGGAAGTTTTGGTACTCTGGATTGTAAGGATATGGCCAGAGCTCGGCTCTCCTTCCTGTCTTCCTCACTGTTTTGAGAACCTTCTTCTGGTCTGCCCAGCCCATGACTGTAACCTTTTGCATGGCTATGTCTATGTCAATGTCGTCCACTCCTGAAATAATTAATACATTCATAGCAATTAGCCAGCATGCATGAATTACGAATACTTTAATCATCAGATCTTTGCTTAAACTGCATGAATATAATAGATAAATATATATTTATACCATCTAACTTTTGAAGAGCTTTCTTGATCTTGGTCTCGCAGCCAGCACAGTCCATATGCACTCTCATCTCCACGAACTGCAAGACGAAAACCAACAAAATAAACTACATGCATACATACATACATACAACTAGCTTATTATTTGCTCTTTCACGTTCGATTAATTTTGACCGTCTGATATTTTGCTTCTGTGGAAATGATGGTGATGATCGGCATATTTTGCTGTCAAAACTTTACATCGCTGTAGTCAAGATCTTTTCTATGATTCTTTAGTATATGAACGAAAAAGTACTGATAAGGCTGAGGCATATCCATTAGAAAAGCAGCATCCTAGCATGTGAAATGCATGGCTTTCATCAAGTTCGTGCTCAAAGATTTTTGAGGCCGCCACACATATTGAATTGCTTTTCTAGTTCAATATTTAATAAAAGTATGTACGTACTCATGCCTGATAAACACACAGCACAAGCTACATACAAAATAGACAAACTATGAGAGAATTAAAGAAAAGAGAGGACTCACACACCGTCATATTGAAAGCTTTGAATGATATACTCTAAACTCTGGCTCTCTCAATTTGGAGGATGAAGAAAGGAGGAGAGTAGAATCAATATATATAGATCAATTGGCAAAGAATGATTTCTCTCACTTGTCCTTGTGAGAGAAATAATATCGAGCATGGAAGGGAGATGGAATATTTTTACATGAATATGTGTGTGTGTGTGTGTGGTCCCCACAGGGCTTTTTTCAACTTGCTTCCAAGCATTAAAGCTACAGCAGTGGTAAGATTCCTGCAGGCTAGGGAAAGTGCGTCGCAGCTGCCTGGAAGTTATATAAAGAATTGGAGCTAGTCCTCCTCAAACGTTAACACATCCTTAAACGCTAACTTCACCTTGTTTCAAACGTAATTACAATGAAGTTCATTTCGCACAAGGTCATTTTTAGTTATGTCTAATGATTATTAATTAACAAGAAACTATCCAACCTCTATGTAAATTAAGATATCAAATTACATGACAACTATAAGAAACTTGTAATAAGCTATATCTTACCCTAACTTGAATTGAACTTCTACGTTTTGAATAGAGAAACAGAATAAAACTGGTTCCTAGGTCAAAGATCATAATTATATTAATAATGCATTGCTTAAATAGAAGATTAGGCTAGCAACCAATTATTTAATTAATTGTATAGGACAGACAATCATCAGTGGAATTCAAATATTAAGGGGCAATTGTTTGGTAAATTACATGACAACGACCTCAATATCTCATTAAAAGTTGTCTTGAATCCAATCTCAGCAACTACTTCTTTAATAAGTAAACCTTTTTTTTCTTTTTTTTTTTCTATTTGTCCTTTGGAAGACTTCAAAATCTCTTATGTCGTGGAAATTACAGATTTAAAATGAAATGGCAACTTGCAATCTCAATTGGGTGTCAAGGGCTTGTCCAAGAAGACAATAAAATTTTAAAATGAATTAAACCACAAGGAAGTTTACTTAACATTTATTAAAAGACCCATTCAAAATACGATTTTATATTTGACTTGCTGTTGAGGTTTTATGATTACATAATCTTAATAGACAATACACTTTTCAAACTTGATTTTTAAGTGGAATAACCTTGAAATTTACTCGGTATATTGATTAGTATGATTTAAGACAGTGACCAATTCTTCATTTTTATTTAGTTACACTTGCAACTTATAGGCAAGTTTGCTTTGCAGCTCTAGGTCTAGGAGTTTGAAAATATAGACAATAATTTAAATTTGGCTAAAACATATTTCCAAAGCGAGTTGTGTGAGAAAGAAAATTAGTGCTTGAGAAAATGACAAACTTTCAAGTGCTCCCCGTAAAGAAAAAGGGGAGTTGCAACTTGCAACTACTCCTAACTTGGATAATTAATACAATATCCCTAATTTATAAATGAGTTGGGTGCAGGGTCAACAATTCTTCCGCCTAAAATTACTAAACAATTAACAGTAATAAAAATTTTACAAGACTTCTTTTTTCTTTTTTTTTTTGAATAAATTATAATTTAAAGCATTTTTCCATTGGATACAAAGCAGCAAAAGGAAGATACACATCTTAAGCTTTCATATATATCCAAACATTAAGTGGCAACCCATTCATAGTATATACTGCTAATCCATCAAAACACTACTGAACAGCCCTGAAATCTGCCAAAGACCAAAAGAATTTCACGGTAGCATGATTTAGAGCATGATGTAACAGGAACAATTAGTATCTCGAATAACCATAATCAGTAGTCCACAAAGTAGACAAAGGTCTTGGAAAGGTTAAAGTTCAATATATGTGCCGAATGAAGATTAGCATAATCGCCAGAATCTCACCCGGCAACTTCTAAGAACCACTAATAAAAATCCTAAATCGGAGTGTTCCTATCACTTTGTGCTATAAATACCTCTAAGAAAGCAGCTGGTATCACAGATAGTGCCCAGAGACCGTAGCCATCTGACTCTGCAATAGATCTCTTACAATGCAACTGTTATAACTAAACTAAGATGATGTGAGAAAAATCCAAGTAAAATCCAAGCCACCTCAATCAGAAATCTGAAATCTTTAACTTAACAGAACTATGTAGTAGAGCAAGATATAGAAATTTCTTTGGACTCTTCTCAACCGTGGAATGAAATGTTGAGAGGAAAGGAAACAACTTAACCTGACAAAATCTGACAACATGAAGAAAATGCAGTTAAACATATTTTAAAAACCATAAAGATATCAATTGCCAAAGAAAGGAAATTAAAAAAAAAAATTGCAACATAAAACCACCAGATCCATAAGCCCAGAAAACAAACAAGTAGCTTGTAATCTAAAATCATCCCACTTTTAAGTTGGGATGAAGCTGTAACGTATCAATAATTATCAGATTTTAGGAATATGATCTTCTGGGTGGAAAGCTTTCTTCATCAATTTTACATAGATTGATCAACATTCAGAAATTGTTTAAAATATTGACTACAATAACAAGCGTAATCACATAAAGGATCCCTGAACCTTTCATCTCGAATCATTACCTAGTCAGAACACACAATAAAGATGAGATGGTCATATTCCTAGAAAAGAAAGTATTGTAGTTGAGTCTTCACAGGGCAAAGCATCATCTTCCATCAAAGACTAATGATCTTATAATGAGTATTAATTGGAAAAGTAGGACATTTTGCACAAATAAAAATATTGAGAAGTTTTACAAAACAATTCAGAAAAAATTCAAAAAAACTAAAAGAAAAAAAATTTAAAAAGGGCAAATGGGCAAAAAAACACAGGACCGCATATAACTGAAAAACAATACCAATTAATCACGAAAATAGCAAAATTTTGAAATAACAGTCATACCAACTTTTGTGGGGAGATTGTATACGATTGACTTTCCTGTTGCTGTAAGAGTTAAAATATCTGCTCCAAGATGTTTCTTCCAAATGCAGTCCATAGGCATGACTAATTCTAACTCTAATGCTTTCCATGCTGGAAGTTTTTCATGCACCCCCAGAATTGGACGCATGCAAGGCCAAAAGGGTATTGTAATGCCCTGTCTCAATTTCTTCCTCTTTTACTTGATGATGGAGGAGGGTCTCAATAATAAAATCCTCCCAATCAATTTCACCTACTAGTTTTTCTTTCTTTTCCCTGTATGTACACTTTCCAAAAAACAAACACTTTCCCCATCACCAGTAACAGCTCTCAATGGATGCATAATTTCATCAATCCGCATCTTAGCAGCATTTATCCTTGCTCTCCTCCTCTCATTCACCATGCAACCATTAACAAAATATGGAGGCATAGTATCCAATCCTACATCTTTCTCCAATATTTTCCTAAGCAAAAGCTTCTTGCCTAATTTCGATTTTCCATACCACCACTGCCTACATGCATGAAGCTCACACCCTCCGCTTCTCTTTCTCCCATGTACCTCTCCACTCTCTTCCAACAACTTCCCATCATCAACCTCATGTGCAAAACTTTAATAAATCATTTCCAAGCATTCATGAGAAAGCTGAATCTTATCAACACAACCAACCCCCATTTCCCAAGTGCACTCCTATTATCTATTTCAAAATACCAAGATTCACTCTCCACGCTACTTACATCTTCTGCTAAACACTCGCTAATGACATCACCCAAATCAACGCTACCACAGTCCAACCCCTCCGTCTCTTATTTTCTCTTCTCCATTGACTTCATCTCCATGTAACTCATCACAAACAACGCATTCTTCGCTACATTCTTCACATTCACATCCTTCACCTATTGGCAACGCCTGCACCACTCTCACAAGAGCTTCCGACTACTCCTTTTATTGCTTCCCACACGTGTCAACTATGCAATGCAGTTCCTTCACAACATCTCAATCCTCACACCAGCTCCATTCAGCTCAGCCACAAAAACCAACACTGCCACCACCACCGGCAGTGGCCTCCTCCCTGTAGTCAAAAACCATTTCACAGCACAATTCAACAGAAGCACTCCTTGTTTTCTCATCCTCTCAAACATATTTCCCTCCAATTTTGTTAACGCTCGCAACTTCGAGTTCTTAATCGCTCTCTCGAACATGCCCATAATATCATATTCAGGCAACTTCATATCCAAAAACTCAATAACACATGTAATCATTCTACCTAACTCATGCACATCACAATTCAGAACGGATGCGACTTCCGCAATTGGTAGCGAGTTATCATCTTTTCGCATAACAACAAAACTACACGCGCCAATTAAAATGGGAAACCAATCTTCTAACCCGAACTCGCCTTGGATGATTTTATCAATCATGTTTTTGATTTGAACAGATCGTTGACCGAGTCAAAAAACGAGGAAAAAAAGTTGATTGTATACTGAGAAAATTGGAAAGAAAATCTGAATTTATTTTCTATATGTTTTTGTATTATGTAATCGGTTTTCTACACAAAACATTCACCTATTTATACTAGTACATAGATAGTTTTAGATTGTTACATAATTCGTGTATACAGAGTAACTGAAAATTAGTTATATAGTTGGTAATCTAACTACTTAACTGTACACCAGAATTTGCCAGCTCATCTTCTTTAGTTCAACTTCTCAACACAATGACTTGAACATCTTCTTTAACAAATTTCAATATTATTCTAATCACATGCTTTGCACCTGTTTAATAACTGAGATGGTCCTTGCATCCAATGCTCAGTAGCTAATTCAGTTTAACACTCCCTTCAAGCTCAAGGAAGAGGAACCACCTTGAGCTTATGTCAAAAATAAGAGAAGCAAGGGAAGGACAACAATTTTGTTTAAGCATCAGCTATTTGATCATCCGAAGCTATATATCAAATGAAGATCAATTTAAATTTAATTTGTATAATTATTATATTAATAAGTAAAAATTTTAATTCGATGTAATTAATAAAGTATTAAATAGATTATAATTGTGTTATTTATTTAATATATTTTTTAATATATTTAGTAATAATTAATTTTATTTTAAATATAATTAAATATATTTTAAATCATAATAAATATAATTAAATTAGTTTAAAAATAAAATAAAATTATAAATAAATTAATACATTTTAATTAATTACATAATTAATCATATTATAAATGAATTTACATGTTAAAAATTTTAAATTTAAATTTAATATAATTATTTATTATATTGTATTGTGTTTATTAATTAATAATCGTATTCTTTTATGTTAACCAAAATTTGTAAATTCATATTGAATTAATATTCATTTGATGAATCATATCAAAAATGACTAACCTTATCTAAAAAAAAAAAAAACAAAGTTTACATTAATCTCGTATCTTTCTTAAAATTTAACTTAAATCGACTAAATTATACTAATAAAATTTAATTTGATCAAACAATAAAATCCAAACATACTCAAAAAATTTGATAGATTGAACCAACAACCATTCTAATAATTTATCTTCCTCCATATATAATATTTAAAAAATTATTTACTTATTTTAATTAATGTTACTATTCACAAGCACACCTTTATTATTTTATTATTATTATTATTCAATACTAAACCGTAATTATTTAAAATTAACAGAGAAAACATAAAGATTTGGAGATTCTAAGACGTGCCCTGTCTAAAGAAGCAACCAAAAAAAAAAAGAAACAACCAACTAGTGTCAAACTTTTGCAAGTGAAATGCTAATGTGATGGACTGTAATTAGCTACTATAATTCCAAGGTGAAGTTCCTCACAAGCATTCTCTAAGAATTGGCACACAACCCATACATGTAATTAGGTTCTCTCAACTTCAATAAGCAAATTGGTCACGGCGTAAGGCTTCAGAAAGGCAAATGTTCAGCCCCACCAGAAACGGAGCTAGAAGCAGCAGCTGCGGCTGCCGCACTGTTGCGCTCAAAGTGACAAAGTTGACGGAGCCTGGTGGGCACATACCAAATGGACAGACGGGGATGAGCATTGAAAATGGCATCGATATCCCAACCCTGGCGTGCTGCTATGGCCACAAGAGGCTTGTAGCATTCCTGTCTCCACGCCCCAACGTTCTCTCCTCTCTCCTTGAATGCTCTCCTCAGTGCATTTGATGCTTCCTCGTCCAGGCAGTGCAAGGCGTAGCAATGGACGTAGTGTCGCATTTTTGGCTTGTTTATGTAGCTTGCTCCTGCCTTCTTCGCAAACCTAAACACCTGATTTGTCACCTGCAATTCGCATACAAATATTAAACTTATAATCTTTCATATTACGTATTCTCTTTCGTAGAGGGCAAACCACCTTATAATTTCTTATTTAACATTTTTCGGATAGATCAAATATTCGGAGCTGGAAGCTACTGGCACAAAACACTGAAACAGGGTTTTGGTCGCCATCCTCAGGATATAATGAAGTTTTCTCTCTCTGATGAGCTTGGTTGACACTTCTTTAACCGAAGGATATAGCGAAATCCTGCAGACCGTATAGTTGCAGAATGTGATCAATGATCAACCGATTATCACAACCATGACAAGCCAATTCACTGTACGGACTTGTAAAAAGGCACCGAATTATTAAATTTTCTTCTGCAATTTCTGGCCCACAACTAACAGGCCACACCGCGCCAGCCCGTACGTGACTTGTCATATTTTTAGTTACAACAGCTCATCACATTTCACGACGGAGCAAGCACCGGCAACTAAGGCATTGCTCACAAGTCGTTATGAAAGCAAATGAGTTTGTTGTAGAAATCACGGCATTGCTCGTAGTTAACGGTTTAGATTAAACTTTAATCTGAAAGTGAAATGGACGGTTCAGATTAAAGTTTACCTTAGTGGGGCATTTTTCTCCTCGCTCCTTGGCGATATTCTGGACCTGGATCAAGAAATCATGGCATTGCTCGTAGAGATGGAAGAGGTAATCAAGGCCGTTCTTTTTGCCACGTGCTACCTCACCAGGTTCGGTAACAATGAATGGATGTTCCCGTTGTCTCTCAATGCCTCCACCACCGTATTCATCGTCCTCATTCTCGTCTTCAAGATTAACATCCACCACCTTCCTCTGCCCCATCCTCCGCCTCTGTTTCTTCCTCCCCGCCGTCACTCCCGCCACCTCCCAGGATCCTCCTCCTCCACTCCCTGCCGCCTCCTTCTCTTGCTGCACCGGCTCCTCGGATAACCCTACCAGTGAAAATCAAAGCCCCACCCACAAAGAAACAAATAAATAAACGTTACACTAACACATGCTATGTAACTTCTATAAGAGAACTACTACAGTTACGCGATATATGCAAAATACACTTGTGGGAAGGAGATAAATGAGCGATTTGGTTTAAAATTTCATTTGTAGAATATACAGTTGCACTACAAATATATAACAGGTGAGGAACTTGAGTTAAGGGCAAAACCATTAAAAAAAAAAACAAAGTCCTAGAACAGCTAGTAAAATTACAAAGTTTCGCTGTGAAGATGCGACCCTCAAAACAATTAGTCCGCACTAACCTAAAAATCTTGTGTTCAAGTCTATATTTCTTGGAGTTGGAGCTTCTTTTCCTTTCTTATCAAGAACTTCAATGAAAAGAAAAAAGAAAACGAAAAATGGCATTAAAATTGACCCCTATATATATTTGTTGTAGCTCAAAACTAACACTAGCAGGAAAGAATGGCCGCATACCTTCTTGGGACAAAGCATCCACAACGTTGGCAGTATCACCAGACGGCAGGTGTCGCCTTCGTAAATCCTCCTCTTCAAGCCTTCTCCTCTCAGCTCTCACAGCAGCTTTGATACCATACCTTTCTCCAACAAGCAGTTCCCACCTATAAATCTGACCCAAGCTGTTTATCATCTCATCGAGCTCGTCTTCTGTCATGTCCAGCAGCGTGTTCACCGTGAAGCCAAGATCCGCTATCTTCGCAGCAGTGTAGTATCTTATCCCATAAGCCTGGAACAACTCCTCCAGCCCACCCAGATCCCTCGGACGCGCCACCGGAAAACCTGCCGCTCCTAGTGGCGCTGGTGGTTGCGCCACTGGTTCCAGTACCCGGTTCGGTGGCTGCACCAATCCTCGTGGGTCCCACTTGAACAAGCTTGCAGTGAACGCTTCAGGGTCCATCTCTCTCTCTCTCTCTCTCTCTTCTTGTCTAAGCGCTTACTGAGCTGGGAAATTTGCCGTAAAGGAAACAGAATTTCTGTTCACTAAACTGCCCTTAAGTGAGAGATGGGAAATCTGAGAGAACGAAATCTGGTTCATGTTTCATTAGTTTGGAACTTGGCAGTTGGAAACTAACCAGTCAAAGTGAGTCGTTTGGCTCCCTTGCATCCCCATTTTCCTTACGAGATTTCTCGTCCACTCAAATTTTGACACGTCATTCTGACGATATTTAGTGTCGCACAACTTTTGATTAAAGTTTACAGAAAGCTTGATGTGTTTACGTATGGTTCTTGGTTATATCCACCCACTGGTGATTTGATTATCCGATGTCTAATAGTGAGAGTTGGTCCATGGTAAGTGTCATGGACCTGAGCGCGCCAGATTTTAGCTCTTTTCTTGTTACGCAAGAGATTGCAACTTTGTTGGAGTTGCATTTCGTTCGACAAGTCCACGTTGCCCAGCCCAAGTACGAAAATGCCCTGGTATGTCCTTTATCGACCTCTTCAACTTTTTGCATTTCTCTGTCTAATTATATATATATATAGAGAGAGAGAGAGAGACACACACACACACACACATTCACAAATATGTAAACTCAATTAATCATGTTATAACATTTAATATAAAATAAATTCTGAATTTTATAACATTTTAACTCTAAAATACTAAACATTATAACGTGTTTTACATCATGTTTTTTTCAATCAATAACACCAAAAGTCGTCTCGTTTAAAAAATTGGAATATTATATTTTAATGAATTTAATTTAGCTACGCCTATCTTTGCATTGGGAGTTTGAATTCCCAAGTGATAATAGATTTCTCTCGATTCAGAGTAAATATTATCCAATTGAATACAGGAATAGGATATAGTTTGGGTATTATTAGTTTCTGACACATCCCCTTCCAAACATGGGTACATGCAGATACAATTTCTCGATAATTGTGCACCCAAGTAATGTTACATAAAACCGCTAAATCTGATCAAGTTATTAACTAAATCTTCCAAATATTAATTACAGTGAATATTCAAGAGGTATTTATGAAATATGAATGTGTACATGACTACAAAACATTGCAACATTACCTTTGTTTTTATCGTTTGGCCAGAGACATAATCACCCAAAACTTTAAGGTATTGTATGTTTGAAATTTCCAAGTACTCAAAACATCTATTTGAATATAGTCATGGTTGTAAAGTTTAATAGTAACAAGTAGTTTCAAACAGTTAATGGAGAGACTACGGCCGGCAAAGAACTTTAGATGGCTTTAGATTGCAGGCAAGTCAGACTGGCTAAGGGCTTAGGCCCTCTGACACTGCAACCTGCGCACAGTTGAGACTCAGAATGCACACAAGGGGTAACTTGTAAATTGAGATGAAACTCAGCCAAGTAAATAGGAAGAGAAAGAGAGAGTAGAGGAAAAAAGAGAAATTATTAAGTAATATATTATATTTATATCTGTATTATTATATTATTCCTTGGTGTTGGCGATTGCAGAGAAAGTACAAAAAACCATATGGTGTTTCAGCAGAGTCAGTTTGCCGAAGTTCTCTCTCCCCTC
>CP135579.1:12330867-12502990 GCA_032401905.1 Swietenia macrophylla | reverse complement strand
TATATAAATATTTAATTCATCAAATAATTTATTAAAAAAATATTATTTACTCTTTGAGTCATGTAAAAAGAATAAAAAAATATTTTTATAATATTTTATTTAACTTAATTTATTAATTATCAAAATATTAACTTAATATAACTTATTAACTTAAGTAATATTAACTTAAGTAATAATATAATATTTTTAAAATAATTTATTAGATATCAATTTTCTTTAGTAATTTATTTATATTCTCTTTTATTTATTCTACTTTTTATTTATGCATTTTATTTTTTTAATTTAATATCACTTATTTTAGTTTTTTAAGAATTTCCTTATAAAATTAAAAATTAAAGAAATTGATATAATTGATCAATAGAGTACCTATTTTTGAACCAAAATTATACCATAATCTAACGTAATCAAAAAATGAAGTACTTTATTAAAGAAAATAGGTTCTAATTCTGGGTGAAACAGAACCCGAATTGATTTTGCTCACCCTATGTTGTGGACTTTATCAAAGATAGCCTATGTACATCTAGCTCTATTTCAACTTTCCATAAATAAAATATGGGCCAAAATATTTCATTTCAAAGAGAAAAAGACAACTGAAAAAGGATCAAATGCGAGCAGGCATGGAATGAAGATGCTTACTATACAGTCTCTTATAGCAGTCAATGTTAGGAAAATCTTATTGATGGAGACATAAAACACATATAATATATGCCTTCCTTGAAGTGTTATTTGTCCCCTCTTAAATTGAGATTGTTTATAAAATTTCACCAACAAATCGCTTTTAGATTATGATAGGCCTTAAAAAATTTAACAATAAGTAATAGTAAAGAATTCACAAAGAAATAAGAATACAATTTATAGTTTTAAAAAAGAAGAAGAAAAAGTTTTATGTATATTTTGTGTATTTTGGAAATCATCACATGCTATTATTTATAATTATGCATATAACTTTTTATAAAGATATCTCTTTTATGATATATCTTTATTTATGACTATTGGATTAAGTTTAAATTTAATCAATAAAATAAATTGAATTAAAATATAAAAAAATACATTGGGGAGTCATGATTACTTAGCTTAGGATGCAGCCTTGAAAAATCGGTGTTACAACTCTATGTATATGACTCTTAAATGACGAAAATAGAATGCCTGGTGCTAAGGCTTCTGCCTTGGTTTCTCTTTTCCATGCTTCAGACTCCATGGCTTTTAGTTGCTAAGGCCATGTTGTGATAGCAATTGCCTTATATGTATACAACCAACATGGATCTTGTTTAAATATATTCTTCATGCATAATTATATTTTAACATATTCAACAATCCCCTATTTGTTTAAATATAATTAAATTTTTTTCTAGAAATAAAATGATATTTATGAATATAGTAAAATATCTTTTAATTTGAATTTCACCTCAGTGTAAGGGCCACAAAGTGTGTCACAATTCTAGGTAGCTTGCTACTATGAACTAATTATTCTTTTCACAAAATTTGTAACTTACACATACAAAAATGATCATGTGAACTTATATTTTATATTGAACTTGCTTAACACTTTTAATGACTATGTACTCATCTTGTTTCATGAATTTTCAAGAGAAAAATTTCAACTCTTATTTAAAACGGTACCACTTTTGAGTTCTTATAGGTAAAGTTATTTTAGTATCATTGTTACATTTAAGACACTTGTTATTCATTCATTGAACTTCATTAAGAGTTAAATTATGCTCATCTCTTTTTTGTAACAATTAGCACTAATTATTTTAGATAAAATTTTTCTTATTTAGTGCTAAGTTTCTATAATTCAATTATTTTTACATTTTGAATCATATGTTAATTTTATTTAGTGTTCAATTGAGTTGCTATCATTGTTAGATTACTCAATTTAGGAGTTTTAGTCTTATCCTTTTGGATGTTAATTTAACCAAGTCTCTTATTCGAGGGTTGGTAAATGAATTTGCTTGATTTGTAGTATATTTCACATAAATGAGATAAATAATTCTATTTTTGATTAATTTTTTCACATAATAATATTTTAGACTAATGTGTCTAAACTTGCCATTATATATTTTGCTATATACATGTGCTAAAGTGACTTGACTATCACAATATATATGTATTGTTGATATAATTTTTGAGATCGGTGAGATTTTTAATAGAAGATCCTTTAGCCACTCTATCTCATTCCCTGTTGCTACCAAAAAAAAAAATTATAATTCTATGGTTGAATGTGTTATACATGTTTATTTCTTGGATTTTTAAAACAATACATCTCATTCTAAACTAAACATCCATTCTATGGCAAACTTATTATCTCCATGCTTGATATCCAATTAGCACTATATATCATTCTAATAGTTAAGAAACTTTGAATATTATAAGCCAAGATTTTTAGTTTTCTTAAAATAACCAAGAACCTTATTAATGGCTTTTCAATGTTCAATATTATGGCTTTTAGTAAAACCTACTTACTTTACTAAATGCAAAAACTATATTTCTCATACATTGTACTGCATACATTAGATAATCGATAATAGTTGCATACTTAAGTTTTGCAATCATTTTTTCATCACTTTTAACTAGTTTTATACTTGGATCAAATAAAATATTTGTATTTTTAATCTTCAAATGATTAAATTTGTCTAACACTTTTTGAATATAGTGCAATTAATTAAGTACATAACTCTCATTATTTTGTTTAACTTTGATACCTAAAATGGTATCTATTTTACCAAGATATTTCATTTTTAATGTAAAAGATAGAAATTTTTTCGTTTCTATTATGTATTTCATATCATTACTTATAATTAACATATCTTTAGTATAATAACAAACAAAAATAACACAATAATCATATTCCTTTATATATAAATATTTCTCAGTTGCGTTATAAATCAAATTATTTAATAGAATAATAGAATCAAACTTTTCATGTTATTGTTTGTATGCTTATTTTAAACTATATAAAAATTTAACAAGTTTACACACTTTATGTTCATTTTCTAGTATGGCAAAATCTTTTAATTGTTTCATGTAAACTTCCTCGTCAAAATCACTATTTAAAAGTATTATTTTCATATCCATTTGATGAATACATAAATCATATATTGATGCTAAAGTAAATAATGTTCTAATAGATGTTATTTTTTTTATAGGTACATATGTATTAAAATAATCAATTCCTTCTTTCTGTTGAAATTCTTTAGCTATAATCTAACCTTAAATGTATCAAGAGTTCCATTAGTGTGGTATTAAATCTTTTATTTTTTTGAATTCTTTTGTTTTTTTGAAGCTCACAAGGTTGATCAACAACCTTGGAAGATTTTCTTACTTCTGATCCTTCATTTATATGAGTCTCAACTTGATATCTCTTGTTGAAAATTTGAGAATCATTTTCAAAAGAAAATAAATTCTTAAAAAATTCTACATCTCTAGATTCTACTATCATATTTGACTATAAATTTAAAAGTCTATATACTTTGTTATTTATAGTATATCCTACAAATGTATATTTGATTCTTTTTGGACTTAATTTAGTCATTCTAGGATCTTTATTCTTGCAATATACAAGATACTTTCACACTTTAAAATAACTAATATTAGATTTTCTTCATTTCCATAACTCATATATAGTGATTTTGTTTTTTTTAAAGATATTTTATTAAAAATATGACATGCAACAAGTGAAGCTTCTTTCCACAAAATAAATGACAATTTTATATTTAATGATATTTATTATCTCAAAAAGGTTCTAGTTTTTCTTTCTGTTAAACCATTTTGTTTAGGTGTGAGTGATGTAGAATATTGATGCATAATACCATGCTCTTCCTAGTAAACATTAAAATCATTTGGAAAATATTTATCTTTTTTATTATTTTCAAGAATTTTTATTTTTCTACCTAGTTGATTTATTACTTCTGTTTTTTAATATTTAAACACATTAGATACCTTATCTTTATGTGTCACGAAATACTCATATGAATATATAAAAAAAAATCATCAATAAAAGTAATAAAATATTTATTTTCTCCTTTAGTTAACATACCATTTAGTTTACAAATATCATAGTGTATGATTTTAACAATTAAGAAGTTTTTGAACACTACGAAACAGTTTCTTAATCATTTTAGAACTAATATATATTTAACATTTTTTAAACTTATTAGCATCACAAGCAACTAATCCACATTTAGTTATTCTCTTTATAGTGGAAATGCCAATATATGCTAATCTATCATTCCACAAAGTTAGAATCATGTATATAAGTAGAAGAAATATTTTTATAATTATTATCAACAATACATAACTTGACCATTCTTTCACTAGAATAGTCTTTTTCAATAAAAATATTGTTTCGGGACAAAATTAAGTGGCTTAATTGATACACAAATTTAATGTCAAATTTTACCAAATGATCCACACTAATTAAATTCTTGTTCATACCAAGCATATGAAGTATATTTGTTAAGGTAATTTTCTGGTAATTTTCTTTTCTAAAGTGGAATAAGTTTCACACTCCCTTTGCCAAACATTTTGAAGTGTACTTCATTTTTCATTTGTATCTCATGTCTATTAATGTCATTTTGATAGGTCTTAAACAATAACATATTATAAAAGACATGAATAGTGGGACTAGTATCATATGATCATCTTAGAATTTTATCTCAAACAGTATTAATATTGCTCACAACAGTGATAATCTTCTGTTCTTAAATGAAATTCACACTTGTTTATTCATTGGCTTCTTTTGAAAGTTGCAATCTCAGGCATAATTCCCTAATTGCCATATACAAAACATGATCATTTTTAGTATTGTGGAATTTTTTGAATTTTAAAGCCTTGGGACTCAAATTCTAGTTATTCTTCTTTAGATGTTTAAGCTTGTTCATGGCATTCGCTTTTAAAGTGCTATCATAAGGATTTTCAACCTTATCTCTTAAAATTAATTCTTCTTCAATTCAAAGATATTCCTGAATCTTTTCCAAAGAAAAGTTTTTGAATTTGTGAAAGAAATCTTCTTCCTATATCTTTTCCATGTTGATAGTAAATTTGCAATAATTGTGCTAATATAAAAAGTCTTTATCAGTTCAATTTTCACAGCCCTCAATTAGTTAACAATAACTTGTAGCTCATGCACTTAAGGCAAAATAGGTTGATAATTAAGTATTCTGAAATTAAAATATTTAGAAATTAAAAATGTTTTAGTATTTTCCTCCTCCATTTTATATTTGAATTTCGGTACATTCCAAATCTCTTTTGTAGATAGAATGTTGATGTAGAGATTATACAACTAGTCTGAAAGTACATTAAAAATATGGCCATGACATATGAGTTTATCTTTAAACCATTTTTGTCATTGAACCTTCATTTGCTCAGTGTCTTCTATAATAAGTTTTGGAATTGGTTCCAAATTTGTATAAAGCACATTGAAAATCTTTAGAACAATTAACAAGAACTTCAATTTATCCTGCCAACGAGTGAAATTTGTTCCATTAAAATGATCCAACTTGATCTATCTTGATTCATGAGTTTGATGGTTACAATATAAGTTTCAATCTCTATGGTAGATAAGGCTTTAAGATTGTTGGGAAACTATTATTGATGAAGACTTGAAACACATATAAAATACTCTTTTCTTGAAGTGTTATTAACTCCTTAAATTGAGATTGGTTATGAGATTTCACCGACAAACTACTTTTAAGATACGACAAATCTTAACGAATTTGACACCAAGCAATAACAAAGAATTTACCAAAAAAAAAAAAAAGAATACAATTTGTGTTTTAGGAAAAGAAGTGAAGAAAGAAAGCTTTGTGTATATCTTGTGAATTTTGGAAGCTATTACATACTACTATTTATAGATATGCACACAACTCTTCATGAAGACATCTCTTTTATGATATCTCTTCATTTATGACCATTAGATTAAGTTTAAATTTAATTAATGATGTAAATTGAATCAAAATATAAAACAATACATTAAAGAGTGATGATTGTTTAGCGAAGATTTTGGTCTTGAAAAACCAGCACTGCAGCTTTGTGTATATAGCTCTCAAACGTCGAAAATAGAGTGCCCGGCAGTACGGCCTTAAGAGGCTGGCGTCAAGGCTTCTGCCTTGGCTTCTTTTTTTTATGCTTCGGGTGCTACCGCCTTGAGTTGATGTGGTCGCGGCGCCATAGCTACTGCTTATACACATAATCAACATGCATCTCTAAGCTTTATGCACAATTTATATCTTCTTCATGTATAATTATATTTAAACAAATTCAACAGTCGAATGCACTAGCTCCGCCCGTGCTCTTTAAGATATTCAACGTGAAAGTAAGGGTGCCCATTTCCTTTCCCTCTTTTTACAACTTTTTTTTTTTCTTATTTTTTGTTTTGTACGGCCATGTTTGTCATTTAGTTGTTATATATCGGTACTTTTATCCAGAGCATGATTTTTAAGTACAATCTAATGCGTGCTTTGGCGTCGGAGCAAGTGTCTTTTTACCTGGTCTTCGCTGAAATTCATAATATGTTTAGTTCTTGATTTTGATTTTTTTTTTTTCCTGTTTTGAAGTGAATTGCAACCCGATGAGTAAAGCTTAACCATCTACATTTTCATCACTGATTATGTGAACTGAATAAGAATTATGATGTTTGCTGCTATGAACTATTAGAGTTTCTTCTCTGCGTCAACTCATCATGTGTGTGTGTGTGTATCAACAATTGGCTAGCGTCTGTAAATTTAATTATTGGTCTTTGGACCCAATTTGGAAATATATTGTTAAAAAGTGTTGCCATTGTGTCCATTTTATAAACTTTGTTTCCCAAAGTTTGAGTAATATTTTAACGCCAGAACCTAGGGAATGTTTGGGATTGTTGTGCTTAAGTTTAGCTTTGAAATCATAACACTTAAAAGTTTGGGATAAATATCCACTTTTACTTGATAGCTAATGTTTATTACGCACCCATATACCTAAACATACCCTTTGAAGGGCTCCACTTGACGATCTTCTTTAAGCTGTAGGTTTACTATTTCTTCCATGATCCTGCAGATTGCAGGCCCTGTGCCGTGTTCTTGAATCCTGCAAGTGCTGCTTGGATCTTAAAACTGTTACCGAAACCTGCTCAAGAATTATTAAACGTGATAATGAAACTTACCCTGACCAATATAGCTTATCTGATTTCAGCGTATTTGCGTTGTGATAAAATCAGTCTTCATTACCGATTTCTAGGTGAATTTATCTGTTGGAAATGATTTGGTGACTATGAACATAATTTTAGGGAATCGTATGAAACTTGGAGAACGTGACATTGCCAAGATTGCAAAATTCCAATTAAAGATGTGGTATCGTGGAACTCAGTGATTGGAGGTTTTGTTAGAAATGCACGCTTTGATGAGGCGTTAAAACTCTTCAGGAAAATGCTTAGCCCAATTGTTGAACCAGATAAGTTTACTTTTGCATCCATTATTACTGGGTGCGCAGGACTTGAAACTCTTAATCATGTTCATTGGATGCATAATCTGATGATTGCGGAAAAAATTGAAGTAAATTTCATACTAAGTGCTTCATTGATATGCGCGTACTCAAAATGTGGTAAAATTCAAAAAGCAAAAGATTTTGGTAGTGTCCAACAAAATAATGTCTGTTTGGAACGTAATGATTAGTGGGCTAGGATATCATGGACATGCCATTGATGCAATTGCTATATTCTTAAAAATGGAGGTGGAAAATGTCTTACCTACTGCCACAATCTTCATTGCACTTTTAACAGCCTGTAGCCACTGTTGTATGGTTGAAGAGGGTCGCAAATGCTTTGATCTTATGAAAAGTCGTTACTCAATTCACCCACAACTTGAGTATTATGGGCAATAGTCGATCTCTTAGATCGAGCTGAACATGTTAAAGAGGTTTATGATATAATTAGTTCAATAAGAATGGAGCCAGATGTTGCGATTTGGAGGGCCCTTCTTAGTGCTTGTAGAACTCACAAAAAACCAGAACTGGGTGAAGTTGCCATTGCAAAGTACATCACGTCTCATGGCTAAGGATTTTGTCATGCTTTCATATCTGTATTGGTCTCTAGAAACACGGTATACAGCACAGACAATAAGAGAAATAATGAAGATGAAAGGAGTTCATAAAATTCAAGGAAAGAGTTGCTTGGAGTTGGAAGGTGCCACTGCAGGTAATAGATCTCATCCCGAATCGGAAGCAGTGGACGAAGTATAGGGAGGTTTGATCCAGCGGACAAAGTCGGAGGGATATCTGCCTGCCACAGATTTGGTTTCGATGGATGCCTCTGAAGTGGAAAAAGGGGTAAATTTGTACCATCACATTGACAAGTTGGCTTTAGCCTATGGGAACTTAAAAACAAATACTGGAACAGAAATTAGGATTTCAAAAATCTCCAGGATCTGTCATGACTGTGACAATTGGAGTAAAAATGATTTCAAGGTTATTGAGTGATTATAGCAAGGGATCGGACCGTTTTCGCCGGTTCGAAGGTGGTTTATGTTCCGGTGGAGCCAAATGGCAGTCAAGTCCCCAGATACTTGGTAATAATTGTTTTGTTTGTGGAACTTCAATTCTGAATTGATTTTGGAATTTGCATGGGATACATCTCTTGAGCAGTGTCTTCCTTGAGTGGCATTACTGTAAGCAGGGCATTGAGCCCTCGAGGTAGTATTAGTTTGTTTGTTCTAATTTTTTTTTTTTTTTTTTTTGTTTTTTGTCATAGCGGTGAAATCTTAGCATTGATATGTTGCATATCTTTTTTCCTGTGAAAATCGTTGAGGATCTAGTATTGTGAGGAGTAGTTCATTTCCTATATATTTGACAAGCTGTGTTGTTTTTGTTAGTCCAACCATATATAACTATCAAATAAACCAAAATACCAAGTATAATATTGAATTTAATTCTTTATGCAGTCTCCTGTCAGATCCCTTCCAAAAATAATTTGAAACTTAAAACTTCGTTGTTATCTCAGCTTCACGAATCTAAAGCCTTGCAGACTGTTTTAATGATATTGATTAGAACAGTTGGAATGACACGTAAAGATCAAAGCTCATTGCATATGGTAGTTCATATAGTTTCACATGCAATCTCCCACACGACATGTGCTATTGTTTGTTTTCAACACTTGCTTTGTTTTTCTTTCATTATTTGGATATCCATTGTACGAAATTCATTTCAGTTAATTTTTTCCTATTTTGTTGCCTGCCCGGCAGGCAATGTTATAAACAGGACACGTGAATGATTACAATTGGACTAACCCAATAAGCAGGCATTGTCTTCTTCATCTTGACAGGTGGCAGGATTTGTTTATGCAAGAGGATCTACAATAGAATTTCAGTGAAAATGGAGAAATTTGTGAGAAATTGTTTCATCTGCGTCGGTTCTTTCAAATGGAACTAAACTTGAAGTCGTGAAACTGATAGCGCCAATTACAATTATCTTTGTTAGATTTGTTTGTGTTTACCTTTACCAAATTTACTTGATTTTAACTGATTGATTATGCAAAATAAGCAATGGTGCAGAAGAAATAAAGAAAATTATAGAATTTTAACGTAAATTAAATTTTTTAATTCTATATTTATATAATCACGTGCACAAAAGAAATAATTTATTAAAAAAATAAAATAAAAATTCTCTTTTACATTTTTTAACGTTTTAAATCTTATTTAATAAAATTTCTTCGTCTTACTATGTCAAATTTCTTTCTCCATGATCTAATAAGATTTTCTTGTTAATTATCGTTAAACTCCCTTCAATGAGTATAAGTCATCGTTTTTGATAACACTTAAAAATATTTTTTATAAATTTATGAAATAGATATTATACATTCATAATATCTATCAAGTTATTGTTTCTTTTAATTTATAAGAATAACGAAAAAAATAACTTGAGAAATACAAGAAATAAGAAATAAAACTTACACGACAATATCAAACTTTTATTTTTTACAGCTCTCTTTTCAACATTCCTTAAAAAAGATATAAAATGAATACATATACATATACATATACATATACATATACATATACGTGTGTGTCTATATATATTATAGCATAAACTTAACTTTAATACTTGTGTGATCTTATTTTTTAAATTAAAAAATAATATAATTTTTTAATTAAAAAGAGTTCTTTTTTAAATAAAACTCTAACTTATTTTATACTTTTATTACTTAAAAACATTCCAAATTAAAATTTTTAAACTAATAAAAATATCACTAATATCTCATATAACAAAAAAAAAAAAAAAAAACCTATAAATTCTTTTAACATGAAACTTATTAAAAATGAGTAAACAGTACTGTATTTTGACTAACATCAATCAACATTTAATGCTACAACAATTTCCCGAGAGGATACAAGACTTATTTATACCGACTACAATTTTTTTTTAAAAAAAAAAAACTTAAGTAACTGATAAATATCTTCCAACAATTTCCTGGAAATCGGGTAGAATGAACTAACAAGTTTTCATTATGTTACTAACTCATAACTGATTCCACCTCGCACAGCTCATCAAATGCTAACTTCGCTTCTGCCTGTAACTGCAGCTAACTCACTTCATTGCTCTTGAAGCTGTCAACTCTTTAGAAGCTGAGCTGGTGTTGAGTAGGATTTGACTGCTACTACATCTTCATTTTTGTGCATTTATTGAGCTGGCGGGTGGGAGATAGATTTGATTGCCTGACGCTTTTCCTACTTTTGATCTGCACGATGATCTTAACTCGAGATTATTACCTCAACATTATCTTCAATCAACGTGATAAAAAGAGATCCTTTCTCCACTGAATCTACTTGTATGCAAAATACTCTTCTTGTGAATAGCAAAATCATATTTATATTATGGCTTACATTTTGTAAGTGGGTAAAGCGTGCACGCACAAAACTGCAGTAGATTCTGCACATTTTATCGTTTAATTATAATATACTAAAGATGTATTTATTTTTTAGAATTTATACCAAAAAAATTTTAAAAAAATAATAATTTTTTCTTTAAAAATAATATTTTTTTCTTTTAAAATAATTAAACTTTCAATTTTATTTTTTATTTATATATTTTATCTTATTTTTTATATCAATAAATTTCACACAATTTTTTAATTAATTAATTATTTTAAATATATATTTAAAGTAATATTATTTAAATTTATTTATTTTATTTATAAATTAATTTATTAATATTAATATTATTTATAATTTTATTTTATAATATTATACTTATTATATTTCATGCGATTAGTTATATTTATTTAATAATTTTATATTTTATTATATAAAAAATAATTATTAATATAATTATATTTTATATTTAAAAATAAAATTTATAGTTAATTTAATTTTTTTAATTATAAACACATAAAATATCTTAATAAAAATAAATATATTTAATTAAATAAAACATATTTATTAAATATATATTATAATAATTATTTTTAATAAAATATAATTAAAATTAAAATTAATTAAAAAATTAATTTATTAAGAACTATAAATAAATTTAAAAATAAATAATATTTTTATTTAAATAAAAAATAATATATTATTTTTCACGAATTTTACGATGCAATCAAACAATATAAAACTCTTTTTTTTTTTTCCTCCGTTCTTTTTTTCTTTTCTTGTTCTTTTTCGTTCTTGAAACCATACATTTCTAAAGCTGCTCTGCCTTACAATGTGGAGAGAATTCTTTGTTCAGTTCTCTTGAATCGGAACCAAAGGCAGTTGGCCTCCATATATTTCGGGGATCTGGCTTTCGTCAATCTCTTCCAGCAAAGTTGATTTTAGTTTCTTGTCCTCTGCAAATACAATCTGCAATAACCCACAAAACATGATAAGGTTCATCAACCACAGACGACAAGACGATTGTAGCCAAAACATCTCCATCAATGAAACTTCGGTAAAGATTTTACTTTCTTCTTGGTATTATTGTCGATAAAAGGGTAAACAACTCTCCATACTGCCATGAATATGTATGGGGCATGCAAAATAAACACCTTCCCGAGCCGTTCTGGGTAGTAATCCTGCCACCGTTGCCAGGGAATCATTGAACAAACTTTCAGTCCATCAACCTAAAACTCAGAAGAAAAAAATGAAGCTATATATGTTTGAGAACTAAACCTGCAGAATGGATAGAGCTCCAAGGTATCCTCGGAGATCACTGTTTGAATATCCCCAGCCTTGAAGATCTCCGATGACGAGAAACTTGTCCTGTCCCGGTGGCATCCTGTGCGTGAATTTCATATCAGTTACAGACATATTCTATGCTAATTCCATAAGATACAAAGCACAAGTGCCTCACTGGAGCAAAGTTGTTACCTGGAACTTATTTTGTCAAGAACAAACACCACAAAACCTGTTAAGTATAAGCTGAAGCTAATTAATCTTCAAATTTACTAGATCTCCATATATATGTATATATATAATCAGCAAAGCTTATCAAGAAATGAAGAAATGTTTCAAAGTTGTAATAACATACGCTGGAATTCGTCCAGGCCTCCTAATTTATTTTGGAAATGCCTTGCACCAAAAAGAACAGCTACCGGTCTTCCTTTCTTGTCAAACCCTTGCAGAAAAATCTTGTTCTGGGCAATTTCATTGGCTACTTCTGATGGAGAAATGGAACCGTTTGGAACAAAGGTCTGTCTCCATTTCAAGTACTTGAAGCACATGGCAGAAGCCTTCTCTGTATTCCAATCCCTAGCCCGCAAAAATCTTCCAAGTGTCAGATCATCAACTTCCTGCGCAACAAATATTATGCTCCAGGTTCCCAAGAATTCAAATATAATGCTGAAACCTGAAAATCATGCATCGCAAACAGATAGGAGAAAACTCCGAAAGCCCATCACTCCAACACGAAGAAAGAACACGACAACCAAAACAAAAACAGAAATCAAAATACACCTTGGAAGAGGGATTCTGCTTTTCAACAAGGGCTCTCATTAGACATATTTTAGCCTTCTCCTCATACTCATCCTTGCTTTTCACAGAATCTTCAGCACTTCTACCAGCTTCTTCCTTTTCCTCAACATTTTCATTGGGCTTCATATTTTCAGTATTCATATTTATGAAACTGTTCATGACCGTCTATATGTCCACCCCAAAACAAAAAAAAAAAAAAAATACTGTAATATACGAAGATCAACAATGTCAAAAAATCAAACGAGACGATTGAAGTGACATCATGTTGAAGCTCCGTTACAGAAAGCACGTGAAAGTTGACTTGAGGTTGTTTCTGAAGCAACCCACCCATTAAATGCTGGATCTTGTCACTTTCGGGCATATAGCCAGAGGCGGAATCATGAATCGGATTAATTAGTGCTGGTGGTTGATAGAGTAGGCCGGGGAGATAGGTGAACGTTCCATTAATAAATTAATTGCTTGGCATTTTAAGTTGGACCATTAGTAATTCAGAGAAATTTATTCGACGATAAATAAACAAACAAAAATAAAATTTATAAAATTTTTTTTATTTCATCAATTAAATAATAAAATATTAAATTATTTATTTATTATTAATAAAAAAATTTAATTTATTAATTAATAATTTTATTATATTAATCTTATTGTTAATAAAATTTTTTTATTTTATTAATTAAATAATTTATTTACATGAATTAGACAGTTGTTCTGAAAAACCTAAATGTTTTCCGTTGGCTTGCACTGGTGTGTGCGAAGTTTTTTTTATAATTATTTCGATGATTTTACCGATTTAAGAAGTAGGAAAATGTTCTTCATGTGTGAAGACAAAGTCAAAATATCTTATGAGTTGGACTTTTCAATTCCAGTCGGTAGACATCTCCATCAATGCAGTATTCTGTTTTTTTATTATTATTTTATTGTTGTATTTACTGGGTTCTTTTAGTGATACAAATTTTGAAACGTTGATTCTATTTAATTAAATGGTATATAAGTAATTAATACTAAATCCTATTATTTTATTTTAAAATTTGTTTATTCTTCCAATAACTAAAGTAGGTTCATCATTTTAATTATGGATCGATCAGAGGATGCAATGCAATTATCGTTGTTTTAACTAATTTGCGGATCATGAGCTTCTTGTGTGGCATCTACATTATTAATTCATGCAAATCCTATGGCTAATATTATTTCTTATCAATACATTTGCAAATAAACTTCTTTCATGGTTGTCTTTGTTGACAATTTATGATATTATATTTAACCCGTAAATGTCAATATCCAATACCAAATTTAATTTATGATAACTAGGAATTATCAATATCAAATATATTTCTATTAATTTCTTTATATATTGATATAGACTTTTGCGTGTCCGATTTTTAAATAATATATTTTTGATAAAGGTCAATCAAATTTATTTTTAAATTATTAAATTTCAATTATACGTGCTCTGTGTTGGGTTCATATACCTTCACAATGTGTATAATTGTTTTTATCTTTATATTTAATATATAATATTATGTATATTAAATTTATATCACAAATATCATTTTAGATCGTATGTTTATTTTTATAAAATTTTAAATTATTTATTATATTTTGTTTCCATAACCTAATGAATCTTGCGGGGTTTTAATAATTTATAATAATACAATTTTTTTTTAATCTTTTGGGCCTTTAAAAATAATTTTTATTTTATTTGGTTTTTAATACTTTCGTTTGGGAATAGGAGGACAGTAAATGAATACTAATGGACCAAACGACGATGGAATGGAATGCAAAGCAAAGCAAAGGTCGTTGTTTTAATTAATTAATTTGTTGGTTATGAGCTTCTAGTCTGGCGTCCACCAATGGCAATATTTATATTTGTTAAATTAGAACAAACAACAGATGGAACCCGTAGTTAATAGGGTCCAAATGACAGGTAGATTCTACGAGTAGAAATTATTTGTCTAAACGTACGTATTAAAATAGGATAGATAGAATAATCTTTGCACTGTATAAGATTGAGATAAGAAATAAAATATAATTGACATAATGTATATTTGAAGTCAACTATAAACTCATGTCAGTTTAAACTGAACTCCGCCATTTTTATATCCTGTGCAAACAAAAGAGAAGATTTAGATATCATTTTTCTGTTCCATTCACCATTTTCTCGGCATCCAAACACATCAATAACATCAAATACATCTGATTCTTAACCAGAACTCATGAAAATTTACAGGCAAACCAAAAAAGAAACAAAAGGGAAGATTTCAATCACGTTAACATAAAAAAGAAAGGTACCAAAAAAAAAAAAAAAAGTAGAGAAGAGTGAGTTACTTGGGCCGTTGTCTTACTCCGGGCTCAGTGAGTATGGAGTCAGGAGGATTGCTGTAACACCCAACCTCTCTATTTCTGTCTTGAGTTATGATCCAATATTTTAACGGGGTACATAATTTTCAAGATGTGTTGCGATGTAAGAGAAAAGTACTTGTTAATTGGGTTGAGATAAATTAACTTCTTCCGGTTAATTCTTCATGCAGGTTGATGCCTCATGCATATTTTCAGATGTTGGCAGAGTCTCGAAATGGCAACTGTCTCCCTGTACAGCCATCTTAGCTCAAGAATGTATACGTAGAATCTCAACATCGTACAGAAGAAATATAAAGAACCAGCACTCATGACCATGCTCGATGAAATTGAAGGCCAAAGTAGACATTGACTTTGACGGGGGACTGTAGAGAAGAAGAAGAGACATTTTACAAGACGTGCACACTTTGAGATAAGTAGAATAATACACTTCTTTACTTTAGTGTATGGTTGATCCATATTTGGCATGGTATCGACATTTGAACAAATAAAGTATATGGTTGATCCATATTTGGCATGGCATCGACATTTGAACAAATGCGTCTCTTCCGTAAATGTTTTTCTTGTAGTTGGTACAGTTGTTTACATCTCATGCTTCCTGGTTTGTCTTTTACCCGCATATTATTGAAGTTGTGTTATTCTCATTTGAACTTCGTTTAGGATTCATTAATTCTATTATTTCCTTTTTATGAATATTGCATTGATATAAATTAGATCTTGCCTCTAACTCTTTCCTTGAGCGAGACATGAGCGTAAACCTTTTCTATCATTTGAAGAGATTTATGGGGGATGGAGTCAAACACTGTTTACAACTTTATTTTAATTATTTAATGCTTATTTGGCTAACTAACATCATTTTAAGTTCAATGTTTTTCGATTTAACAGATCAAATCCACATGTTAAACTAAATTCTACATTTATAGGTTTGTAGGTATTCGAAAGCTTAAATTATTAGGCAAGATTCTAATAGCAGTATAATCTTAACAGGTGAATCTTAAATTATTAAATAAAGGCCAAGCAATAGTATTTACAAACGGATAAATATTAATACATTTTTTTATGTGAAAATTTGAAGTGAAACTTAAACGTGTCGGCATTGATACCCTTTGCATTTGGCGAACTAATAATTTCCTAAATTTTGGTAAAATAACAGGGATAAATAGGTAATAATCAAATTATAATCTTATTTATTGTTATTTATATTAAAAACAAATTATATTCTTATTTGTTGTTATTTATGTTAAGGACATTAAATTATCCCCTTATTTATTATATTTTTTAAAAAATATATATATATATATATTTTTCATGTTTGGCTTCTATAAGTTTTGAATTTTGATTGCAATTCTTTGTCTCTCTGTTTTCGTCACTATTTCTAATTCTCATTGTTTGTTTCGATCAAAACAAGGGTTTTCCAGATTCGATATTTGTTTTTTTAATTAATTTTTTTATGTACTTGATTGTGGATAATATTTTATCCCATAAATAAAATTGTAAAATTAAAATTAAAATAGGTATATTAGTACTACAATAGCATTTTAGCATCCATCAATCTGAAAAATATTAGAAATACATTATAATTTATTCATAAAAATGAAAATCATTTTCTTTAAAAAAATTATTTACCTAAACTAAAAAAAAAAAAAAAAAAAGATAATTACAATTCCGAATGTCGAATTTTAAAATATGTATAACTATTCAATTATGGTCCAGTTCGTTTTAGATTTTGTTGAAATAATATTAGATCAAAAAAAGTTAATTCTTAAAATTTTAATATCAAATCAAACTAAAATATAAAGTAAAAATCAAACCGAAACCAAAAAAATGTGATTGATTTGATTTAATTTGATTTTATAATGTAAATTTAAATTTAAATTTAAATTTTCTTAAAATTTTCTAAATTTTTAATTCTTTTCACTTATTTTTATTTAAATATAAAAAATTATTTTATAGTTAATAAATTCAACCAATTCAAATATGCTACATGCATTTTACAAATTTAAAATTTCATATAGCTATTTAGTTTTTTATTCAATTTAATTTTTAATAATAAAATCAAAATCAAATTGATTACTGTCCAATTATAAATTAAAAAATTAAATATATTTTTTAATATGTAAAATTAAATCGATTGATTTAATTCAAAATTTCAATTCTTGGACTTTTTTTGCCTAGCCTTACTTCACACCATGTAACATGATAAAGCGAAAGGACAAATATTTTTGTTTAGTGTTCCTATATTGTCGCTAATATAAAAATTGAATGAAAGTAGAACACTTTATATTGTCGCTAATATAAAGAAATTACCCATTCCTTTAATATATTTTGATAGTAGTTGAGATATTTTAAAAATATATCATATAACTCTTAAATTTTAAAGATAATTGGATTTTATTTAGAACCAAACAACCATTATAATACATAAACGGTGTTAAAAAGAATAAATTTTTTTGCATCATTAAATTTTAGTATAAAATATGTTATTTTATTTCATTATTGGAAAATTTACACAAATTTTATTTCATAAATTTATTAATTTTATTATTTAAGATAAAAATAATAGTATTTAGAATGTATGCATTTTAAAAGTTCAACAAAATATTAAACATCTATCAACATTGTATTTACATTAAATAATAAGGGTGTATTGATCTCTTGAGATGACACAAAAAGAGATCTACAATGTTGAATGAATTAGTAGATATAAACAAAATATATTGTGTAGAAAATATAGTTTATATATCTTACTGAGACCAAATTTACCATCATATTAAGTGAAGGTCGAAGATGATGACAGAGAGATAATCTACCACTCCAAAAACACTAAAAAATATTTTGTTTAATTAGGTGAGATATTTTATTTTACAAAGTATTTTTGAATACCCATTGCAAGTTGTTATTGAGGTTCCTAAAATGGATAATATATAGATAATTGTCAAATATAATATAACAAGACTTTATTCCTTATTTCTTGAAAAATATTGTTGACTCTTAAATTTCTAAGTGACAATGAATCCTACCATATTCAATTGAATGTTGATAATATATTCATTGACATGAGATTTTTAAAGATGTTACTCATACTAAGAGCAAAAATAGTTTGGTTATTCTTTGAAAAAAATGCTATGATTTTGAATACTATTTCAATAGTTTCATGACTAATTATTGATGTTTCAAATTGTAGTCGTAAACCAAAACTTTTCAATATTAGGAGTAGTTGCTCTAGTGTTAGCAATTAATTTGATAAATAATAAATAATAAATAATAAATATTAGATGTTACTCATATTTGTTATACTGCTCACATTCTAAATTTGATAATTAAAGATAATTTGTTTGTTATTGGCAATATAATTGTTAAAATTCATGATAGTATTACATTTTGGACATAAGTTGAGTGTTTTAAGTAATAGGCAATTAGTACTTGATTGTCCTACTAGATGAAATTTTACTTATTTTATGATTTCTATTGCATTATAGTATAAGGCTATTTTTTCTAGATTGAAGCTCATTAAAACTTAATATAAAAGTTTACCAAATGATAAGAGTGGGAGTTGGCCCAAATATTAGCGAATAATTTAAAATTATTTTATAATGTTATTAAGATTTTTTCTAAGACTAAATACCAGGCCTTCAATTCATTCTTTGTTCATATTTATGAGATTAGATTGTCGTTACATAAATGGCAATCAAGATATCAAAATTTGAAAATTATTAGAAGGATATTTGTGCGATTTTAACAATAGCAATTATGTTGGATCCAAGGTATAAACTAAAGTTAATTAAGTGCTATTTTTCTATGACATATGGCAATGACTCGTCATTTTAAATTGATAAAGTTAATAATCTTTGTCATGATTTGGTAAAAAATTATGAATTAAATTTTAGATCATAAAAAGATTTCAGTGCAAGCAACTTTTCATTTGCTCTCTTTCATTTTTTGGTGGCTTTGACTAAGAAACAAGTTTGCCATAGATTGGTATTTAAAGATTTTGTAGAAGCCATGTTAGTGGACATAAAAAGACTAAATTTGAGACATATTTGGAAGATAGGATTTTGCCTGACATTCAATCTTTTGATATTTTAAATTGATGGAAAGTAAATGAATGTAAATATCCTTTCTCATCTAAGATTGCTAAAGATATATTAGCAATATTAATCTCTATAATTGCTTCTGAATTAGCTTTTAGTGCTGGTGGTAGAGTTGTGAGCCCACATCGTAGCAGATTACATTTATAAATTTCTTTTTATTAATTTTTTTTATGTAAAGGATAAGTCAATTTTAACATGCACCAAAAATATCGATGCCTTATTTTTGCAAGGAGATGCTGAAGAATATTTAGAGGTAAAATTTTGGTTTATATTATTTAATATTAAATGTCATTTTTAAAATTTTTATATTACTAGTAATTGATATACATTAAATATGTTATTGTTGTATAATTGTTTTGAATATTTTTATGGGTTGATGATAAAAATTGAAAGAGACATATAATTTAAATTTTTTTTATGTGGGATGAATGGTAATTTTAGAATAGTTTTCGTGTCAATTGTCAATCCACTTTTGAATGTAATTTTTTTGTATTCTAGTTAGGAGATTTGTGTTATTAGCCTATATATTTTGTTTATAATGTGACATGTAAGCCTATGCTTTGGAATAAAATGAAATTATTATCAAAATAAAATGTATTTTCTCATTTGTTTAATTATCAATTTATTTATATTATCGGATGTTGTCAACTAGTTTTTATCTTGTTTTTCTTTTTGGTTTCTGGTAATTCAGAAAATAATTGCTTTATTAGATGATATAGGCTTGTGCTATGTTAAATTAGTGGACATAAACATTATTTTTGTTGGATTGAAATGCTTATAACATGCATAACATCAAAGAGTGAATTTATTCATACATTTTCACAAATACATGAAATGCCAAATATACATATATCTTATATATGCATAAAATGGTATCTTGGATGAGTTCAATCAATACTAGATTGATGATGGATGATTACTTACCTTTAATTATATGAAATTACCACAATACACTACCAAAAACTTTGAGAATCTTGCTTGGCCAAATTGGGAGAAAGAATTTTTGTTTTGACTTGCAAAATTACATAATTTGGTAAAGTAAGCATGTATATATACTTGAAATACCCATACATTTTCAAATTTATTCTCACCTTTAATTAAAAAGTGATTATGTGTCATGAATAATATGAACATTATCCATGGACATTATCTCATAATTTTCATTTTGAACATTTAAGTACTTAGATTTAAATGCAAACATTTAACTAATTTTTAGTCAAAGCGTAATTAAGCATATATATATAGGTCAATGTGTAATTATCCCGTCATGACATATTTTCACTTAAAGTTATTAGATAATCAATATTATCAATTTAGTCAGATAATTTATAATAAATTATATTTTAATACAAAAATAAGGAAAAAAAATCCTTTAAACACTTTAAAAAATTTATAAATATATATAATAATACATAATGATTGTATATCTATTTTTACTTAAATATTATTTCAAATGTGCTAGTCTCACTACTGATAATATTTTTTTCTCCCAAATAATTCTCATTATGTTTGGTTATTGATGCGGCTATATAGATTTATTGTGAAATAATTATAAATTTATTCAGAACTTCTCAGGTTTATCAAATTTTTTGATTGTTCAACGACTATAGTTAATATCTAGCAATGTGGCATAATCTCTAATTGACAAGGAAGTCATATTTAATCAATCTCCATCTTAATTGTACATATCGTGTGGGTAAAGTTTTTCTATTATCTAATTCTAATCGATTTATGATCCATGGTACGTCAAAATTTTTTACCAATAAAATTATGAATCATCAATATATATGCGCTGAACTCATTACCATGAACTATTTCATGTGACATTTGATCACTCTAGCTAGAGATTTACCTTTTTTAATTATTTATCGATGTTCATCTAAGAACTCGAATTCGGATCAAATTAGTGAAAACTCCAATCCAATACGTATCAAATCAACGAATCTCATCTTGATCATCACACGTTTTCAAATGTAAACAATATGTGATTAAATTAATTTTATCATGCAAGACGTGATTAGTCTCTTACTTATTCACCATATAAACATACTACATCTACATCAGATTCGTTAAGATGTCTCAGGTCAAAGGATAATGTTACACACTAGTACAATTATACAATAAATTATTAACTATATGCAATACCATGTGATTTATCGTTGTGTGATCATATTTGAATAAATAGTACTCTAACTATTTAATCCATACTAATATTTTAATAACGCGATCATCATGTTATCTGTACTAATATCATATCATGATATTCACCGAAAGCACTTAGTAATCTTACTATACAATATCGTTGCCCAATCGATATCACCTTCGTAAGATATAATTTAGATAATATCATTTAATTATTAAACGAATTATCTTAACAATTTATAAATATATTTTATTTATATGCATAATTAAATAAAAAAACAGTATATATTTATAAATAAAAAACTCTTTCTTTTATTAATAGATAATATATGCACAAAACAATACGTATTCTTAAAGTCAATAATACGAATAGTTTTTAAGGTACACTCTAACAATTTTTGTTACATTTGCTTACTTAACTCTATCTACCACTACTTATAATTTGTTATATATGCTAGAATTTGCAATGCAATCCCCGAAACAATGTCAGTCATTGATCAATATAGCTTACATGGAATAAGCACCCTATTCAGGTGGTTTTTTGTTGCCACGAAATCAATTGTGGCTTTAATTCCATGTGTAAGAAGTTTAAATACTGATAGGTGATTTTTTGTTGCTATGAAAGTTTGAGATTTTCATTGTTAAAATTTAACTCATAGGAAGGCTACCAATAAATTTCAAGAAAACAATGAAAAAGGAGATAAATTAAGTTTAGTAAAAAAAATATGTTATTTATTTATTTTTTGTTAGAAAGGCATAAAAAGTTAAATTATATTATTATTATATTAAACATATAAAAAATAAATCAAAATTTTTTTTTTAAATAAAAAAAAAAAAAACAAAAACAGGACCAGGGATCCCCATCCCAAAGCGGGGATGGGAACAAGGATCCTCACCTTGCCCCTGTCCTGTTGCCAACACTATATACTCTACATCTATATTTTAGAGATCATAATAGACCTCACTCCTTTTAAACTTCTTTCTTTACTTTAACAATGCTTCTGTCTCTTTATGTTATAAATTTTTGCTCTTAATGTTTGTACTTGTTAACAAGTGTTGTCATTATGTCGCTGAAGATATCGTATCATTCTAGAAATGACGTAACAGTGACATTACATGCTCTCTATCATCATCAAAATAATCGTTGCAAATTTGTCTACCGGAGGATAATGAAATTCCTACCACTAATCTCATGGCTCTAAATCTTTGCATTAATATATGAAGCTTATTTAGAGGATAAGCTTATTTGCATTAATAATTGTTGCAAGTTTATCTATCAGAGGATAATGAAATTCCTACCACTAATTTCATGGCTCTAAATTTTTGCATTAGTATACGAAGTTTATTTGTGAATGCCTCCTCCAACTTTTGAAATGTCAAGTCAACTAATAAAATAAAGACATGAAGCTAAAGTTGTGCGAGCACCCACCTGCCCAACTTCGGTATAGTTTGGTGCCAATATTGATAGTCAATATACTCAAAGTTACAATCTCTCTTTGCATATTAAGTTTTATACTCTATACATATTCATTGTAAATTTATTTTTAACATACATGGCAAGATATAAGGGCGATCATAGGTTCTAGGTCGACCCAAAATTGTGTGGAATCGAACCGGTTGGTTTGGTGTCTAAACTGGAATCGATTTGTTTAGGTCCAATTGTGGTTTTAAAAATAAGAAATTGGAAAAAATTCAATGCAGCTCTGGTTCCACATCCCATAGAACCGGAACCAAATTGATAAATCCAATTACCTGAATTATTTTGACCCAATTTGATTCGACCCATATCTGGCCCAGAACTCGACTCGACCGAGCCCATAAAAATAAAACAAAACAACCCTAATCAGCAAATCCGAAATCCGTGAACCAAGTCGATTCACCATTGCCCATTCTTCTTCTGTTCTTCAATCTTCAACTTTTAACTTCTTCATTCTTTTTCAATCTTGTCTTTTGAAATAGCATAGCAATTAAATATTGCAATTATTTAAATATTGCGTTTTGTAGAATATTGACTCACGGAGAGAAAGAAGGTTTTTAATTATTTCTGAGTTCAAACTTCAAAGTAAGCTCATTGTTCATTCAACTTCTTTGTTAGCAGTTAGTGTTTTTGTTTTCTGTTGCTGCAAATATAAACTTGGACAGGGCGCATGCTAATAGGTTTGGAGACTAGTTGCTATCTTAGATTGTTATTCATAAAACTGTTATTGTAACTCGTGTTTTTGTGACTCAACTTCTATTGCAGCATCCCCTATTGTGCTAGGCTTAAGGGTAAAAATATTGTAAGTCATGCTCATGAAAAAAAAAATTGAATCTAAAATTTAATATCATCTGCTCTAGTACTGTGTAATTAGCTGACCATTCGAATATACAGAATCAAGCTGAATTCTGTTTGTACATATATAAATTTACTTAAAAGGAAATCACTCTTAATATTGTAGATTACTAGCTACTTGAGAGATGATGCAGTTTATATATATATATATATATTCTTACATCGATTGCAATAAAAGTCATGGTGTGGCCCACATTATGATGGTTCCCTTGAATAAATTATAAGCCATTCATCCTAAAATCTTGGGCTGTGTTGAATTCAAATTTACTACCGTAGATGCGAGCATGAACAACTAATGATAATTTAAATTATTATATTATATTTTTATTATATTATATTAAATAAAAATTAATTTATATTTAATTTATTTAATAATTTTGTTTAAAATTAAAAATTTTAATTCGATATGATTATTAAATAGATAAATGAGTTTTTTTGAATATATTTTGATATAATTCTATAATATTTATTATATTATATTCTCAAATACTAATTAATTTTATTTTAAATATAATTAAATAATTTTTAAAATAGGATAAATATAATTAAAATTTTAAAACTATAAATAATATAAAATAAGTTTATTAAATTATAAACAAATTAGTACATTTTAATTTTTTAAATAATTAATCGTATTATAATGAATTAATATATTACAAGTTTTAAAATAATTAATCGTGTTATAAATAAATTTACATGTCAAAATTTTTAAACTTAAACTTAATACGATTATTAATTATATCTTATCACATTACTTATTTAATAATTAAGTTATTTTATATTAATTCAAATTGCAAATTTATTTTGAATTCATGTTATTTTGTCAAATTATTTGCTAGGGCCATTTTTTGCACTAGCAGATGAAGACCGAAAATAAGAAACAAATTACTTACAAAAGTCAACACCAATGGTGCTAATGTAGCTCTCTAGATACAAATCAGCAAACTACTAACACAATCTTACATTAACAAGGAATCAATAAAGGAATAAACCTGTGCAGCTAAGCTGAAATCATAAATCCATGCCACTAACACCAGACATCATTGTCAAGCCTAATTATTTTTAGATTTCTTGATTTTATGATACACTCAACACAATCAGCTGTCCAAATTATGATACACAGTTAGTCATCCAGATCATGTTTAATTTGCCTTTAAAAGTTGATATTTTTGAACTTCAAATATCTCAAAATTTACCCATTTGTTAGTTAATACTCTCAACATAGTCAATGTCTAGATCATGTTTAATTGTCTTTAAAATTATATATTTTATATTTTTATAAGAATTTAAAAAAAAAAATCATATGAACAATTAGATAACAATGCAGTATTGTCACATTAATCAATTATACAATGCAGTATAAGTGAAATTTGATTCTAATGAATCATAGTTAATCAAATTCAAGTTAAATGATAATTAGTGATTTCAAAAGAATAGAATTAATTCTTTAAGCATGTACCATACATTAATGTCAAACCATAATAGATTGCTACTTTGACCCCACAAAAAGGTTAAGACAGTCGAAGTAATGTCTCAACAACTGATATAGTTTTGATCCATGTAATTAGTTCTTGATGTAGTAAATAATTAAGGATTTATTGGTAAGAAATTTACTACCTACCATTTATACTTTATGGCAAATCATTCAATTTTCTTTGCACCCAACTACCCTATGCTAAATCAATAATTTTGTTCCCATGTTCATTTTTTTTTTATTTTTAAAAATTATTCACTCTACACTTTATTTATTACCATTCTTGTAAAAAAATTTTGTTAAATTTCAACATTTATTCGTATAATAGTATACTTGATACAAACAATATTTTTCTTTTTTGATTGGAGGGCGTTAGTTAATTTAATAAGTAAAAAAATTTGTTGGGATGGTATAATACTTACGAGATTTGAATTTGGTTTTATAAAAATTTTAAAAAGATTGATTTATATAAAATATTATTATATATGTAAATTTATTCGTATATAAATTAATACAATAATATTATATTATTATATTTTATTCTTATATTTTTATATAAACAATCAAAAATATATTATAACGATTCGTGCTTACAATATTATTTTTATTATCTCAGTTTGTATGATAACAATTTATATGAATTTGTATCTCGATATTTATATAATTTTAGGTTCTTATATAATTATAAAATAATTTCAATTTAAATTGTGCCCAATAAATTATTTTACACGTGTCATCTTATAAGTTGCCAATGGAAAGAACAGGTAAGAAAGAGGAAATAATAATAATAATAATAATACTAAAATCAAAAAAACAAGAAAAAATAATAAAGAGAGTGGGGTGGAGCAGGTTGAAGGTTGAACAGCCAAGCCCTTTTTTTTTATTTATTTATGTGGGTATAAGATGGACGACTCATCAAACTGCTGGAAAATGCAAATTATACAATGAGCGAATGCTCACTTCTTTTATTTTTAGTCTCAAATATTGTATAAATAAATAACAAATTGAAGAAAAACTACTCACTGTTTCTTTAAAGAAAAATTTTTAGTTTGCTATAACTTCTCTATCAAATCTCTTCTGCTTTATCCATCAACCTAAATAACTAAACAGAAAGCTCGTTTCTTGTTTACACGGACTCTAAATCCCAAACTTTAAGTAATCTCTTTCAACAGCTTGATTCTTTTGACATCCCAACTATCAAAAATCATTTTTTATTCTCTTGCCCCGAGGACTTCCTTCAAAATCTTTGCTTTCTTTGGTTCTTGTTTGTGCTTGAGTTTTTATTAGATTCAGGGGCTTGATTTTGTTGAAGAATTACAAGAACAGCGAAAAGATGAAGGTTTGGAGGTGGGTTTTTGTTGGGATTGTTTTTACTGTCTTTGTATTGAGGATTGATGCTGTGGAGCTGGGCAGTAGACAACCCACTGAGAGAATTTCAGGTCAGATTTTATTTTATTATAGTTATTTAACTATTGTGTTTTTTCTCGTCAATGATTTGTATTGGTTTGATTCTCGGGTTTGCATCTTGGCATCTTTTGTGTTGTTTTTGCTTTTGATTTGAGGTGAAATTTAAGCCCTTTAGTTTGATATAGGTTGAATCCTTTGAGCTTAGGGTTTTGTTTAGAGGAATCTACTCAAATTGAATATAAGCTTGACTTTTGACTAAGTTTGTCTTATATGAGAGTCCAGCCTTCTAATCTTCACTTTATCTTCTGAGATTTATTAGGCAGTCCATCTAGCTGACTTGTATGGAACTAATCACCTGCGTTGTAAATTGGAAGATGCCATTTATACTTGTAACCCAAAGACTTTAGAATTGAACCAATGGGGAAAAAAAAAAAAAGAGTGAAGATTAGATCTTCTACTGACTGGAGTTGACTCACCATATTTGAATAATCCACAATAACTGGAAATGAGGGGTATCCTTAATGCATTAAGCAGTCAGTACATTTTACTTATGGGTGTAGCTACACTGTTGGGAACAACAAATATTAATGATAGCACATGCTGTGGTACAATTTGAGTAAGGTCAGACTTAATTGAAGCCTCACTATGAATGGAAAAGTCTTCTGTGTTGAGTTAGTCATGCTTCATCCTTGATAGATTGTGCTCCTGATAAACATGTTATTAGGCCAACATGTGGTTCAGGTGTAGTTAGTATTCATGTGATTATAAAAAAGACACTTGAAGAGGCAGATGGTAAATTTCATTTATGGGGAGTTGCCTTGGAAGTAAATTGTTTTAGAATAATTTTCTACCATGAATGCTTTGCAGTATCCCAGATTCTTGTGAAATTTTTGAGATTAACATTTTTAACATCTAGTAATAGACATGTAATTGTTTTCTGCACAGGTTTGGGATATAGAGATAATTGTAAAAAGCTACTGATAATTTGTAACCTGAATGAGATGTCTTCAAGTTAAAGGCTCTAGGTTTTGACTTTTGAGCCAAGTCAAGGTAAACTTGGTATAATGGTAAAGGCATCTGAACAAAAAAGGTGGATCCAAAGTTCAATTTTAACTGCTTGGTAGCAGAAAAAGAAAATGAAAATATTGTGATCATTGATCAAGAGCTGTTGGAGTTTTCTTTCTGCCTTATTGATCTGTAGAAATTTAATGATATTTGAATCTGTCCTCTGTATTTTGTTTCAATGTCAACTGAGTTGAATTAAAAGCTATGCAAGAAAAGTTCAGGTTGGGAGTAAATTCCTTTTTCTTACCCTTGGTGCAGTTATAATTTTTCAGAGTCTTGGGTGCTATAAGGCTTTATCGTCACGGTCCTAAGAATTAGTACATAAAACATGTTATCAAATTATTTGACTTTTTTATTATTTAATCCTTTAAGGAAAATGTAGCTCCCAACAATTGCACATATATATTGCCACTCTGAATGGGTTTCTGATGTTCTATTTTTGCTAGCCCTTTTTCACAGATTGGGATTTGTCTTCCTAAAATCTATGCAAAGAATAAAGATATTTTGAGATTACTAAACTTTTGTTTGCTGCGAAATTGTAAATATGAGACAGTAAGTATGCTTGGGTTGTGTGAATGTAGGGAGTGCTGGTGATGTCTTGGACGATGATCCAGTGGGAAGGTTAAAAGTTTTTGTGTATGAGCTTCCCAGCAAATACAACAAGAAAATTCTGCAAAAGGATCCAAGATGCCTCACCCACATGTTTGCAGCTGAGATCTTTATGCACCGTTTTCTTTTATCTAGCCCTGTTCGAACTCTAAATCCTGAGGAAGCTGATTGGTTCTATACCCCTGTATACACCACTTGTGATCTGACACCAAATGGCCTCCCATTGCCTTTTAAGTCACCTCGAATGATGAGAAGTGCTATACAGCTCATTTCTTCAAATTGGCCCTATTGGAATAGAACAGAAGGGGCTGACCACTTTTTTGTCGTTCCCCATGATTTTGGAGCATGCTTTCATTATCAAGTTAGTAGTTTTTTTCTTTTGTTTTTCTTCTCAACATTTCTTTGTTGATAACTGTTTCGAACCAATTGACAATATTTTTGTGTTTTCTTGTATGGCCAATGGGTATCAATCTTTATTGTATATCTGTCGTCCAATATGATTAAATATTGTATTCTGCTAAGTGATTTTTCGGTCGTTTGTTCATATTTGATGTCTTTTCATGTGCCCTTGCAGGAAGAGAAGGCTATTGAAAGAGGAATTCTTCCCTTACTCCAACGTGCCACCTTGGTTCAGACTTTTGGACAACAGAATCATGTTTGCTTGAAAGAGGGCTCAATTACAATTCCTCCATATGCTCCTCCGCAGAAAATGCAAGCCCACTTAATTCCTGAAAAAACTCCTAGGTCCATCTTTGTTTATTTCCGAGGATTGTTTTATGATGTTGGAAATGACCCAGAAGGTGGTTACTATGCAAGGTATCTCCCTATGCTGGCTTGTTAAAAAATTAGTCTCAGGTTTAGCAAGGGTATTTAGTTCACTAAGATATTGTAGTTATGAGATTGAAAATAAAAATGGAATTCTTGTGTTAGATTCAGAAGAGTTAAATCTGTTGCTGAGGGATTTTTAACGTGTGTTGAATGGAATTTAGGAACATGAGCCTGCTCATACTCAGCACTGGTTCTTCTTTAAAGCAATGTAAAATGCTAGAGGTCAGAAGAAAAATAGTTGAAAATTAATTGGGGTGTCCTTCAAATACCATGTTTACCAGAAGGGAATTATTTAGGTTCCCTGGTTTTATCCAAATCTGTAATTAATGTCAAATATACTTGAGCGCTTGTTAACCTTTGTTCATCATTTTACAGAGGTGCGCGAGCTGCAGTGTGGGAGAACTTCAAAGACAATCCTCTTTTTGACATTTCCACTGAGCACCCATCGATATACTATGAGGACATGCAGCGAGCTGTCTTCTGTTTGTGTCCACTCGGCTGGGCCCCATGGAGCCCAAGATTGATTGAAGCAGTGATATTTGGTTGCATACCTGTTATCATAGCAGATGACATTGTTCTACCTTTTGCGGATGCAATTCCGTGGGAGGAAATCGGGGTTTATGTTGATGAGAAGGATGTTCCCAACTTGGACACCATACTCACGTCAATTCCAACTGAAGTTATATTGAGAAAGCAGAGATTACTTGCAAACCCTTCAATGAAGCAGGCTATGTTATTCCCACAACCTGCTCAACCAGGTGATGCTTTTCATCAAGTTTTGAATGGACTTGCACGTAAGTTGCCGCATGATAAGAGCATCTATTTGAAACCAGGGGAGAAGATTTTGAACTGGACTGCCGGCCCGGTTGGCGACTTGAAACCTTGGTAGCTGTTGTAATATCCCGTGTTGCCACGAATTTTGTCATCCTTCCCGCTAGTACTGCATGTTAATCTCATGGATTTTATGATGCAGATAATCCTTAAAAGTGTAAATCGTGATTTTTCACAAAATGTGTTAGATTATAGTGTAATTCATTCAGCTTTAGGCTTGTCGATCTTTGTTGTAATTTCTCTTAGGCGAAGATATTTGTTGAACCAGAGCTGATCTGTTCGATTCTTAGGGTTAGAAACTGCAGCATTTCATTAGATAATGATATTCTCTCATCTTGAAGTTCTTCTCGATTGTCAGGCACACATTTTCGTTTGGGTAATACCTTGTACTCAAATTATCGCCAATGCTTTGCAAGAATGGGCACTTTAAACAATTTTTGTCAAAACAAACTTTTTTTCTTGACATTAAAGATGGCTCCTATAAATATTATAATCTTAGGATGAAAATTGAAAGTGTAATTAACATAAGATATGCGACAGCTCATGGAAACGAATAAGTCTTGAGGACTGCATATAAAGATAAGAAAGGTCGAACCCAAAAGGTGGTGTGGGTGGGTGGTGACCCGGCTTGTGTGGGGAACATGAAAGCCACGCTTCCACCTTTTTCTAAGACACAATGACATCCAATGATATTACACATTTTACATCTACATTCACCACTTTCTTATCTTCTAAGCTCTGCTTCTCACAAGACACACTGTGCAGAAGAAAAAGAAGAACAAAAATGGCACTGCATGCACCCACAAGACTGAGCTCGAGAAATTCTCTTTTAGCTCCTGCAGGCAATGTTGGCCTGCGTCGCCCGGCTGATCTTTTTGCTCTGAAGTCATGTTTCTTTTCTCCATCGCTTCATCTCTTTCTTTCTACTCGTCATGAACAGCTTCTTGCCTCAGCTCCCCCTAAATTTTCAATGCGTGTGGCATCCAAACAGGCTTATATCTGTCGTGATTGTGGGTAATTTTTTTTTGATGGTTTAATCATACTTGCTTGTTTGTTGTTTGACAGTCTCCGTACGTCGGATGAATTTTGTTGAAATTCGATGTATTGCATATGTTTGATGCAGGTACATTTACAATGATAGGAAACCCTTCGAGAATTTACCTGATAGTTACTTCTGTCCTGGTAACCCGTTTCAACTCATAAATTTGGATTTCTTGTATTCTTCAATGACGTTAACGCAAGATAGAGAAATGGGTCTGTTTCTTTGATGGCATATTACAGTCTTTAAGAAAATGCGATATTATCTCTCCATGTAGCTCTTACTCTGAATAATACTATAGAGAATTAAAGCTTATGTTCGTAGATTATTATGACACTGATGTGGAAAGGAAAAGAAAAAGAAAATGAAAGAAACAAAGGTGTTGCTGGCAAACCTGAAACATGGATAAGATGTTGCTTATGCTGTGTGTTGATGACCATTGCTGTGAATTGTGTGTTTTGCAATGCAGTTTGTGGTGCTCCTAAAAGGAGATTCAGGCCATATGCCCCCGCAGTGAATAAAAATGCAAATGAGACAGATGTTCGCAAGGCAAGAAAAGCACAAATTCAGAGAGATGAAGCGATTGGGTAAACGTCAAATACCATTAATCTTCAACAATATTGGGCTTTCCGGTTTATTGTTTCACTTATTTTTAACTGGTGAAGCTTTAAGTTTCTAATACGATGAAATCTTTTAACTGGTGCAGAAAGGCATTGCCTATAGCCATCGGGGTCGGAGTTGTGGTACTTGCTGGTTTATACTTCTACCTCAATAATACTTTCTAGGATTCAGAATTGCAAATATCACTCCTGTTGAGTAACGCCATTGTTCGTGTAATCCTTTTTCATTTTTGGATTCTCTATTCACTTCAATATACTTTCTTTTTCGCTTCCATACCATGTCCCGAGTGCTGGAATTGATATTTGTTGTTCAAAAATTGAAGCATTCAAGCACAACAGATTAGCATTGATGTTTAAAGAAATCTTGTCCCCTCGAAAAGCATTCGCCATTTGATAAACCCTATGATAAGAATATTTACATGTGGACAGTTATAATCATATTTAGCACTACTGTACTGTTAACTTCTACCAGATGAAAAGGTAAAAAGTTATTCATTACATCATATCAATCTGAATTTCCTTATAATACAACCACGATTACACGACTCACACCCTCATTCGCACCGTTTTCAGACGAGCCCATCCAATGCTTATTCCTCCGGCAAAAGATCATTAATGTCGGAGGTTATACTTGTCTGAGTATCCATCACAACAAAATTGATGAAAGGCAAATGACTTCTGTTATAGGTCAAGGAAATAAAATTTAACAGACAATTATTTGTTATAAATTTTACATACTTTTTTACAAGCAAGCAGTTATCATTCTTGCAAGACAAAAGAACCTTCTATTCTCTTCTCCATGGACTGCGGAGGGAAATTCAAAGGAGAGAACATGTCATTAAAACTAGAACCTGGTGCAGGTTTGAATTCGTATGGCCCTTCCTTCACTCCCCACGCCTGCAAATACAAAATGAAGTGCTCTTCAATGAAGCCCTCGACCTATTAAGCATAATTTCGGTAAAGATAAGCAAAGCTAGGGCTACCAACTTGATTTCCATCATCGTCGAAGCCCCTATCCCAGGTATGTATTTCATTATTTTTCAACACTGCAAGTTCAGAAGTACAGTAGGTTGCACCATTCTGCCACAGCCACAATAGCGCATAAGAAAAATTCACACAGAAAGCAAATGACTTCAATATCCCACACCCATCTTTGGGGCGGAAGGTGCAAGGCTATATAGAAAGCAATAGACTGACTGATGATAAGAAGTTACACCCACCCATGAATTTGGGAATCCACCCGGTGGAGTTGAACCCTCGTATAAGCAGCGTTTTCCTCGATCACAGCGTCTGAGATATATAGTTGTCAAATGTTCCCCAATGTCCTGCACATAATAATAAATATAAAATAAAATTGATTACACAAAAACACATGCAAATGAACACCTATAGATATAGGTTCAGCCACAAACTAATGATAATGTTTATCTCTGCCAAGTGCAGCAGAGGACAAGGGTTAGCAAGGTAACAATTCAACGTAATCGAAAGAGTTGATATACCGGGATACTATGTAATGACATCTGCAAACTGGCTCAATTTAGCACTTAGCAGCCCAGCCAAATCTTTCATGGGCTTAACTTATATAAAATTTTTTAAAAACTAAGTATGAATAGCTATACCCAAGTCCAAACTAGGCAGTGAATTCATGCAATGTCCTCAACATCCAAAATGCACAAACATATAATTCTATCTCTCAACAAACTGAATTTAAAACCGCAATATGACAAGAGGACTCACACCAATTACTTCTTCAGGTAGTGGGCGCTGATCCTTTGACCGATCACAGAAATTTTTATATTCCTCAACTTCTCTGATGGCATAGGAACTCACCTGTCCATTTAAAATCAAATATAAAAAATTGAACTTTCAAGTTCCAAAGCAACATAAAAATTAATATTATTGCACTGCAGAAAAAAACAAAAACAGGACCGCATAATTGCACATAGTACAGAGTTTTCTAACAACAATGAAATCACATTTAAGCTATCCATACTGAATCCAACATCAAAACTCTAGTTAGGGCACCAAAGAGAGCAACCAAGTGTAAGGTTGAATGGGAAAAGCAGAGAAAATGATGACACCAAGAACACATAACAATGTTGTTGATGACAAGTGACTATAAAAACAATTACATTACTAATAACACAATAATGTGCCATGCACAATGGACATATTGTGCCACAGTTACTCCACAAGAATAAAGCCTTTTATATCCTTCAAAAGAACAATATATAATTAAACACAAACAAATGTCTTAAGCAAATAGCTCCTAAGTCATCCAACCTTTATAATCAACTCCCTCACTCATTTCTGTCTGAGAGTTTGTGAAATGCAAATACTTGTCACTAACTCTTTTCAAGTTCAGACTTCAACTGATATAGGGTGTAATGAACATAAAATGTAATTTCATAATACATCATGTTTTATGTCTCACACATGCATACATATATTTGTAATGTAAGAATAATCATTGTAGGAATGATAATGGCAGAATGATTAGTGTCCAATTCTGCCAACCCATATGCAGAAAAGAAAATATGCAAGCACTCAGATAAACAAAAGAATTGATAATCTAACATGATGCAATACGTAAAAATCAATAACTCAATTCATAAATCAGAGGAGAAGCCCACCTCAACATCACATTTCAATTCTTTCGGGCAAGGCTTCACCAAATAAAATCTCTGCAACAGTACAAATGTCAGAACTCTATTAAAAGAAAAGAATTACTTTGCAAATAAAACATTTCAAAAAAAATTTTTCCAAGCATGCATGCACGCACACCTGTATATAACATCAAAATCATGTTTGAATGCATAAACTCACAAGTTAGGAGATTTCAAGGATAATAAGGCACATAACAAACCTGTCGAAAGGGCTTCTGAGGAGTTCTCCAGAATGCCTAACAACAGAAAAGAAAATCCACATCAAAATTGGCATATGTTAACAATAATCTAAAACAATTAAAAAACGAAGGTTAATTAGTAAACTAACTTGCTCAAAATATAAAACCTTCGAACCATCCACCATATCAGCTGCCGGGCAAGTAAGCATTCTGCACAAATGTATTGCAAACAATCAGTTGTCTAAAAGTTTCAACTGTCATACCACACGACCAAGAAATTCATAAATAGTGTACAAATTTATACTCGTATACCAAATGAATACTAATAACTACCAACAATTTTCTTTAAAAAAAAAAAAGCGAAGTACTAAACACATACATGACTAGGAGCATATACTATCTGAATATGAGTAGAAGTTAAATACCTGATGTTGAAGAAATTTTCGGGATCTCTCGATGCCTGTTCTCTCGAAGACTATCTCCCAACCATAACAATAGCAAAATTCAATTTTTTTTGAAAAAAAATGTTTATTTTTTTGGGAAAAGAAAGGAAGAAGAAGAAGAAGAAGTAATCCTAATGGTAGAGGTACCTTCTCGCCGCTGAGCGAGTCAGCGACAATTCGGGCATGGTCCCAGCGAGTCTTGGATTTGGTGAGCCGCTTGAGAAGAAATGTGCCGCCAATCAGCACAGCTGCTTTCACTACGAAACCTCGAGCTCGGCCCCATCCGTTCGAGTCCGAGTTCGAATCTGTTCCCATATGCAGCAATTTGGTCTCACCACCGCATTCAAACTCGTAATAGCAAAGCCGGACAAATTCAGTTCAATAATTTAACGTTTCAAGATTCTGAATTCATCAAGACCAATTGTTTGATTAGAGCTTCGGGCTTCGTCGGGTAGTGAAAAATGTTTAGCTTTGCTTTTGGGTTGTGTTATTAATGTTTGACACGTCGCTCTCTATCGTTCTTCCGATTTGGTACCATTTCCGTTTCGGAGCGAGCCAGAAGGGTTTATCACTTAATGGGCCGTATGGACCATGCGGTTTGTTTTTTTTTTTTTCAAAAAATAATTTAAAAAAAGGTCTAAACAGTGAAGAAATTTGATGATAAATTTCATAAATTTTATATTATATTTGAATTTTTAAATTTTTTATATTATATATAATAATATTTAAATACTTATGGTTGTAATAAAAACCTCCTTTAGTAACTAATTTTTATATTATATATATTATTAAAATTTATTATACTTCAAGAAATTAGATTATTATTATTTCTTTTTATGATTATAGAGAGGGATGAGAACAATTGAATTTATGGTGAATATCTGAAAATTTACATTCGTTAAAAAAATTTAATAACAAATTTGTATTAAACTCGTATGAATTTTATGTTTTAATATTAAACTCGTTTAAACAGATATTTAATATTTAACTATACTTTTACGTATATTCACTAATTTTTAATAAATTTTGATATTTTAACTATATTAGTACTGTTATAAAATATAAAATTTAAATAAATTATTTATCTAATTAAAATTATAAATTTTTAATATTAATTTAAAATAAAATATGCATTTAAAAAAACACCACTTTTAATTTTTTTTCAAAGGTTTCAAACATTAAAAAGTATTTTCTCACTAATTTTGTAAATATCTTTGAGAAAAAAATACATGTATTTATAGTATGTTAGCTAATCTATAATCAGAATAGATTAGAATCAGGTTGAGTTAAAATTGAAATAAGTTAAAATAAGAATAAAGAGAATAAGAATAAGTTATTTACTTAATTATAGGAGTCCGATTTAATCTAAATAAAAAAACTTTTTAAGTTATTAAAATACCCTTAATTAATTTTATTTTTATTATTATTGTTATATTATAATAATTGTAATTACTATTATTGAAAAATTATTTTTATTAATAATAATAATTATAAAAATATTAATAAAAATAATACTAATTATTATATTTCTTTTTGTAAGTTTAGATAATTTTATTAAAAATCAAAAAAAATATGAATAAATGGATAATTTATTGAGTGTGGATAAAATAGGCAATCTCAAGAATAGAAATTATATTCTTCAATCTCCTCTTAAGAATTATATTTTTATTTTTAGTGTATACTTCATACATTTAATTTTCATTACCGTACTTATTTTAGGTCGTAAATATTAAATTCATTCTAATTTTAAATTTTAGAATTCAATTCTTCGATAGTAAACATACCCTTAGTGTTTTATAAAAGAAATATCAGAGATTAATTTTGGTTTTCATCCAAATAATACAATGATATTATAATATTAATTGGTAATATTGCAGTGTACTGTACTCCTTCAAATAACTAGCTGTAAATGAGAAATCTAATTTGACTTTTGCACTATTTTATATTATTCAAAAAAAGAAAAAAAACCAAAATCATCGAATGAAAAGAGACCGAAGAGAGAGCCTCTGTTGTGTGGTATACTCAAGTATATACATGTATTCACACTTGAATTTATCACAGATTTTACTATGAGTTCTAATTTTTTAAAAAATTTGCTAAGAGACATATAAAACATATTCTACAAGAATTGAGAATCAATAAATTTAAGAGTAAAATTATCGTCTCTAATTACAACTTAAAAATTTGAGTATATTTACGTTACAAAAAAAATATAAGAGTTACGAGAAAATATTTTTAATTTAAAAAATAATTGAGGATCCATCGAAATCATACTTATAATCATAGCCCTCAATTATATATATTTGTTCATTTTTATAATATGATAATAATATTAATCTACTCACAAACTAAATTTCTTCAAAATTTATTTATTAACCATTGCTAAAACTCTCAAAATTTATTAAAAGAAAATGAAGAGAAAGCATGATCAGAAGATATCAATCACTACAACTGCCTCATGGACGAACTGGAAATTCCTCTTAATCAATTTCCCAGGAGAAGAATCATTAATCGCAGATTCAAGCAAAGGCTTTTCCTCTTCCTCCTTCCCAAAACAATAAACAGGAGCCTACCATTTGGAATCCTCAAGCACGACTCCCACCTCAAATGTCATCACATGCCCAGTATACACGGCAAAATCGCACCATTTTCAGAAAATAATCATAATCCAATCCCATAACTAGCAGCAGAAAATTGAGATGAATAATGGGCATTGATCAAAATGTTACATTTCGAAATCACAACTTCAAAATATTACCGGTGTAGAAGACCCAGTGCACTGGTCTGTTAGTGACTAACATCCTCGTAGTACCAAAAGAAGTCGATCTTAGTCTTAGTCCACAAATTGAAAAGAAAACGATCAAGGCATTTATGGCCAGGATACTGGTATTGTAGCTTGCAATATTGTCCCATATTAATTGCGTGAAGTTTATAAATATATAAACCGAAGAGTTTGCAAGTAAATAAAATAGAGGGCAAGTATAGCTTCGGATTAAAAACTAATTAATATTTATGAGTCAGGGCACTTGGTTGACATTGGGTAGTGCATGCCTGCTTGGAGTCCAATGTGTAAATAGAAGAGGTGCCGTTGTCCCATTCCAGATCATATGTGAGCTTGTCCAGCTGGTTGTGGAATATGTTGAAGTTGCGACCTTCGGGCCAGTCAGAACAGAGTTCTACGTTCTGAAAGGCTCCCGCTATATTGTTCATGAACATAATCGCGAGGAACAGATGCTACCATGGAGCTGGAGTGGGTCTGTACATTTTGATGCAGTCGAGGAGATTTCGAGGGGGTTGGTAAGAGAATGGCTATAAGGACATGGGTTTGATTGTTGAGGCCATTGTTGGCTTTTTCTTCAGTTAGATAATTACAGAGTGATCAAGGATCGGAGAACAAGGAGTGAAATGAACTGAACTGATGAAGCATATGAATGACAGAGCAGACTAGTGGGGACTAGTGGGGATTCTTTGATTGCTTTTATTCTGTTTGAGAAATTCGTTCATATTTAGAGTTAAGAATATTGAAATTGGGAATCCCAATTTGTCTACCCATAACTTTTAGGTATTTATACTTTTTCCTAATTGTTTAACTGCCTAATTTCGAAAATGCCACAGGAAAGTGGAGTGAAACAATTTGAGAAATATGAGAATCAAAACGCTTGTTTTGCATACAAGCCCATAAAACACAGACATACATACAGACAGATAGATACAATTACACTCAAAACACACAGATGGACAGAGATGTGCAATTTCCTACATTTACAGATAGGGAACATGGATAGAGATATGCAATCACACGGAGAGATCAAAGATTAAACAACCGTTTGAACCACAATTTTCTCACCATACTAAATTAGTTTTATTAGATGGTTCCGTGACAAGTGCCCATCTCTTTCGATTTCACTAAAGCCCATTCTTATTCATATTTGATAACTATGGGCAAAACAAATAATAATTACTAGAGATACATGTATTGTTCTTTACTTGATACAAAACAACTTCTTTAAAATCCTGTAAGTTAATGTTGAAAGAAAAATTACTGGTTCCCAGATACAGGGCTGTATTTACCTTTCTTGAAATCATCCCATCCTCTTACCCAAGGCTGCCCAGTCTCTGCTCGTGTCTCTGAGGAAGAATGGCTATTGAGGTTGTTCATGACCTTGTTCTGCATGGCAGAAAACACCTATTGCAAACAGAGAAAGCATATAAGAACGTACAGTGAAGGAAAAAGAGGACAATAAAAAGAAAAAATTATGAATCTTTTAGACTCTCACAGGATTTGTTTTCACTGCCTCAGGTGGTTGCTCCTGACCTGTCAGCCACTTCCACAAATCTGGGTTTTCCTGAGGAACACAAATGATACACTCAGAAAAAAAAAAAAAAAAGAAGAAAAAAGAAATGCCCGCAAACCCTTCTCCTTGAATTGATTCTCATTCCAACAGAATCAGCAAAACTTATCTGTCCAAGTAAACCTTACAAGTCTTTCCCTGTTGTTTATGCTATGACATATCCCAAATTTAACTTGTAAATATTATCGAGGAGCGAAATGAAACAAGTGACTCTAACTTTAACATTATTTGAATCACAAATGAGACACAAGCATTCGGTAGATCATCCTACCACTCCCACATAGAAATGAATCTTATGTGTAGCTAATCTTTACACAAGAGAAGAATTACATAAGAAGAATAAGAATAAGAAAATCAAATCAATTCATCCTGGTAACACTATCGACTAGATTTCCAGCTTATCAAATTAAATTTGTTAGAATTAACAAATCCAAAAGCTTCAGAACTTCTTGAGCTCTTCATCAATGGTAGAATACATATTAAACAGATCAAGTTAATAAAGAGTCTTGGCGAGGCTGGAAACTGAGCGCAACAAACACCAAATTGAAACCATAACATCAATAATATTGGCATTTCACAAAAGAAAACATGTAACAGTTCTGATGAAATTTTGTTACAATCAGCTTCTCCATTCCCAAAAAAAAAAAAAAAAATCAAGTTAATACATGTGTACTTGTATTAAGAATTTCAAGCTCCACGCCTTACCGCCACGACTAATTACAATGCAATTGTTCAGTATGGAAAGGTAAAAAAAATGTAACTAATTTTTGGGGAGCTAACTACCAAAGGATTACCTTTGCTTTTATGGTATACATTAAGAACCACAGATAATCACATAATCAAAACATCAAGCTAGAATAAAAGCTAGATAATGAAAAACAATACCAATATAAATGCCTTGACTGTTTAAACTGAAAACAAAAAAGAAAAAAAAATCAACGCATTGATTTTAGTACCCAACATCTGACTTAAAGTTCATTGAGCATATGAAAACTCTATCTAGAAGAAGTTAGCCATAAAAGCTATATAATTTTCCCATTAAACAAAACAGAGGAGGGAGGATTACCAAATCAAGGATGTCAACAAGAGCTTTAATCCCATTTTCATCCATGGAATGAATATGTTCTTCCACCCATTTACCCAGAACTATGTCCAGCTCCAGAAACCCTCTTTGTTTGCTCCTATACAATAGCCTATCGCAGAATGCAGAGACAGACTATTTATTGCGTGATCCTTTTCAGTAATCAAATGCCCAGAAGCTGAAACTAGACACTAACCTGTTAAGCAAACGCCTTTTCCTCTCCTCGTTTGAGAAATCAATTTCTAAAGATTGAGTGCCGTCGGAAGAGTAACGTGAAACCCATCTGTATTGAGGCCTAAAACAATACAAACAGAGATCATCAGGCCAAAGAGAGAAAAAGAGAACAACAATTACAAAAAGATGATGGGTACCTGAGAAGAGTCTCAAAGCTAGCTGGAGAAGTAGATGCAATCGTGTTCCGATTGGCTACGGTGGAGGAACTGAGAATTCGGTGGACGTTAATCAACGCTCTTCTTAAGCCTGCCATGTGGTCGATGAATGATTTCTGAGAAAAGCGAAATGTTCGTAGGCCTATTTATAAACTCTGTTTGTGGCGGGCCCCAGGGCCCTTCTTGATCCACAACGCACTTTATAGTTAGGTACTTCGGTCGCGTGGGCAAGCTACACGAAGTATAAAGTGCTTCTTGGATCATGAAATTTGCCCTAGCTTCTTCGCTCAAGATTTTGCTATTATTTTATCTTGTAAAAAAATTGTCCTTATTTTCGTTATGATTAAAAGCTTCTGCCTTAAGTAGTACAATCCATTAATATTTTAAAAAACGTCTCTTGTAATTCGATGGAATTTATTTGAAATATTTTCTATCAAGTTGGCACTAGAGAATGCATCCATTTTAGATTAGGAGTGTTTTTGAATCCTAATGAGATTAATTTCGGTACAAAATTGGCTACTTTGAATCCTTCTGACTTAATATTTATACTATCTATCGTTATTCACAACTAGTCACTAACGAACATCCCACACATGTTGGCATCCTTTGTCAATCTCCTTATCAATTCAACAGAATTAACAGTAACTCCACACCATCAAAATTTACAAAGATTGTTGTCCATCAAACGGCTTAGTATAAAATTTCCCTGCTTTTATCATTAATCAATCTCACAACCAACAGAATCCAACAAATAAAGAAGCCTAGTGGGTAACCAAGACCTAAACAGATGCATCAGGAGTTCATCAAATCAGAAACACAACCAAAGTGCCGTTAAATAAAGGGCTCTTTATTTTAAGTGTTGAACAAAAATCTTACAGGACAAGAGAAGATTTTGATGTGATGCACAAGCTAAATGCAAATATCGGAGACAAAAAAATAAATTGGGAGGAGACTCTCACAACTTAATCAACCAGGTTATAACCATTTGAGTGAGACAAGACAAATATTGAATGCTATTTTAAACATATTTGGTTTCATGGAATTCAAAGGATCCATTTCATGGAACTCAAAGTATCTGACATGCTACATTCTACTCCCCTATTCAGTGCTTCACATATCATCCCTGAGATTCAACAAATCATGCATCCATCATGTTGTCTCCATCCCAACAGTGACAATTTTTCACTCTTATTCAAAATAGAATCCGTGAAACAATATCTTCATTACATGAGCCAGAGTGTAAAATTTTTTTACTTTTCCTATTTGCATTTGGCAGATGTGTTCTCATCCCTACTAGTCTTCACCCAATAGCCTCAAAAGCTTATTTCACGTCTCTCTGCAAAAAATTTTCCTGTTATAGCCTGGTCTGGAAGCAGGGCAAGCCATACTCCAGTGTCAGCACCATCCTCAGCTGAAATATTCCCAGCCCAACCAGTCAAAGCAGTCTTCACCCAGCCTGGGCAGAAGCAGTTGATATAAATCTTCTGACCTTCAGGGCGGTCAGACAGTATCTTTGCCATTAGCCTGGTATAAGTATTAACAGCAAGTTTTGACATTGAGTAGTCAGTTAATGTCTTAGGCCATCCACCAGATTCCCAAGTGCCCTCTTCAACCTGTTGAAGGAAGGTAGAAAGAGTCCTATCAATGATTTCTTCCGAGAGTGTGTCCAAATCACCTAGTTCTTGCCTCAATGTTGGGTCTTCAAGTCTCTGTCAGAGCAAACCTAAATTAACCCTCAATATAGATCAACAAATGAGTGGCAAAATAGAAATTTCAGGAATCTAATGCCTTGGTATTTAAAATCGATATTCGCTTGTTAAAAAAGGATATATCAAGTTAAATGGCAACAAGAAGCACAAAAGTCTGTTGTCACCCCTTCCCAGATGGCAAGTTTTAAATTGAAACTATGTGGGCATCAACCATTAACCACACAGCATGATAAGCATCTGTGCTTGCTTTCTACTCTTTCAGTTTGTAGGATAGCCCAATGCACAATATGCAATTGCATGCAACAATAATTTTGCTACAAAGTGTTGGTAATGGGATGTGAGTTTTCTGATAATGCAAGCAGACCTGGACCCAAAAGAAGGGTAAAAAGATTTTTAATAATACAATAACATTACAGAAGCAGAAACAATATCTCTCGCTCATAGATTTTGAAAAACAAAAGCAAAGAAAAGAAAAGATTAAAGACATTTAACGTACAAAATGCAAAAGGGGAAGAGATTAAAAGAGATTTACTCACATTACCCTTGCCATTTAGTTTACCTAGCCGGGAGCTCACACTAACAATACGAGCGCCAGCGGCAGAAGGTCTCATTATTGGGATCATAGCTTTAATCATATTTTTGGTGCCATAATAGTTGGTTGCAATAACTTCTTTGGCAAATTCAACTGAATTATCTGAACCAAAATTGTAATTGACACCTGCATTATTGACCTGCAAAATATAAGTTTGCAAAAACACATCAAAAAAATATACATCAGTGATTTAAGCCTCATCACTAATGTAGGCTAAACACAACAATAGATTCAAAACTTAAGTAAATCATAATTATAAACAGACATCCACCTCTTGTAACTAGTCAACATAAAATGACAAATCAAAAGACAAATGAACCAAATGCCAAAATGCCACAGATGAATTCAGCACTAAGATTAAAGATCATGTTATGGAGAATTACCAGAATATCTATGCCACCGAATCGTTCTCGTACCCAACCACAAAACTCCTGGATTGAAGATTGGTCTAAGACATCAAGTTGATGGACGTCCACATTAAAACCTCCTTCTTGCAAGACCTTAGCTGCTTCAAGGCCAACGCTAGTGTCTCGTGATGTCAGTATAACCGTTAATCCATGATCGGCAAGTTGTCTGGCAATCTCAAACCCAATTCCTCTGTTAGCACCCGTCACCACCGCAACAGTTTCTGAGGACCACCACCTATTATAAACACACACATACACCACTGGTTATATTAATGCCCAACACAGACAGCTCTATTGAGATTTCTAACACAATTATACGAGCATTTCCGACGAGTTTTAAATTCTGAAATCACATGTAATGAAATAAACAAACCCATCAAAAAAATAAACACAGACGAATTCAAATAAGGGTTTCCTACTCCAATCACAAAATAGAGAGATTTTAGACGAATTTGAGTCTATATGTATATTGCTGAGAATAATGAATGAAGACATAATGAATCTACAGAAAAGGGTACCTCTGGTGATCAGAGTAGGGAATGGTGCGGAGGAGGGAAATCTCTTGTAGTCTCTTTTCTCTTCTCTCCTTTGCCTTTTCCTTTTTTCCCGTCATTTCCTTTGATTTTGATTTCCTTTTACTTGAGACAATTGAGAGCGAAAGAGAAAAACACAGCTCTGGTACTCTGAAGGATAACTGGAGAAGATTTTCGGTTCCATTGGTGTAGTATCAAGCAAGCAGCCCTGACACGTTGTTGGTCAAGAGCTTCAATCTCTAAATTTAGATCAAATTTCAATCTCTAAATTTAGGTCAAATTTCCCGGTCTCTAGGGTTGTCACTTCCACCATTGTAGCCTTTCAAAGGTGAAATGCTGTTACCATCGACCATTTTCCATTTTTTTTAAATTTTTCCGTGCCCCGTGGGTCACTTCGGATACTTCTCTTAACCTATTTTTCAATGCACACTAAATTCGGGTTTTAGTACCAGACATGCAAGGTGGCAAAAATGAACAGAGACATTTATTTGGTACGAAAATTCAAATTTTAAAAATTTAATATAATTAATAAATATATATTTATATCTCTCCTTTAATAAATAAATTATATTCGAGTTTAAAATTTTTAATTTATTTATAATATAATTAATTATTAAAATAATTATATAATATCAACTTATTTATTATCTTCTAACTGAATTTATAATTTATTAATCTATTTAAAATATATTATTTATTCGCATAATCACCGTTGATTACAAGTTATCAATTTTTTTATTAACTATAAAATTTTGGTTCTTATTTTTTTTATATAATATATATTATTTTCTAAATAAAATAAATTTGATATAGTAAACAATTAAAATATTAAATTTAGTTTGATATGATAATAAAATTATGAATATATACTCTAATTAATAATAAATATAAAGATCAAATTTAATAGGTGTTATGCATAGATAATAAACTATGGTTTAAAATTAGTAAATTCAACAAATAATATCATTATTTATATAATTAACTTCTTTCATATTTTAATTTTATTATTATTATTATTATTATTATTATTATTATTATTATTATTATTATATAACAATAAATTTGAAAATAACAAGTTAAATATTTGTGATAGTATTATTATTTATTACACATATTTAACTTTAACAATATAAGAGTATTGAAGATAAACAATTGATCAAAATATTGATTACTTAGATATGGAGATGGTTGACATACAGTGATAGAAAATCCTATGGTAGTAATAAATAATTATTGATTATGTTATTATAATAAAAAATTTGAAACATACTTATGATACATTAGATGTATTATGTAACTTGTACAGTATAAAATTATATAATTATTTAATGTATTTATTGTATTATACTAAAGAACCTATTGATTAAAATTGCACATAAAATTAATATTAAAATCATATAATAAGATTTATTATTAAAATTCAAGAATACAACTTATTAGTGTGTTTTATTATTATTTGTTAATGTAATAAATATTTTATTTTTTATAATAACTTTAATTAACAAAATTACAACAGTAATACGATGAATTTAGTTATCTTTTGTTAACGTGGGCTGTGCATTGTTTAGATGAATAATTTTGATTTTATTCATTATATAACATATTAATATTAATTATTTTTATGATTACTATAATTGGTTAAATATATAAAAATTATATTAACCGAATAAATGGATTAAGTGGTTATTATGTTAATCGAGTTAACCAAATTGTGACATATAAATGAATTAATGGGTCGTATCGAAATAACAACAAGATTAGTCAATTAATAAACATTTTGTTAGTTGTGTCATGTTGTATTCTTGTTTATCAATTTTGATATAAATAATAAATAGTTGGTATTTGTGTTAATATAAAATTTAATTATATATTAGTTGACACAATATAAATATAATTCATTTACCCGAAATGCTACCCTTAGATATATGCAAATTTGCTTCGTCATTTTATTTTTATGTTAACTATTTCAAAACTTATATTTAATATTTAATATTTTTAATATTATTTATTTTAATTTTTATATTTTATATTTTATATTTTTAATATTATTTATTTTAAATATGATTTTTAATTTTGACATAATATGTTTAAAATTTTACATATTTGTATCACACTCAAATAAAATATACTTTCAACCTTACAATAAATGCATTAAATATGAGAATTGTGTTTGGCCATTGCAAGCCATCTCTCAATTTTTCACTTAAAAAGTTAAGATAAACATCATAAAAAATTATCACATACCATCAAAAAAATACAATTTATAAAAAAATATTGCAAAAAAAAAAAAACACTTATTTTTCTTAAACCATTTTTTCACAAATATCATTTCTTTTATTTACATAAATAACTCTCTTACTTAAATTAAAACTAATATCATTTGCAACAATGTAAAACATCAAAATATAAAAAATTGTTTCTTGATTTCTATATTTTTCACTAGTGTGTGCATTGCATCAAGCACTCTCTAACTTTTAATACAAGTAAAATTTTATCTTAAAAATAAAACATATCATTTATGTAAAATATAGAACAAAAATTTTGTATCAATAATATAAATATATTTTAGATAATAGCATTTTTTATATGTTTATAAATTCTAATTTAAGTTAAGATTGCAATTTTAATGTTGAAAATTTTTAAATTAATTTTTTATTAACATCAATAGACTTATAAAAAATACATTAATAGAATTTTAATTAAAAAAACAAAATTTATTTTTAGTAATAATAACAAAATAAATAAATAAATAAATAAAATTTATTAATTATTAATTTCTTACATTAAACTAAAAGCTAGGATTATGGAATTTTATTTGCATTCATCAAATTTAACTACTAGAATTATTTATGTAATTTAAGATGATGTTAGTCAACAAATTATTCAAGGGAGGTTAGCATGTCTTCTATAAGATTTCTCACAAATTAAGTTTTTTTATAAATCTCATGGAAGGTGTGTGATAATTCCCATAAAAATAAAAAATAATCAAATTAGTTTTGTGATGGGCTCTCTAGTTGTTCCACAATATTAAAAGATAATATACTTAATAAATAAAATTATTTATTAGTTATTATATGAAAAAAAATATTTATTAATAATATTATGATTATTTCAAATTTCATGCTACAAGTTCAAATTTTATATAACATTTTCAAGCATATTTTAACACATTTTAAATTTTATGTTAAATGTAACAAATTTTGTATTGTATAGTTGAAATTTAACTTGCTCTTACAAAATCTTTGTTGCTTTCAAGTGTTACTTTAGTTGCTGTAAATTCTATTTTACATGTACTTTGTATTGAGTTTCAAGTTTCTTTTACATACATTTTTAATTTTGTATTAATTTTATGAAGTTTTGGATTACTTTCAAATTGAATACCACTCCCACCAATTGTTCCCGTGTATCAAGTTTTATACTAATTATTTTAAATTTTATACTATTTATTTAAATTTTATGTATTGCATTTCAAGCCAATTTTTTTAAAAAAATCAATTTTGTGTTGAACTTACTAAGTATTGCATTACAAGTTTTAAGTTTAACATTAAATATTTTATCTAAATATTATTTGTATGGTATGAAAATATACAAAATGTATGATTTTGATAAATAGTATATAGGATGCGTTTTATTAATTTTTTGCCTAATAAATTTTTGATAAATACAACAATCTCATATTAGAACACATAGCATAAATTTAAGACATTGTATGCAAATGAAAATTTAGATTTGCCTAATACTATTTGCCATGGCCCAAATATTTGCTATCAACTAAAAAAAAATAACTTGGTAGATGATATTATTTACTCACTCTCATAAACTTAATATTTACATTTTTTTTATTCAACATCAGCCTCTTCCACTTCACATATTTTTTAAAATCTAAAATATTTCTATTACCTATAAAATATACTTATTTGTATTTTGATCATTCTAATTTTATAATTATTTTTTTCTAATTTGACTTACATATTTTAAAATTTAACATTTTGGTCACCAATTATGAAAAGTGAGTGTTCTAAATTTATAATAAAAACTGCTTTTAAAAATTTGAATGATATTTTTAACATTTTAATCTTGGAAGTTTTCATTTTGGCTTTGCTCTATTTGTAACTAAATACAACAATATTATTTCGGTTATTTCTAAGGAGATAATTCATTTTTTTGAATTTTAAATTAATTTATTTAATTTAAAAATATTTAATTCTTGTTGTAAACCTTTTAAATATATTTTTTAAAAAAATTCTTTAACAAGCATAAGCTTTATATATAATCTAAAACAAAATAGTATTATACAACAAGTGTATCTACGTATGTATATACTATGTAAAGGTATTGGAAACTTAGGACGTTGACTATATTTTTATTTTATTCAAATCATTGAGGTTTACTTTGATATAGACTTGATCAAGTCTTCTAAAACCAACCTTGCTTAGCTTTGAAGTTTATATTAATTAATGAGCTTATTAAAATATTTCTTGTGGGCAAATTTTTGTAACTTAAAAATTATATTGGAATGCGACATAAATTTTGAATGATAGTTTATTTTAAGAATAATGTCAAACATACAAATTTCTATATAAATTTATTTATACAAACTTATCTATAAAGTTATATTATTACCACATATTCATATCACTTACTTTTTATTTTATTTTCTTAAATTTTCGTTATTTTTCTAAAAATATAAGACAAATAAAAATGTTATAAAATTATTATATCAGTTTGTATACGAATTTAATCCATGAAATAACTAAAGTTACACGTACTTATCATATAATGTAAGATATTATATTATTTTAAGTGCAGATGAATTTAAAAAAAAATCAAGTGATAATTTTTGTGGGATGGATGTTTTCTAACTTTTTTTAAAATTTTTATAGTCATATATATATATATGATTTAAAAAACTATCTAAATTCTTGAAATTTAATGTTTTATTAAATAAAAATATATCTAATAAAAAGAAAATCAGGATCATAAATAAAAAGAAACATAACTTAGAGGAATTAAATAAGAAAAATATATCTAAAAAGGCTAAAATATGAATAATCATTTTTATGTTTCAACTCATATTTGCTGCCAAATTTTCATTGTTGAAAAAAGATGAACATATGTCTTTTAATACACAACCCTGTATTGCACTGCACTTTTATGTGGAATTTCATTGATAGATTTGTCAAATAAGAATAATTTAATCACTTCTCATAAATGTTAACCGTGTCAATTAACACATTTTTATTTAAGTATATTAATATAAATGATCAATTTCAAAATACGAGTTACATAATTTTTTATTCATATAAATTGACATGTAAGATTATATTATTATTACATATTTTATATAATTTTTTTTACACTCTTGTAAAAATATAAAATATGTGATAATAGTATAATATTATCACGTTGGGTTGGTTTGTATATATAAATTTGTATAAAAAATTGTAATTGTAGCAATATAAATTTTAGGGCTAATTTCACATACCTTTTAAGGTTTGGCCCATCTAGGTAATATTTTAAAATTATATACTTTTAAAGTTTGAAAAATACCATATATCCTATTAAATATGTTACTTACTTTTTTAAAGTTTGAAAAAGATCATACACCCTAATTGAATCAAAACAATAATACTTAAATTCGAAGAAATAATTACAATCGCACCTCCACATATTAGTATAAAAATACACTTTAGTTTACATAATTTTAGAATATTACATATAATACCTTAAAATTAAAAAAATACATAAAAAAAATTCTAATTAAAAATTGTTATAATTATTACACAAAAATTTAAAAACTAAATAAATTCATCAAATAGTCACAAGTTTTTTTTTTTTTTAACTCAAAAGTTATTATGTGTAATGTTCTAAGATTATATAAACTAAAATGTATTTTTATACTAACATTTAGGGTTTGATTGTAATTATTCCTTCGAATTAAAGTTAGGTAGTTTTAAGTTGAGGGTGTATATGATATTTTTCAAATTGAAGAGAGTATCTGATAATTTAAAAAAGTATATGGTATTTTTTGACAATTTCAGAAATATGTAATGAATTTTGAAACTTTATGAATCCGTGTTGAAATGGGCTAAACTGTAAGGAGTTATACGAAATTATCCTAAATTTTAAATTACTCCAGCAGCCAATCAGTGCTACAACTTGAGTGCATAAAATTACCAGCCTACCCACTGCGCTGTTTGTGCTCATTGCATACAAACCAGAGTCCACAAAACCATCCATGGATTGGATTATACATCTGTCAACAGATAATTTAAAATTATGATGCGAAATTTAAAAGGATTATTTCTAAAATAATTAAAAATATAAAATATTTAATAATAAATTAAATTTAAAATGGCATTTAAAATATTTGAATTTACTGATGACAGATAATTTTATTTTTGTATATACATGAATCAATATTATTGGTAGTTTACGGCGTTAATGTGAAAAGCATCCAGATTCTTCTGACTCCTTCTCTTCCATTTTCGGCGAAGGTTACAGCATTAAATGCCACAACTTTGTTGCACTTTTGTAACAAACCGTATTCGTTGGATGTGACAATTTTGTCTAGAAACACTGATACCTATGCCTTTTCGAACAAGTAGCCTTGTATTGTCTTCTTTGCTGGGGCGTCATGGCTTAGGCAATCCATTTGTCCAATCTCGCCGGTCAATGTTAATCGAATATGACGTTTTGCAACCACGAGGGGACACGTGGCTGAACCTGACATCACCATATCTCTCTGGGCATTAAATACCTTTACAAATGGGACAATACCGTATGTATGGGTGCAAAAAGACGGGCATAAACTCAGCTTCAAGATTCAAAGATTGAACCTGCCTTTTCAATTGTAATTGGTTGCTGTTTCTGGGTATGTTCTTTCTTCTCAAATTGATCCTTGTTCGTCAAAGCTTTTTTGTTCTGAAACGGTCAATTTTTTTTTTCTTTTTTCTTCGTGGAGGCTGTTTACCGAACAGACTAGTATTGTTACTGTCTGCCTTGCATCGTTGGATGAGAATTACTTCATCCCTATTGAAGTTTTGTAATAATAATTAAGAATTTTCCAATTTTTAGACTATTAAGTGGACATCTGGACTGGCTTTTTGTTTCCCTTTTTTACCTTCTTGTTCCTGTATATTATTGTTTGTTTCGGTTCTTCGATGTTATAAATTCATTTCACGTTTTGTTATACACAGAAAAGCAGTTTTGTTATATATTCATTTCAGCTTTTTGAGTAGTTTCATTCACACTAGTATGGAATTTTTCTTTTACCTTAATGATTGATGGAGTTCATGTGAAAAGATTGTTCTTTTTTTTTTTTTTTTTTTTTTTCCTGTTTTAGTTTGTTAATCAATGAAATATTAAAGACCCATCAGTTATGTCCAGTGTGGATGGCTATTTTCCTTATGGCGAGGGAAATCTACTGCTGTATCTGTTTGTTTCTGTGTAGCCTATTCAATAGAAATTGTGCAATTCAACGTTTCTATTGGCTTTTAGCAAAGTATATTGATTCAGTTAGTGTCTCTGAGTTGATAGTCTTTCAAACTTTGCCAAAACACTCTGTCAAAATAGATTGCCGAAGTCTAATTGTATGGTCTTATTGACCGTCCTATGTATGTCTTTCTCCAAAATAGATTGCCGAAGTCTAGTTGTAAATGGAGCTTGATGTCTAGATGCTTACAGATTATTTATAATTCTATTTGGTAGTTGTAATAGCTAAAGAGAGGCACTAAGTTTAAAAATCAACCCATCTTAATTTGGAAGATTGTGTTCAGATAAATGAAAGTAATTTGGTGTTGTGGAATTGATATCTCTCCAGTGCTTATTACTATATGGTAATTAAGTAAACATTTAAAATGACAGAGCTGTGATTGCCAGTTCAATCGCAGGCATGTTTTTAAACTTTTCATATCTCTCATGGATTCCAAGTAAAATTCATGGATTAGCCTTTATATGGTATAATTGTGCTCAGTTATTTTTATTTTTAGATTTCTATTTCTTTGGAGCAAACTGAGTCTGCATAAGATTGTATAGGTTGACTAAAATAAAAAACTGAGAGCGAAATATGAGAAATTGTTCTCAAGGATGGAGGCTTCTGATAGCCTTCCTGCTGCTGGGATTAAGCTTACCGTACTCGCAAGCATATCGGAAATATGAAAAGAACATCAAATCTGCAGTTTTTTTGTCACCTAAGTTTGTGCTGGGACCAGGATCTGTTGAAAATAGAGTTTACTATGGTATTGACTTTCCAAGAGGTCATGTTGCTCTCAAGAGTTTCAATGCAGAAGTAATTGATGAGGCAGGGAATTCCATTCCTCTTCATGAAACTTATCTCCACCATTGGGTTGTTTTAAGATACTATGGACGTAAAAATGCAGAAGTTTCAGAGTACAAGGGCGACAAACTTCTTCGTGAATCAGATCATATTATTGTGAGAAATGATGGCGTATGCCACAACACTCTTGGCCAGTATTTTGGCCTTGGCTCAGAAACACGAGGAACTGAAACACATATTCCAGATCCTTATGGTATAGAAATTGGAAATCCTGCTGAGATTCCTGCAGGCTATGAGGAGGGATGGATGCTTAATGTCCATGCAATTGATACACGGGGTGCAGAAGATAGGTTGGGATGCACTGAATGCAAGTGTGATCTGTATAATATTACAGTGGATGAGTACGGGAGAGCGTTAAGGCCAGAATACAAAGGAGGTTTATTGTGTTGTTATGATCATACACAGTGCCGGGTGAGACAGGGTTTTGAAGGTGCCAGGCGGGGCTACTACTTGAGATATACTGTGAAGTGGGTTGATTGGGACGCTTCCACTGTACCTGTTAAAATTTACATATTTGATGTCACTGATACTGAGAAAAGGTTTAATGATTCCACAGGACTCAGCACAGAGCATAGTTGCCTGGTAGGTGCAATTCTCTTTGCATATGTCTCAATACTTAAGAAAGAAGTAAATTATTTTGGACATCTTACAGATTTGAACTTGGCATTACTTTTCTCAATCTTCTAAAATTCCATTTTTTGACTTATCATATGCTGACATCTTGACAACTATATGGCCTAGATGCAAATAAAATTGTTTTGTTTAATCATTGGGTATGTCTTTATGAAATGATTGGCATGAAAGATAATTTTTGATTAATAAGGAGTAATTTTCAGCAAGTATATATATATATATAGAGAGAGAGGGGTGTTCGAAAGCACATAAGCTAATGTATAATTTTGTTTTACTTGCATTTCAATAATGCAATGTCTTTACAAATATTGAGCAATGGATTATCTCTGATACAGGTTGAATATGAAGTTGAATCTTGTAAAGACTCTAGTGTGGCTGATGATGCCTGCATTCACAACAAAAGGACCAGCATTACTATGCCAATTGGAGGTTACCTCATCTATGGTGTTGGCCATCAACACTCAGGAGGCATAGGTTCAACTTTGTACAGGAAGGTGATTTTTAAGATCTAATTTTACATTCATTTGACATACTTTCTCTTTTGTCCATTTTCTTTTTTTCTTTTCAGTCTGAACGTTCTCTTTCTGGCTATGCCAGCTGTAATATTTTGTGGGAGATAATAAGCCTTGGTTTTTTATTTTGTTTTATTTTTCTAGATTATGTTTTCAAAGTTATGTTAATCTGCAAAAGAATTGCTAGCAATGAATGGCATTACTAGTTTTTGCGCACATCAAGTATGCTATGAGGTTCTGTAAATTTAATAAGGTGAAGTAGATGATTCTGACTGTGAAAGTATTATACGCAAAACAATTAGACTAATATGAAATTATTAAGTTTTTTGATACTTGATTCAAGTTCCATCTTGGATTTCTGCTTAATTTTGGAATCTCTTATCAGTTTTGTTTTATGATAATCAAATAGAAGGACCTTGCTAAGATTGGCTGGCTGGCATGGTTTTCATATTGCTAATGGATTTGCCATCTAAATATCGCCTTATTTGACTTTAATGGCTTCTATGCATTCTTGCCCGTGCAGTTAGTGAAACTAGCTTGTTTGAAGGATTGCTCCATGTTTACTTTAGTTAGCATGGAAGGAGTTGATGCCGTTTATTTCTAATGTCAATATGCTCATGTTTGGTGAATTCAGGATGGAGAGGCTATATGCACTTCAATTCCGGCTTATGGAAACGGGAAGGAAGCAGGAAACGAGGCTGGTTACATTGTAGGAATGTCCACTTGTTATCCTCACCCAGGCTCTATCAAATTAACAAAAGGAGAAACTCTGATTGTGGAATCTAACTACAGCAGCTCCCGGCTACACACAGGAGTTATGGGGCTCTTCTACATTTTGGTAGCAGACCATGTGCCAGAGTCCCGTTCATTCTTTGATGTTCTCACCAGTGTAAGATTCTCCTTCCAACTCTTCAAAAGATTATCGAATTTATTATGCTTGTGATTGTCAACATGTAAGTGGACACTAGAAATCTTTGTGGAATAGTTCAATAAGATAAACATTTGAGTACATGCGGAAGATGAATGATAGACTGTTGAGTATTCACGACAGTTAGATTAATTGTTTCTCGTCTGCTATTCCACGACCATGGTAATGCAATAGGCTTCTTGATTGTAAGAAATAACATTAAGCCTCTGATGTCTGCTTGGTTTTTGCAGACGTACGAAAACATGAAATATCCATCCTATGCTTGGGCCGCAATGGTTTTGGTGGGAGTTGTTGCCGTTGTTGCTGCTGTACGTTATCAACGTAGGAATAAGAACGAAGACGGATACCAACCAATTACAAACTGAACTTGCTTTTACAAGTTCTGGTTATGTTATAGTATTGTACATGGCTTGCCGTTGCGAAACGAGAAATAATGTAGAATTCTAAATCATGTTGTGAACTCTTTTGCCTGTTTAAACTTTTTCATAGCTCCTTTACTGAAAAGCCATATCAATTCAGTAGCCATCCGGGTTCGATCCTCAGTGTGGGTTTGGTGCAGAAAATCTCCCTCTAATTTGGAAGTTATGCAAAATCTCACAGAAGATTTCTGAGTAGTAGAATATAATAGGATAACTGCTCATCATTTTGTGTTCCACTGGGTTCGGATTTGCAGGGTTAGGAAGGAGAGAACATCATTTTTGTAATTATTAGACTAACAAAATATAAATAATAAAAAAAATCATCAACTGTGATAAAATAAAATACAAAAATTAATAATAAAAATACGTTATTCGCACGTGGTTAATTGAAGTGAAAGAAAAGCATAAATATTATTGTTAAATTGCAGAGTATATCGAACAATATCATATTCCCACCCGCCAAAAAACAATTGGACTGTATGTGTAGACACCGTATGGATATCTCGTGTTTACATTTTGCCGATAAATCCCCACGTGCCAATTCCCTACAGCCTTTTAAACCCCGACTCGGTTTCGCGTCAAATAACGAGCGAATCTCATCCAAGGAAAGTACATTCCTCGGCTTATATAATTTTTCAATTTTCTTCTTCCTCTTATTATCTTTAATTTTTGAAAATTCCAATATTTTCTAATTTCTTTCATTAATCGCCAAATTCAACAGTTAACTGTGATAATTTGTAATTTTGACTCCTCTCTTTGACCCAACGTGAAAGTTTTTCTTTTGCTTTTGTTTCAATTTCCGTGGTGGCTTATACGTACCGGATTGATGCTTGAGAAGCACCAGGTAATATCGTCATTTTGGTGTAATTTTAGGGCAGATGACTGGAGCAGGGGCGGGACACGCGGTGGAGCACGTCGGATTACCAAAGATGGAGTCGTCGTCATCAACCCGTTCCGGTTGCAACCCGGTAAAGAAATCGGGTCCGGTAACGATGGATCACGTGCTACTTGCGTTGCGTGAGAGCAAGGAAGAGAGGGATATCCGAATCCGGAGCCTGTTCAATTTCTTCGATGCGGCGAATACCGGATACTTGGATTACGCGCAGATCGAGAGTGGATTATCGGCGCTGCAGATTCCGGCTGAGTATAAGTACGCGAGGGACTTGTTGAAAGTATGCGATTCGAATAGAGACGGACGCGTTGATTATCAGGAGTTTCGAAGGTACATGGACGATAAGGAGATGGAGCTTTATAAAATATTCCAAATGATCGATGTTGAACATAATGGCTGCATTCTGCCTGAGGAGCTTTGGGACGCTCTTGTTAAAGCTGGTATTACATGCTTTCTATGCTTTATTTTATACTTATCGCTAAGTAGGTTGAGCTTGGTTTGCGATCAACCAAAAATTAAGATATAAAATTTGGATTTTTGAATGAAAAATAGTTTCCCCTCCACACCCCCCTAAACCACAAACACCCCGCCCTCCCACCCCCCCAAAACTAATTTTCTGAAGAAAATAACTGTATTCTTATTGTGAATGAGTGGGTTTGTTTTTTTACTTTTGAGCTTCTAATACATGTCGTTGTCTATCATGAATCAGTCATGTGTTACTGGATAAGGATAATTTTCTTTTGGAATGCATGAAATTGTTGCTGTCATAGGGATAGAGAGAGAATGAGGCACGAAAGTTGGACTCATTTATGTTTGAAGATAAGTCGATAGTGTTAACACTAGCCTGTTTATTTCAACTTCTCAAGTCTACATCAATTAGTGAAAGTTTGTAAATGTGGTTGACAAATTCCTGTCTCGTTTGCTAGGTTATAACTGCTGGATAAAGGCTTTAGTTAATTGATTTTTTTTTTCCTTTTAGTTTCCTTCTGATGGTGTGTGAGATTCTTTGCTACAGTTTTTCAGATTTCTAAAATATGGTTGTGTTTCACTGTTTGTTGGTGCATACGGGGGAATTTTAAAGAAGGCTTTGGGTGGCTTTTGGCTGCCCTGATTTTACTTTATCTGTAGTGTTGGGATCTCATCTGATTAAGTCTCATTTGTGTCTGGTTATAAGGCGGATATTTTTGCTGTATTTCTCCTGGGATGCGAGGCTTTATTCTGTTTTTTTATTTTTTTATTTTTTGAGAAAGAGAGCTTGTCTTCTGTAATGACTAAGGTTGGAGAATTTGTTGTGATTGGCACTTTGAAAGTTTTCCTTCATCTTGCTTGCTTGTCTGGTAATTGGTAAATATAGGTCACAAATGGAAAGATAACAATTGTTTGTCTTGCCATATGTAATTGTGCCAATTGCTCTTTTTTGCTTTCTTGTATTGTTTTGCGGTATGAATCCTAGTTTTACTCCTTTTCTTATAGGATTACTGGTTAAAAATTTTTATCAATTTTGAGGATTGGGCTCAAGGGTTTTGGCGCACTTGAAATTGTGTTATAACATATTAAAAATCTGTAGCCAAGAAATTAAAGTATGGGGTCAATTCTCTATTGGGACAAGTCATGGCTGCTTCCACATCTCTTGCCTCTCAAATAATCATTTGAGGCAAAGCCAATAAAATACTTGGCGCATACAACTATTGGAATCAATTTGAAATTTAGTTGAACTTTGAAGTTGTTCTAAAATTGAAAGGCTGCCTAATGGTTGACTTTGAAAAGCTTTATGTGAATTTTTCATACAAGTATCTTCTGGGAACTTCTTTTGGTCCGTGTAAAAGATATATTAAGGTGATCACTTTTGGCACTTACAAATAATCGACGAAGAAGAATGATCTGTGATAACTTTCACAAGTGATTTATGAATTTTTTCTCATGATTTACTGCTCCCTTATTATCCTTTGTGTTTATCCTTGTAAGTTTTGGCAGGACCTCAATTTCTGATTTTTGCCAAGATCTGGGCGATATGAATCATTTTATATCACTGTAGCTTTTTTCGTTGTGTATATGCTTCTGGTTACTATGTTCTTCTCCCTTGGATAGACTCCATGCATGTGTATGTGATTTGAAGATATTTCTTCATGTTGATTTTGATGGAAGCCTTTTGTAGCTCATTATTCTTAACTTTTTATTAGCTCTTTTTCATTCTTATAAGCCCTGGCAGTTTCTGTTTTCAGGGATTGAAATTAATGATGAGGAACTGGCTCGTTTTGTGGAGCATGTTGACAAGGATAACAATGGAATTATAACTTTTGAAGAATGGAGAGATTTTCTTCTACTCTACCCACATGAAGCCACTATTGAAAATATATATCATCACTGGGAAAGAGTATATCTTGTAGATATTGGAGAACAAGCTGTTATTCCAGAAGGCATCAGTAAACATGTTAAGAGAAGTAAATATTTTATTGCAGGAGGAATAGCAGGAGCGTTTTCTCGTACTGCAACTGCTCCTCTTGATCGCCTGAAGGTTGTCTTGCAAGTCCAAACAACACAAGCTCGTTTAATGCCAACTATAAGAAAGATATGGAAGGAAGAACGTTTGTTGGGATTTTTTCGAGGAAATGGATTAAATGTTTTGAAGGTTGCACCTGAAAGTGCTATCAAATTTTATACCTATGAAATTTTAAAGAATGTCATTGGAGATTTTATCCAGGAAGACAAGGATGATATAGGTCCTGCCGGGAGACTTTTAGCTGGTGGTATGGCAGGTGCAGTGGCACAAACTGCTATCTATCCACTGGATCTTGTGAAAACTCGTTTACAGACCCATGCTTGTGAAGGAGGAAAGGCTCCAAAGTTGGGCACACTAACAAAGGATATATTGGTTCATGAGGGTCCTCGAGCATTCTATAAAGGTCTTGTCCCATCTCTTCTTGGGATTATCCCTTACGCTGGCATTGACCTTGCAGCATATGAAACTTTGAAAGATTTGTCAAAGACTTACATTCTTCGTGACAGTGGTACAATCTCATTTTATCCGTGTCTCAAAAATTTTTGATCCCTTTTTTTTTTTTTAATATATTTGTAGATTAAGTTGTGTATGCTAGTATTTGAGAATTTCTTTCTGAAAACTTCACCTTTTCTGTAGAACCTGGTCCTCTTGTGCAGCTGGGATGTGGGACAATTTCGGGAGCTCTTGGTGCTACATGTGTTTATCCATTGCAGGTTATTAGAACCAGGTATGATGTTACAAATGAAATATATTTTCTTTGAGCTGTAGTGAAAGTTCTTCAGTACTGAAAAAACTGAAATTTTTGGGTTCATCTCAGCTGGTCTTATTGTATTCTTTATTGCTCTCCTTTTCATGTATAACACTGTTCTTATTTTACAGAATGCAAGCTCAACGTTCTACTTCTGCTTCTGCTTATGAGGGAATGTCTGATGTATTTTGGAGAACCCTTCAGAATGAAAGTTATAGGGGTTTCTACAAAGGAATTTTTCCGAATCTTCTCAAGGTCGTACCTGCTGCAAGCATTACATACTTGGTTTATGAAACTATGCAAAAGAGTCTAGATCTTGGTTAGGGACTGCTATGGTAATGCCAAATTGCACTAATCTGATTTCATAGTTGGATCAGAATGGAGTTGATGACGAAATAAAATAACATTAGTAAACATGTAGGTCATTTGGTTATTTGAGCAACATGATAGATTATAGTTCCCCTTTATGGTATGGGGTACATGATTTTTGTAGTCAGAAGTTTTCCCCAGGCTTATTAAAAATTAAACACTGAGAAAAGAAGAGTTATTTGGTATCTGAACACATGGTGACAAGAGCTTATTCATTTTCTTCTCTACTTTTCTTTTGGTTACAGTGCCTCCAGAACGGATACAAAAGTGTATAAGTTTTCTGTTGTTGCCTGTCACTTATTGATATCAGGATCTGATTTTATGACATTAGTTTGATATTTGGGCCCTTTTTTTCAGAAGAAAAAAATTAAATGTAATATTACATATGTGGAGATAAAAGAAATGTGTATGGCCTGCAGTTATAGAAAACCCAAGGAATTATTGGAGTTGAAATTAATACATATGATGAAAAATGCTTTTGGTTTCGCAAAAAATTTCTTTGCTGTTGGTGCCTAAGCTGACTGGTCTGGTTTTCTTTATATCATTGTTTGCGTGGGTCCTTTGTTCTTGGATCTATATTGATTCAGCTTGCATTAACTTTAAGTGTTTGGAAGACAGAATTCTCATCTGAGGATGACATGAAACTTGTGATTGTGGGTTGAGCTGCATTCTCATAGTACATACTTTTATGCGATGAAATTACATTAGCAAATTCACATTATCAATTATCTTTTCATGAGCATTCATGTATTGACTTACTGTTGGTGTTTAAATATTATCGATATGGAATTGTTCACGGGGAGGTTTTTTAAGATTCTGTTATCTATGCAGCCCCATAGTTGTATGGTTTGACAAGTGTACTGAGTATGTGTGCATGTGTGAAGCACGGGAGTGCAACGGTGCAGTTATGTATCATATTTCGATCTTTTTGTGCCCTCTGTTATTACTGGAACACTTTTTCACTTATGAATTCATGGTCGAATCGTTTGATGGGCAGTTGCCTGACGGGGGTTAGGCACCGATTTTTTATATATATATATATATATATTGAAGTAAAACTAAAAGCATAGCTTGCTGTTGGTGGAACAAATTACAATATTAGCAATAGAACAAATAGCAGTTTGTTCAAACCTTCATATAGTTTTATTGTCAATTTCATTAGTTAACTTGGATACTGAAGTGCTGTTGTGAAAATCCTCAGAAAGGGTGCAAACATACATGAAGAAAATCTCGACAGACCAATATGTGGTTTCATTTATTGGCACCAATAGATAGAAATGAAAGCGAAGCAGCAAATAGATGCAGACGAATGCAACACGTAGCCAATTTTACAGCCATTTATAGATACTGTAACATTTCTTTCTTTAGGATACCTGAATATATGCTAATACAGAGATCATGGTAAACAACATGAAAAAAGTAACAAACCGGGAAGAAAGGCGTTGCCTTCCCTTTGCCTCTATGACTTGCCTGTTAATCCCCCCTAACCTCCTGTAGAGAAGAAGGAAGAAGAAGATTTATCTTAGACAGTGTATGACATTTTTGTTGTCATTGTCATCGCCACCGTTATATCTTCTTCTTCTTCTTCTTCCACATTCTGTATGTGACACACAAAAGCTTGAAGTTCAGATGCAACAAACCAGGAACAGAAGATGCATTGCTAAACTATGGTTAATTTTCTTCCACAATCCCATCAATATATTGACTTTGTAGCCGACACACATCACAGTGGCTAGCAAACTGCTTCTTTCACTTTATTAAAAAGAAAAAGACAGCACGGATCGGCAGAAATGTGTCACATTTGAAAATGGTCCCAGTTAGCATATTATTCTGTTAATTGGGTCATGCAATGGAATGCTATGCTTATCTTCTAATAAGAATATTAATATTCCTCTGCTTTACATAAATTGTACGACTCTAATCACTGAGAGAGCCTCCTGGTTATGCCATGCGGAAAAATATAAATATTAGATAGAAGAAGATATACATTTTCAATCAAAGAGAAGATTGAAGAAACAGGTGGAGGGTTCCTTCACCAAAAGGAAAGAGAATGATATTTTATTTTTTAATGATAATAACAATAATAATAATAATAATAAACTAATTCGAGAGGGTAGTTAAAGCAGTTTATGTTGTGGTCTAATGGGAGAATATGAAAACAGACATATGCCCTTTCTTTTTACGAGAATCTGAGCAAATTTCTTGGAACTTGGTTATAAGAATCTGAGTCAATTGCCACTAATCCATGTGAGTGGAGATATTAACCAACTTAATTGTGGAAAGACTGTACAATTATTGAAGAATAGAGATCAAGTTGATCATTTTTTCCGACATTGTACGGGTAAACTATCATTAAGTGTTGAGTTTTCAATTATGATTGATGATTTACTAGAAGTGAGCACATGGGTGTGTAATTATTTTTCACTTCTGATATGGGTCCTTTGTGATAAGAACTACCAATTGCTATGAGCTTTACTTTTCTTTTTATACTTGAAAGTTTATATTTAGCAAGAAATTAGTAACATGGATCAAGAATTCTACTAAAGTATTTGTATGCTTGTCAACAACCATTTTCCCTCTCTCCGAATAATTTTGCATACATGTAAAGTGTGTCTTTTGACAAGTGACATATAAAATAAAAGCTTAAATACAAACAACTTTTCACTCTTATAATTTATAATACAATATTTTAACAATTTATAATTTGAAGACAAATCCAGTTGAAGTTTGTTGACATAAAGGGTTTCAATTTGTTTGCCTACCAGTTCACGAAAGTGGACGTGCCGGAGTGGTTATCGGGCATGACTAGAAATCATGTGGGCTCTGCCCGCGCAGGTTCGAATCCTGCCGTTCACGTTTGCGCATTTTATTTTAATTTTGAACTTGCTTTCATTCTACAATCAATAACATTTTGTACGAAACACCTTTGAAGCTTGAGCAAATAGGAGGACAGTTACGAAGCTTGAGCAAATAGAATGACACCAAAAAACCTCATAAAACAATGCAAAACCATCAAACAAATCCACCAAATCCATGCCCATTTCATTACCAGAGGCCTAGTCTTTCTCAGCCCTTCTCACGTTCTCAAAACAATTCTTTGCGCAATCACCAGCCTAAAATCCACACCATCTTCCAATACGAACCATCCATTAAGTTACGCAGTATCGATCTTCAATAATATTCCATATCCATCGACGTTTTCTTATAATATCATCATTCGTGCTCACGCTCTCTTCTCCTCGCCTCTCAATGCTCTCGTTTTGTTCTCCCAAATGCGCACCCTTTCACTCCCTCCTGATTTTCACTCCTTCCCTTTTCTCCTCAAAGCTTGTTCTCAGCTCAGCTCGCATTCACTGGTCCAAACGATTCATCCTCAAGTTTTGAAATTTGGGTTTGTCGCCGACGTGTTTGTTTTTAATTCTCTCGTTCACGAGTATTGTGTTTTACTTCGTTTAGATGATGCGAACAAACTATTTGATGAAAGTTCTTACAGAGATGCTGTTTCTTATAATACCTTGATTGATGGTTACGTGAAAGCGGGTGATGTAGTAAAAGCTCGAGAATTATTTAACACAATGCCGTTCCGTGATTCTGTGTCGTGGGCAACTCTTGTTGCAGGGTATGCACGTACTGACCAATGGGACAAGGCCGTTCAACTTTTTGATGAGATGATGGAGTTTGATATTAGGCCAAATAATATTGCGTTAGTTTCTGCACTTTCAGCTTGTGCACAACTGGGAGAATCAGAACGAGGCAAGAGAATTCATGATTACATTGTACGTAATCAAATTCGAGTGGATTCGTTTCTGGCAACCGGGTTGGTTGATTTTTATTCGAAATGTGGATATATTAACACTGCCATGGAAATTTTTGAGTCAAGCCAACACAAGAATTTGTTTACATGGAATGCAATGCTAGTTGGCCTTGCAATGCATGGCTCAGGCATGTTATCACTTGTTTACTTCTCAAGAATGATAGAGGCTGGAATTAAACCTGATGGTGTCACAATTTTGGGAGTTTTGTTGGGGTGTAGTCATGCAGGTCTAATTGATGAAGCAAGAAAGCTTTTTGATGAGATGGAAACTGTTTATGGGGTTTCCAAAGAGCTAAAACATTATGGTTGCATGGCTGATTTGCTTGGCCGAGCTGGTTTGATTAAAGAAGCAGTGGAGATGATAAAGAGTATGCCAATGGGAGGTGACGTGTTTGTTTGGAGCGGTTTGCTTGGAGGATGTAGGATTCATGGAAATGTTCAGATTGCAGAAGCAGCAGCAAGACATGTAATGAATTTAAAACCCGAAGACGGTGGGGTTTATAAAATCATGGCTGATGTCTACGCTAATGCGGAGAGATGGGAAGATGTTGTTAATATTAGGAGATCTATGGATTCTGGGAAGATCAAGAAGAATGCTGGCTGCAGCTTGATTCAGTTGAACGGGGTTATGCATGAGTTTGTAGCTGGTGATAGCTTACATCCGGAAACTGATGAGATTTATTTGGTTCTAAATGGAATTAGAAAACATCAACTCGAATCATTCTAGCAATAAACCCCTAAAATTACTGCTGTCGTCATAATTTTGAAATTGATTGCTTCTGCTTTATTCTTATTGAACAATAGTGTATATATGCAGACCCCTGAATGATGGCAATTAGCACATGTTGGAAACCAAATCTTTCCAAGCCCTTGTCTGCCTCCAGCATTCTGCCTGTCAATAAAGATGAACAAAAAGACACAGATTACACATATTCATCTGCTTCAGTAATATTAAAAATCGGAAGAAATCATGAGAATTAAGGGTTATTCTAGAAACTTCGTCTTACTCAGCAAACTATTTGTAACTGACGATGACCAGTCAAAGAGGCATAATTTTTACTGTATACAGGAGATAAACCTTATTTTTATTGGTCCGAAGTCAAAATTACTGTAGAGACATGACGTGCCGCTTCAAGAGGCTTCTAATTCATGGTGTACGCTCTAACCTCTCGACAAGTGTCACTTAGCTTCTACATTTTGCTACGTGGCTCCCGAAACCTCTCCTGTCTGTCACTTTTGTTCTGTCACCTTTTAAATACCCCATGAATCCGACAATGGCTTCCATCGAGAAACAAAATCAGAATCGAAGCAAGCTAAGAATCTTCTCTACAGTCCCGGATTAATCTCACTCGTGCACTACATCTGGTTTTAATCAGTGCAGTCATGGCATCCAGATCAATGGTACGTGATTACTTTTTCATATGTTAATGGAGAGGCCCTTTTTTTGAATTTTCTACTTGAAAACTAACGCTGGTTTTTCTTGATTACTCAAACTTCAGGGAAATTTGAGATCGATAATGTGTCGTTTGAGAGGAAGTGCAACATATTCAACCTCAACAACACCAAAAACAAAAGCCCACGCGCCCGCAGTAGATTACGGCCATTTAGAAGATTATCGCCAGCACAGCAAACCGAAGCTAGCAGTAAAAGGAGATTTCGTGCCGGTTTACGTGGCAATTGGCATGATAGCTTTATCAGTGGGTCTGGGCCTGCACACGGCGAAGCAGCAACTGGTTTACTCGCCGACAGTGCGCGTTAGTAAGAAGACACGAGAGACACTTCCGGAAGTGGAGTACCCAGAAAAAGTGGTGGATGAAGCAGATAAGTTTGTCAAGAAATCGTTTTTCAGGAAGGCGGCGCACGTACAGGAGTTTGATTACGGTGATCATGCCATACCTGATCCCATCCGTAAAGATTCTTATGCCTATAAACCTCGTGTCGAGACTCTCAAGTCGGTTGGCGTTGACCCCAAATTACACTGAGACGGTTTCCACACTTGACTCTTTGTTATGGCTTTTTTTTTTTTTTAACCATGTTATCGTTACTGGGGTTTCTGTTTCCGTTCGGTTGTACGTTGGAATGGATGAGGTTACTTAATGATAATTAATGTAGTTGCATATGGATGATGTATCTTGGTTCAGTTTTGTTTGTGTATCAGTTTGTTCCAGAGCTGGATTTCCTATAGGACAGATTACAAAGTCAATTAATTCTTTTATTTTATGAAGTGCGCCAAACGTTCTGTTGGGAAAATAATACAACTTTAAAAAACCTGGAGTTCTTTTGCTTTACTTTCTGGCCCAAATGGAGAGTAGGGAAGGCGGTATGATACGACTACACCAGATGCACTTTACTGATATGTCGATTCTTAATATAATTTTTTATTATGGTTACTGATCTGTATTAAAAGCTCATTAATGTCAGTTGAACTGCTCCTATAGCACTATGCACATTTTTTAACTGAAGAGTAGAAACCCGTGGACGGGTTGAGAAAATTTTAACCATAATTATGGGGTTTGACCTGCGTTCCGAATAACATCTAAACAGAATCAAATCTCTGGTTGGGGTCCGAATAATTGTGCTATCGACTCTTTTGACAGTGAATCTACATGTGTTGCGCGCCAACTCGACGAAAACAATCATTATCAGATCTAATACACATCTAATTCCGGACGGTTAGATGCCAAAGCCATATTCGCCTAATCTGTGACAATATTATATTCTTTAGTGGTCAGACAACAAAAAGAGACTTCGAAGAAAGTAATTTCAAACAGTAAAGATGATTTGGTTGAAAGAAAATGCGAAGGGTAGCAGGAAAAACCGAATTCCCATGGTTTATTATTTTGTATTAGGACATCATTAGGCACGCCAGCAGGTAACGTTCTTCGCATGAAGGGAGTAATCAGATAAATTAGCTAAGAGTTAATGCCATGTTTGAACATGGGTGGTCATCACTACAGAATGTGCATTCCGAAACTAATGGCTTGGCTATATCATCAATTAAAGGGCACAAAACATTAATATAAATTAATATCTCAGGCTTTGGGGGATTCGACGTCTATATATATATATATATATATGCATAGGTAGGCAGCTAGGTTGTAGTGGTCTCCTTTGTGGTTTTTGGACTTGTGCATGGACTAAATGTGGATTCTATTAGAAAACTAATTAATTTCATTGTCGATTGGAGTTGAATTAATTCCAAGGGAAAGAGAGATCGATATTGCTTTTCTCTTGACCTTTGCTGTTGGGAATGAGTCATTTTAAGAATTTTTTTTATTCTCTAAAGATTAAGGCTAGCTAAAATTCTCCTAAGTTGGCATAGGTTGATTGCCAACAGATTTAATCAGGAGCACAAACACAATTATCCTTGATAAAAATTGAGCAGTAAACTCGCATAATTATAGTATAGGCTTTTGCTGTTTAAGCTGTCATTATTCTCCATTTGTCTATGGAAAAAATGAAGCAATATAAACACAATATTGGCCATGCTGTTAAAAGTTTTGAACAATTTTTCCAAAGCAAACAGTGGTTAATCACCCCTATATAATTAGTCTGCATGTTGGTAAATGGTACAGGCAACTGAAGAAAAGATTGAAGCAAATACTTGTTTAAGCTAATTGGAGAAGTTTCCAACCTCCCTCAAAGGCTTCCAATGTTCCATGCTTCCATGTATTGTCTTTAGTATGGGAATGTTGGGAGCCTACGAGGGAGACTGAGGGCTTATTCGTAGTTTACTTGCATCCTTTTGATTAAATTTTGATGCTTCAAAGAATACATGTATCAGGTGTTTGTTGAAGAGTGAAGACTGCTAGATTTCTTTTTCCTGACCGAATTTTTGATCACCGCTCGGGTACGTCTGTACAGCAGCAAATTTTTTATTCCGTCCGCAAGTAATTTTGTTGAAGATCTAAAAACATATTTACTAAAATCTCCTATCAAATGATAGCTAATATTTCGATAATTTAGTGCCTCCGAGTTCAAGTGTCAACTATGCAGCATAAATAATGTTTAAGCATGAATATATGTCGATAACATATATTTGCCTTCCTTGCCGATATTTCAAAAGTGATTCATACATAATCTCTTCAAAATTTAATTTTCTTCTTTGACACGGTGATCATATTTTCTACATAAAGTCCACTTAACACGATCCAGGATAGTTCTTGAAAATCCAAATTAATTTTTGATGATATTAAAAGCTTTCCCTAGTTACCTTCCTGCAGCGTGTTTGTTATTGAGCCAGAAGCAGATGCTGTAGTCTTCAGCCTGAAGTTCAGGAAGTTCAGTTTTAGGACAGGCGCCGATCCTTTATAACCAGCAGTTAAGCCGTACACAAGCCTAAAACTGCTCATCTAGCATAGCACAAAGTGGGAATCCTTGTGGAAAATTAGACGATGATGCTGGATTTGTCCTCATATGATTGTCCTACATATCAGTACATGCCAGAAAACATGAAAAATTTCCGGTAAGCTCACCAAACCTCAATTACAATCGCCTGATCAACGTTGATATCCACTGTAACATCTAGTGGGGCTGGGCTGATAATTAAGAAAGTTAAACATCATTTCTTTCTGCACAGAAAATTGTTTGTAATACAACTCTTGAGGTGCCAAGGGTCATTACCACATGTATGGGGCAAATAGTACGTTTCATGATCAGTTAATTTCAATAAGAAAACGTGGTTTATAATAAATCTGTTGCATTCAAAATATGTTAGAGAAAGGTTTTGTGGAACGCACACTGGTTAATCTCGAGGGCTTAGAAATTCCTGTCGTTTCTTTTGAACTTTAGGAAGAAGACAAACTTAACCACCATTACAGATATTATCCCAAGCACGCTGGGGGGTGCAGCAGAGTCAAAGCTGCGTAATCTCTGTATTCTTGTAATTTGACAGGATGTTAGAATAAGCTTCACTGCCATTGAATAAATAAAAGGCACATTCTGACCTTTGAAAATAACTACTGCTTCTTACCAAGGGCAAAGCTTGGCTGTGAAACCCCTATAAGTTAAAAATATTCCCAAAAGCTATGTCAAACCTAGCCATCTCTCTCTTTCTGTCTGCACTACATGCAAGAAAATTAATCTGAGAAAGAATTAGCTGTTGCACTGGGAATTTGACGAACCAACGTTCTCTGAATTCTCTCCCTTAACGGCTCCTCTGGTTTGCTATAATAATTGTTCCTCAGTCCAGAAGGCGGCTCTGAGGGGAGGCAGTTCGGAAAATGAGGTCTGTCCGATTCCCAAGTTCAGCCAATTAGCAAGGACGTGAGATGAGAACAAAAGACAGAATTCTAAATCAAAACCTATATATTAAGTAGTATTTTATTTTAAGCCTTATTCGTGGCATAGTTTCTATGAGATCATTATGCATATTTCCTTTAAACTGTCAGCACATTTGGCGACCAAACGTAAATAAGCTTGCCCATTAATTTGTAACGAAGTCAACCTATGTTGTTTGTGACCGGATTGATTTAAGAAGTTCGATGTTTATGATTGCAGACATATAGTGACTGGTTTAATTCAGCTTATGCAGTATATGTGGAGGGGAAGAAGAAGAAAGACTGGATCTAATATTTGCCCTAGGCTTAAGGTTTCATTTTGTTGCAATCTTATGGCTACATTTTATTGAGCTCACAATATTGGATGCACAACCATCTTTGACATTGCACACAGAAATAGCTAGCTGATAGATAAATTAAGCTTGGAAATCTTTTAATACGAGTAAAATTTAAGCATCAATACCAATTGCAGTGATTAAAAATAATAAGGTGTATATATATATATATATATATATATATATATGTTACTTCTATAATGGTCTCACTGAAACCGAGCAATATATTCTTATTGAGAACTGAGAGAGAGACAAATATAAAGCCAAAGGGCAAGTTACCCTCAATGGAATTCAAGAGTACAAAGAAAACAAGAAACGTACAAACGAATTTTGATTCTTCTTTTATTTCTCAAATGACCTACATATATATATACATCCATATGTACGCATATATACATGCACGCGCACGCGCACACGGAGGCTACTTAACTCCTAAGATGTATCTGGGTAAATATATGAATGCATTGATATAACCAGCCCGATAACAACAGTATAATTTCTTCGTAAAGTAATACAACATAATAAATATGATGTCTAGCCATCGTCATAAACTCATGAACTAGAGAAATGCTTAATCAGTGAACTCATTAATGTGTGTAGATTAATTTAAGGCATGGCATTAGGTTGAATTTTGAATATATTAGCTTGAAAAATAGCATATTAAAATCAATTAATTCATTATTACCTATAATTATAAGTATATAATCAACATGTTACTAAATTCCATTTTATTTCCAAATAAAAAAGGATCAATGTTGGGTGTGCAAATAACAAGTATTCATATGTAGGAAAATCAATGATGATGAACATTATGTATAGTAATTACAAAAAGTAGGAATTTTATTATTATTATAATTTTTACCGAAAGTTGTGGACAGTCTTTCACATCACGAATTAATTTCTCCACGTACATAATTATTATCCTTCAAGGTCTTTTTTTTCGGATGGGAGAAAAAGACTGTTTAAGTAAGGTCAATCAACATATTAGTGTATGTTAATTATGTTCATATATAGTCTACGATATATTGTATGTATCCTAGGATTTGATCCAATTAATTTCATATCTACCCTTTTATATATAGATGGTTCTCTTCAATACTAAAAATATTGTATTCACTAACACTAATTTAATGTCAATTAATGATTTTACATTCGAAGTATCATGAATAAATCTATAAAAAGTACATGACACTAATGGATAGTGTCAAACATTATTGTCACAATGGTATCAAGAATTTATTGACTCTATTGTACGAGCACTTAGTATTACAAAATTAACATCAAAGAATGTATAACGTATTTTCTTTTTTAAAATTACAAATTTTGTTGTCCTTAGTTTGATATCTAACCATTCAAATTCTCAATGAAAACATTAATTAGAGAATACAAACATTAATCTCATAAATAAATTACAAATACAACAAGCAATATAAATATTAATTCTCAACAAAAATGATAATTTCACAAATAAGCATTCATCCACCCATTCTAGCAAACTAACATTTTAGTAAACTAACATTACAAATAGAACTTTTTAAAATATCCATCAATTCTAGTAAACTAACATTCTAATAAGCATAACAGCATAAGGAGAAGACTCATTTTTGTCAGCTTTCATCTTCCTACCATCCACAAAATACAAATAGAACTTTTCAAAATATGCAAATAATAGTGACCATAAGTGTTTAACATTAACTGCCAAATTTAAAGGCCTAACACACTAACATTTGGTCATGTCACAATAAGATTATTAGTAGAGCATCTAACATGAACTAACAAAAGAAGCATGTGATGCTACAAAAGAAACAAGCCACAAATTGAGAATTAACAACTTCTAGTTCTTATTCTCTCATTTACCGCACAACTACCATGAAGCCAAGATACTCTTTAACTTTCACCAAGATTTTTATTCAAAAATTAGAAGCATTAGATAACTGTAACAGGGACAAAGTTGACGACAAAAACAAAGCACAAACCAAGAACATAAAATATACATAATATCCTTACCTACAATTGGCATAAAACATAACACATTTAACAATTTCTTTAAACACACTACACATTCTAGAGTTCCTTAAAAGATTTTAAGATCCTTCACAGTAGAGTAGATGAAAATGGATAAAGTTTCAATCACGGCAGAATTGATGCCAGGTTTTCTAAAGAGATCTAAGATAGCGCGTGATTATAGAATTTTGTCAAGTGTGTATGAATGGACGCAGTGATGGACATTGATGGAAAATACGGCTACGAAGAAGAAGGTAGTTATGAGGACCAAAATGATGATAGTCGTTGATAGATTAAGGGTTGTGTAAAGTTCATTGTTTCTTCGGCGGTCGTGTTCTTGATTGTGTGCAGGGTTGTAAGGATACGCCGATTTGGCTTAGTATGTTTTGGCATGTGGTATTTTCTGTATCTGAAATGAAAGTAGATAACCGGCTACGTATGGGAAGGCAATATGGAGCCAAAAAATACATCATAAAATGGCACATTTTAGCTTAATTTTAATATTTTTATGTTTTAAATAAATTAAATCTATGTTGCAATGACATCGTTCTAATAAATTTAAAATAGAGTCATTTTATTTACTTTTAAATACTATAATGTTAAAAAATATTAATACTACGATTAAAATATCAGAAAAAATTAATTCTTTTTGAAATTATTGATAAATATTTAATACTTATTTATTAAAAAAATTAAAAAAGTAATTACTGAGATTAAAAAGTGTCAAGAATATCACTAAATGTTATATTTTTAATAGTGCTTTTTTATGTTTAGAAAAGAATATTTAATCTCTCTGAAACCTAGCTAAGGCAGGTGTTCATTGATCTTAACCATCATCAGCACGACGTTCCTTGAATTTCAGTTTCATAAATTGACAGGGAAAGGTATAATAGATACAGTGCCGATCCTTTTAAGCAACTGTTGAGAGGCAGAACCATAAATATGGCGATCTAATGCTGACAAAAGTAGGAATTCCTGTGGAAAATTACTCGACGGGAGTCAGGGGACGGACTTGTTGACATATCATCGTCCCATGGTGGAATGATTCACTAAAAGACAAGAAACGTTTACCTATAAACTTACTAAAATTCAAATAAAAGCGTCAACCGTGGTCAATATTGATGTCCAGCTCGTCAATCCATGTAACGTCTGGTAAAGAAGTTGGCTCTAGGGTAGGGTATAAAGTGATCAATTAGATAAAATATTAGGGATGTTTGTGACATTGTGAGTTGTGACAAAGCAATGGACTTGAGCGAGATGTAACCCAAAAAAAAAACGAAAGGGGGACTAAAGGCGAAATTTCCCCGTTAATTACAGCAGCAGTCGTTGCAGCTTCTTTATCGTAGTTTCCACGTCATTCCAACATCATAGGATGAAACCAAAGGAGACTGCATTAAATACATAAATACATATTTGGACTTTTTTGAGGAAAAATTTCGAAAGATCTTGTCCCCGAAGTTGCTTTGTAAGTCCCTTTTATTGTTTGAGAACCAATCCCTAAAATTGGAGCGCGTCTTTGTTATGCATGTTACAATGCAAAGCCACACACACGAATATATATATAGAGAGAGATCAAGGCAAAATGACATTGCCATGAAACACTCTAAATTAATACTCTTCCACAACTCTTAATTCATCCCAGCTCATCATTTATGCTGCTTATTATTACCAAGCAGATAATAGAAAATTTTTGGCTTTAATTTGTTCATTGTGCTAATTTTGAGAGGCAATATTTTCTAAACTCTCCCCCTCAACGGCCCCTCCACTACTAGTTTGCTAATCGAAAATTAATTAGTTCTTAAATTTGATCCAGAAGCCATCGGCCGTTGGGGAGGGAGGTTTAAGAAAATATGGACTCTCAGCTATGGAGTCCTGCTAGCAAAGGACGTGAGAGCCAGAGCACAAGCTACGGGATCTACCATTCTAAAAGATATATATCATATTGGCGGCACCAGGTATGTTCTGTAAATGTTGTTGTTGTTGTTATTCAGCTCCAATCTTGGCTACTGTATTAAAGGGGGATCCTGCATGCTTATTATCAATACGAACTACTTTTATTAAATGATCAACGTATGCTTTGTTGCACTACACGTACGTTTGCTCACATACAATGAAGTCAACCTAGCTATATATGCTGCTTGTAATCACCGTTGTTTACAAAATTTGATCTTTATAATTAACTGGTAATTAAGATCACAGAGCGATTGGTTTCAACCTTGATTATGTGGGAAAGAATGAAATTTGACTGGACGTAATTCATTGCCCCAGGCTTCAGCTTATCTTTCAACTGGGCCACATATTATGGAATTCATGATATACATATAATTGGTTCAAATGCATAAACATTTTTTGACAGTAAGATCTAATTATATATTTGTCGAAAAAAATCCCAGTTACATATAGATGCACTGGACAATGGAATGAGAAAGAAACTAAGTTGTTTTATGAGAGTTATGGTGGAAGCGTACATCCCATTTCTTACCATATTGGTACATTTATAAACATATATACACACACAGAGAGGAACTAAAACAAGTATATATGAAAAGAAGCTATAAATGTAATGGACAAAATAAAGGATTTTATGATCAGGGATTATAGACAGGCTTCATGATCATATATAGAAATTAATGAATCATTTCTTATAGCTGTTGACGTTGCATGATCAAGGAATTGATTATAAGGCTGATCATTGACTTGTGGTTGATTGTTTCTTAATTTAAAATTTTGATTCTTCCTTATTCAAGTGACATGAGTGCTTATATGGGTATACTTTTCCCCTATTATAAGAATAGTTTGGAACCGATATAAAACAACCGTGTCAATTGGAATTGACTTGTGAGTGGACCTAGAAGATATATTAATATAATTAAACCTTCAGTGGAATTAATACTCGACAAGTTCCAGAACCAACAACATAACGTTTAAGGTACACCTAGTCGCCAATGAATATTGGAGAGCCCAAAAGGCATTAGGATCCACTCAAAATTAAAGAACCTCTCTTACGAATCAGTAAATCAAATCTTTATTCGTGTCTTGTTTTAATTCACAGATGGATTTGATGATTGGCACTCTAATAATCTATATTTTTTAAAAAATAGTGATGCATAAAGTTAATTAATTGGCAAATCATCAAGGCGATCATGCGGTATTTTAGTTTGATATAGTAATCATATTTCATCAATATTCTATCGACATATCATGAAAGTAAAGGGGCTTCTAGAAGTAAGTTACTGATCAAACAACTAAGCATGAATCCTCGTGGAAAATTGATTTACTGGAAGAAGCAGCATATTTCCATCATGAAAGATCAAGAAATCCCTTCTCTTGAATATTTATATTCAAGCATAAGATCGTTGATATTTCTTGATCTTAAAATATATTAACTATTGCGAAGATTTGAGACAAATAATATTCTCACAGCAAATTAGATATGCATTTTCGAAAAGAAAGTCTACTTTTCTTTGCACTAATGCACAGGATCACGCGTATATGTGCCCAACTTTTGATGGATAGCATGCTTAATATCAGGTATGCGTATTTCAAATTAATTAAGCCAGTCATGCTGCAGCTTGGGATCTACTGGTACAATTCATTTGATCACCTATGAAAGAAATATCAGATGCTTCAGCCAGTTGCTCTTAATGTGAACCATGTTGTTTTTGATTCAAAGACATATAAGCATTTAGGTGCTAATCCGTTAGGATTTTAGAATCCTCTCTTAGTTTTTTTTTTTTTTATTTTCATTTTGTAAAATTCAATGACATATGTACAACTATTTTTGCTCTTGTAAGATCGAACGCATGTAGCATTAATAAATTTGTTTTGTTAAGGTTTTATTTTAATTTTTTTCATTCTAAATAAGCAATTAAAATTACCTGTTTGGTCTTAATAACTTTTCAAAGTCCAACAATTGTGTCTTGGCTCTTTCCTTTAATCTCAGCCCGTCTTCAATCCATCTCCTGTTCGAGTGATAAGCATATCATTATGTGGAATGAAATAAGTCTTGTGCTAATTTCAGTGCATTACTTTCTTAGTTTTCAAAATGATAAGCTCTTTTTTCATTTCTTACTTAGAACTCCAATTTCTTTACTTATTTCTCTGACGCATGTTTGCTAGGGAGATGTGTGGATGAAGGAAAATGAAAGATATGAGTAAACCGGAACAGAGATGATAGACAAATATGAGAAAGAAAGCTAAAATTAGTAAATATTCTGTATTGGAAAAAAGGGAAGTCCAAACGTTGTAGCAATTAAATGTTTTACAACTCAAGCCTTAACCATTCATAATTTTATATGACACGTGGTTAGAACTTTCTAGTTTAGAAAAGCAAGATTTCCAGAGGACCCGAATTTAATGGGCTAATAGCATCAGTTGGCATGGAACTTCGTTTAAATTAACATCTCGTGTCAAGAAGATTCCAAGTGCAAATAGATGCGTGTGTATAGGGTAGGTTAGGATATAGGGGCCTCCTTTCTGGTTTCTGGACTAAATTAAAAGTGATTTCCATTAGAAAATTAATTTCAGTATCCATCAAGGTCGAATTCCCAGGTGAGAAAATGGTTAATGCACATTCTCTTGACCTTTATCGGAGGGAATGAGTCAATTTGAGATCATTCTTTATTCTCCAAAGCTCAATGCTACGATAGTTGGCATATATATATATATATATATATATATGATGCTTGCCAATGCCAACAGATTTGCAAAACCATGCCAACAAATCTGCGGTGGATTTTTAATAAAGCTAGCAGTAAGCCGAAGGCATAGGCTTTTTATTTTTTTATTTTTTTTTATTTTCATGGTGTGATTATTATGCTCAAGCCAAAAGTGGAATAATATCAAAACGTGTATCGCGTCTTTCAGAGGAACGACAAGATTGTAAAAGCAAACAGTGACAAATTACTCCTATATAGAAACCGTTTTTGCATATTGGCATCGCCATGCAAATAATTTAGCAAGCTCTTGTTAAGTTTAATTAATGGGAGAAGCTTCCATCTTCCCTCAAAGGCTTCCAATATTCTATGCTTTGCCTCTATACGTTGGCTTCTGTGTGGGAATATTGGAAGCCTGCGAAGGAGGTTGTAAGCCTACTCCACATTCTGAGGCATTCTTTTTGTTTCAGGTGTTTTGCAGTTTGTTCGAGAGCGCACACACATAGTTGAAGATCTTCCCAGAAGAATATGGTGATCTACCAGAAATCGAACAGCAGCAGAATCCAATTATTGTCAAAAGGTGCTTTGTTTAGTTCCGATTGCATCTCAAATTTGCTTTTTAAGTTAAGTTGCTCCCAGATTAATACTCATTTCTTTTTAATGCTTATACCCATATACATGCATAAATAAGTTTTGATTATGGTATAGTAGAACTTGATACATGTTTTCAGAGAGATAGTCTAGTTTGATTTAGCTTCCTGCAACCCTATATTGCAGGATATCAGAATATTTATGCATGCTAGGACAAATATAAGAGTGAAGAGAAAAAGAGAACGAGGGTCACCGTACTGTCTGAAGGAAATGTGAAGGCCTTACACCGCTATATAGGCTTGGATCAACAAATTGTCAGAAAATTGTGAGACAAAGTAATTTACCCGAAATCTCATACCCTTAAGTAATTAAGGGGCTAAACTATTTAAGTACTTAATTAGGTGTATTGTATGTATCATCATTGATCTTACCAAAGCATTATGACAACTATCCAAATTAAGAGAATTAATATGAGCAGCCGTTCTCTGATTTCCGATCGCTTCAAAATCCATGGTGAATGAAATCAACATCAGGTCATATCTGTTACCTTTACCATTGATTGATCGCCTATTACAAATTACTTTGCACCATTGTACTTCTGTTTATTAATTTTAAGATTATACAATTAAAAATATTTAATAAATACTAATTTCTACGTAATAGTTCATATTTGTCAACCACTGCTAAATCTATACTTGCTATATATATTGTTTTATGAAGTCGGGAAAGAGGAAAGTGATTGTGAACGAATCCCAAAGTAGGTGCTATATTCAACCATAATATATATCTCAATGTTCTTGAAGTCGAGTTTTAAATAGAAAGGAAAGATAAGCAGACAAAAAATTAGTCTCCCATGGTCAAATTACTCAATAAAAACAAGAAATATTAACTTGCAAAAACCTAAATTTGGACGTACCCTAGCTACATTGATGTCCTCGTCGGCAGAATGAATTAGGATCAAATATCTGGTGAAGTGGGGTGCTAGTCGAGAAAGGGATTAATTTAATTCCTTTTAACACATCCATAAATATGTAGCAACTGGGGTATTTTGATTTCTTGGAACCCCCGAGGTGGCTAAAGGTCATAAAAAACATGTACGGGGCATTTTTTATATTATTTCTTGATGGATTCAACATGAATATCTGTTAAATCTGTGTGATTTAATATGCCAAATTTAATACTAATTAAACGTATTGAAACCAACAAGAGCAAGGTTTTGCGTTTCTGTCTTTTCTTTCTGAATATATGTCTGGTGAAGGCCAGCTTCACCGCCCAAATATGCTGCCAGTGATCTTTCGAATCGCTGTATTATTCCAATTTCTAAGGATGTTACCTATGGCACTTCATTGAATAAATAAACCGTGAACTATTAGATAATTGTTAGAAGAAGACTAGCTAGTTTCTTTGTAAGTCCCTTTCAGTGGCTGAGGAACTAATCCTCAGAAAAAGATGGTCATTATTATATTTTGGACATTTTTAAATATTTTTTAGAAATTTAATCAAATTATACATAAATATAAATTTTTATAAAATTAATAGAAAATACTCTTCTATACTAATATCGTTACATGGTAATAACTTTATATATATAATCTTAAATTAGTAATATTTTTCACATATTTTTCTTAAAATTTAGAAAACTAATATAAATAATTCATGGAAGCTATTTTTTTTATATATTTTAATATTTAATTTAATTTAATAAACGTGCATAATTTATGTACTAATTTTAATATAATAATACCATAGATTACTTGTTTATATAGAATTATAAATTATTTAATTTCATAAAATTATAAATATTATACAATGTGAATATATATATATATATATGTATGTATTATAAATTACTTGTTTTTATAAAATTATTTCAACTATTGTAAAATATTTTCATATTCAATTTGATAATAGAAACAGTTCAATGATCATAAAAATATTTATAATAATTAAATAACTATATACAAGCAATCAATTTATAATACCATTTTGTATCTATTTATATCATATAATATTGTATATATTTATTAAATTAAATGATTTATAATTTTATACAAACAAATAATTTATGATATTATTCTATTAAAATTAACACTTAATTCATACATATTTAATTATATTAAATTAAATATTAAAATATAAAAAATAATTTTTTGGATTACTTTTTATTATTTTTAAAACTTCAAAAAAGATATGTGAAAAATATTACTAATTTAAAATTATACACGTAAAATTATTTTAATTAGTCAATTAATGGTCAACCATAATAATGTTACTATTAAAAAATATTTTCTATTAGTTCTATAAAAACTTATATTTATATGTAATTTTGTTAAATTTCAAGAATAGTATATGAAAATATTCTTTATATTTTTATGGAATCAATAAAACAAAATAAAAAAATTAAAAAAAAAAGAGAAAAGACAATTTCCATTAAACATTAAAGCTCTCCAATACTCCCAAACTCGTACTATTACCTGCCCATTCTTACCGCGCTTCTCTACTAGTTGAAGATCAAAAAAAAAAAGAAAGATTCAACTATATATTGCATACCGAATTTGAGTGTCAATGTTCTCACAACTCTCTCCCTCAACAGCTGCTCTGGCTTTTCATTCTTCTGATCGAGAAGGTGCCGTTGAGGCGAGGCAAAATGTTGGCTGTCAGCCGAGAAATCCAGCCTACTAGGAAAGATATCAGACCATCAGAAAATCAACTATTCTCCATGGTGGACGCCAGGTATATGTTGATCATGGGGTTCAACGTAAAATTTTGCCTGATGCATTGAAGCAAGTTTTGTGCGTATCCTCGATTATTTCCCAGCATACCTACATATGTTGCTGGTCCGCTGTTGATTTGGAAAGAGCCGTCAATAATTGGCATATAAGCATTCAACTTGATCGGAGCAAAAGAACAAGCAGTCAAAATATTGATTCTCTTCGACTCAAACGAATGTGCATGTGCATGTGCATGTTTAATACCAAATATATTATACTTATATTGTGAAGCTTTAGATGTTAAGTTTGAATTTTATGGAATCATAATTTTATTAACAACGTGTAAGTTAAACAATAATATTACTAAGCATCAAGAATATATTTCATGAATATATTAAAATATATGTGAATGTTCATCATGAAAGAAGTAATGTTTGGTATCATTTCTGAAAGCTATCAGAGTGTCCTTCTCTACAGAGATGTGAAGTCCTCAAAAATGTTTGGTATCATTCGTAGAGATTTGATGAAGACGGAAATTAGGAAGGAATTGCATCCTCAAGAGAAAAGAAATAGATTTCACTTGCCACCAGCATCATTCGCTTTATCAAGGAAAGAATGAAACAAATATTTCGAAGGCTCCTTTATCAACTAATGTTTTCGGATGGTTATAGCTCCAATATTACTAATTGCATTTCAGTAGGAAAGTGTAAAATAAAAGGCCTAAATTCTCATGATTGCCATGTTCTAATGCAGTAGTTAGTACAAGTTTCAATAATAATAATAATAATTTGACTTGCGGAAAAGAAAGGCAATATTTTGAATATGCCATTTTGTCAATTATGTCTAAGACTAATTGATAGAAATGAATTGGAAAAATTGGAGGCGGAGATTGGTGAGACATTGTGCAGGTTCTAAACATTCTTTTCGAATGCCATCATATTTTGATATCATGGTTCACTCGACAATCTATTTAGGGCAGAAAGCTGGTTTGTGTAGACTAGTACACTATTGTTGGATGCATCTATTTGAAAGGTATTAACTATTTTCTTCAATTTTATAAAAAATAAAATTAAAAATTATTTGCGTATATCAGAGATGATATGTATAAATATCACTGCAGCAAAAGTTTACAAATGATTATTCTCATTAAAAAAAAAAAGGCTAGCTCGAATGGGAAATTTATGGACGTATTACAAAATCCAGATTATCAATTATCATACAAGAAGTATCTAACAAACCTGATGCAGAGTAAAAGTTTGGATTAAAGCGTGTACAGGAAAGAATGTACAACCAATTACTACGACGACTGCCTGTAATAAGCTATGGGATTTGGCATAACACCTTCCAATGTAGCTGCACAAGTTTAAGGCAATCGCAAGTAAAGAAACTTGAATGTGATATGAAATAACTGTGTGATATGGTAAGTTATTGTAATTATTAATTATTTATTGACTAAGCGTTGTTATCTTCTATATAATAATCATGATCATAAGATGACATGTTTTGACAGGACCACATTCATATTGATGACATGATGTATAATACTCTTGCGCCAACTCCCCAGTTTTTCACAGTTGATGTGGTTATTTAACTGTCGTGAAATATTATACGTCATGCAATCCGTTCAATGACACTTTAAAAAGAAATAAATTTTTCTTTGCCTAATTAATTCACTGGTTCATGTTGTTTCAACCTTTGTCAGGATGCTGTTCTTATATTTACGATGTATATTTTTCATCTGAATGATGGGATGCCTCAATGATCTAAGAGTAATGTAGGCTAACAATCTCGATTAATATATCATTTAATCTGTCATTTATTGGTTGGTGCTATATACGCTAATGATAATAAGGATGGTATATATATAAAAAAAAAAAAAAAAAAAAATATTTAACAAACTAACTTTACCATTATTGATTACTCTAATCAATAATGATAAAGTTACAAAGATTTTAGGAAGCTGTTACGTATCTTAGCCAGATATGTATACATTTGTCATCAAGTCATTTAGGAAAAAGCCTGGAGTGGAGTTTCTGTGGATGGATTGACAGGGTGGGGTTGCCTACCAGTTATTATAAAGTCGTTGCTTATGCATGGATATTTAATTTGCCAACGTAAACCTAATACCTTCCTGACCCACTATCACTTGTGTGTTTTGATTTCTGCTGCTGCTGTGGACATACGCTAATTGGAAAGCTTCATTTGATCACCTGTATATGAATTGTCGGGTTTTCAAGCCAAGCTCCTCGAACCTCTTGGTCTTGTTCTCAGCACACGCAATATGCATTCTCTTGACCTTTGCATTAGAGAATAAGTCAATTTCATATCATTCTTTATATTCTCAGAAGATTAAGCCTACAGTTATCCTGCTGCCAACAGATTTAGAAGAACCAGGGATATTATATGGTGCGCGTATAGCAGTAAGCCTCACAACATAGAATAGACTTCTGATGTTTTAGGTATGATTACTCTTGAGCAATTTTCTTCCAGGAAAAATATTATAATCGAAAACGATAAATAATCATGTTGTACGGGGGATTCGGAAAAAATTTCACTGTTGTTAGTTGTTCAATCATCCTGTGTATAAACCACCCTTTTGGACAAAGATATAGCCACAGAAACATATTGGCAAATACTTGCATAAGATAATTGGAGAAGCTTTCAGCTTCCCTCAAAGGCTTCCAACGTATGCCAGGCTTGCTGCTATTGCCTTCAGTGTAGGAATTAATGTTGGAAGTCTGCGGGGGAGATTGAAGGCTTACACCACATATGGCTCAGTGCAGACATTCTTTTGGTAAATTCATAGGGTTTGTCTTTCACACTACAGAGTTTGGTGACCTCTTCTCACGGATCTGTGCAGCAGCGAGAATAATTCTTTGTTCTGTTCACGGGTGTGTGTGCGTGTCTTTGTTCTCTGAGTTCTGAGTCGTGAATTTGCATATGCAACGTTCTGCTAGTGAAGTAACTAGATGCTACAAAGTTTATGATCATTTTTATATAAAATTCACCAGTACCAGTATCAATCAAATTAATTAACTACCCAGTTTATGCTCTCAATCTCACATCGTAATATTAATGTAATATTTTCACTCCTGCAGTTCCTGCACCAGTGCAGAGTATATGGTAATATGCATGCCACACTGAGTACTTGAATCTATATTGACTTAGGGCATGTTTGGTTTGCCATATTAGATTGGATTTGAATCATATTTGATGAAATAATAATAATAATAATTAAGATTATAGAGGTGAGATTCAATTGAAATTCACTACTTAATTTGTAACATAGTTTATCTCATAACTCTCTTATTTCTTGAATTAAAAAAATATATATTTAATTTACTTATATAAATAAAAATAATTAATAAACAATAAAATATTACTTTCATATACCATTGTTTAAACAAAACTGTTATATAATATATATATATATATATATATATATATATATATATATATATATATGATCTTATCTTGCAGTATATCAAATACAAGGCGATAATAAATATAGATTAATCTAATTCAATTCAATTTTAGCCAATTTAAGTGAAATATTTTTTATGGTCTACTATTAGCCGATTAAATATTTTTTAAAAATATTTGTAGTAATTTAAATATTGTCAAAACACAAAGGAATAATATAAATTTAACTTTTTTTGAAAAAAATTATGATCTACCTTTCTATATGTAGTATACACTTGTAGAAAAACAATTAACCAAAAAATAAATAAATAAAATTAATAGAGTATAAATTAAATTAATAAATAAATCTTATTATACTGTAATCTCAAATTTTAAATGATGAAAATTTTACTCTTTACCTTATAAATTATTTTTAGAATTTTATCGCTTCAATTTTATTTTAGTAACATCTTATCTATAGATTCATTGATGTCAGCTTGCTGTTACCAATTGAACAAGTGAAAATGAAGGTATTAGTCATTTTACATTTTCGGTTGGTCAACACACGGTCAAATGGATAAAAACCCAGTAGTAGGGAAGATATGTGTGAGTTTTTTTTTTTTTTAATCTAATGTGTAATTTTTGCAAATCTTAGGAGATTAATGTAAAAATAATTCTAATTTATAACAAATATCGGTGTGATGGTAATTTAATAATGAAGGGAATTTCTTAGAACCCTTGAGTTGATTAAAGGTCAGAACATCATGTGTACGTGGCACATTGTAAACTAACTTGGGAAATGCAATACTAATGCTTTCGATCAAATCTGCGTTTTCCTGACATTTTGAACCTTTTTGAAGAAGACAAATTTGGTAACCATGACTGCCTGTTCTTGAAAAGATAACTCTGTATGATTCCAATTTCATTGGATGTTCCCGAAGGCGCAGCGTTAGATAAAATACAGAAAATGTCACAACAAGACTTCAAAGTTTCTTTGTAACTCACTCTCTTTGGTTATTGAGACCTAATCCTTGAAAAAGATGGCCACTGTTATATGCTTGTAACCAATAAGAATGAAATAAAAATTTAAAAAAATAAAAATAAAAATTGAGGAAAAAGAGAAGGGTCTCTGCCATTGAACTCTATAAATACCCTTTGGTACAAACCCTGGATACAAATACCAACTTATCTTTCTCTCGCTAGGTTGCTCTGTATTACTTACTTTTAAGTTCAAAGGAATTGCAGATATATCCAGAGAATTTTGAGGACTAACATTCTCAGAACTCTTTCCCTCAACGGCTACATCTGCCTTGCTATCTAACAATTCCTAATCGTTCTTTGATCCAGAGGGGCCGTTGAGGTGAGAAAGTTCGGAAAATGTTCTCCCTCAGCTATATATGTACATATACAAGTGAAGTGCATACTCTAATCTATTAGAAAAAAGGTACGCTTTTTGATTACCACCGTATCATCTTTCTTAAATTAATGAAGGACATGGTGGCACCAGCAGGTATATCTGTTGACGCGACGCAGCTTCAAATTTGGCTGCATACCGTATGTAATTAGCATATGCATGCATGCATTAGTTAACCGCCAGCATATTAATTTTTCCTTTGCAAATGCAATGATCTCCAATATAGGACGAACCGATTGTTAATGGATGCAGACTAATTCGATACATATCAGTTTGTGTTAGTTCTTTACATGTTTCAAAACCTATGATGCTTAATCTGAGAAGGTCACAGCTTGAAATTAAACTTTTTTCTTTACAATAATATGCACAAATCTTTTGCGTAAATTGCTCAATGAAGTATCCAATAAGCTTGCCTTCTAAGCAAAATGCCGCTGTACCAACTCCAATATTTAAGGCATTATAATTGCTCTCTCGAATACTTTGTTGCAGTTTGGTAGTCCAAGAATATGAGGTCTGGACAAATTTCTGTAATTTGTTTTGGCCTTTAGTGAGTGAAACGCCAATTGCCTTCTAAACCTTTGTATAAAACCAGCCGTACAAAGATGCCGAGACCACCATGCTAGACCATCAAACCTTGGATGTCTTTTCTCTATTAGCAAAATGAGAAAAATAAATAAATAAATCTCTCATATTTCATTAACAAAATAAAAATAATGCAAAGCAACGCCATGACCGTACATACCGTAAAATTGATTACGTACGAGCGGCGAAATGCAGGTATTTCGAAGGGGTAAAACTGTCTTTCCGACACTATTATAATTTAATGGCTAAATGGGGCTAGTTTGGGCTACAGAAAATGGGCCTTGAGCTCGTTGGAAGTCTAGTGCGGGTCCAACACGAAAACAATTGACTACCGCGACTACACGCACATTAATAAATGGGGAATAAGTATCCGATGACGTGTCGAACAACGATTGGACCAATGCACGTGGCTTCGATTTTCATTGGGCGAAACAAGTCGACGACGGTCGCTGGAAAGATCTATTTAATACGGTTGCAATGCAGGGAAACATTTGTATAGATTCGCATCAGCAAATCATCGAAACTCACAGCAGAGATGGATGTCTCTCTGCGGTTAGCCCTTCTGTTGTTCGCAGCTCACTTTTCATCTCAGCTGATCTCCGCTTCTTCTGATGATCCCACGGTAGGTAGATTAGATGTTTTGTGTGTATGTTTTTACTTTATTTGATGTTTTTGCGCTTTTTTTTTGGTCGACGTACGGTTCTGATGATGCCACGTTTCAGATCTTTTACGAATCGTTTGACGAGTCATTCGATGGTCGATGGATTGTTTCCGAGAAAGATGACTACAAAGGTGAGCTGTTTCTTCTTAGTTTTAGATCTGTAGTGATAATGTCGAGGAAAAGCTGTTATTGTTGTTCGTTGTCTTCTAAGTTGTAGCAACTTGAGTAATTGTTAATTGGCTTGGTAAATATTGTTTTGAAGTTTTATGAAGTTAGATGCGCATGAACAGATTCTTGAAAATGGTTTTCGTGTTATATCTTGAAAGCAGCCCAGTGTGAATTTACAATTTTTTGTGTTCGTCAACTAGAAGGGCTGGATTTGGAGTTGATTGTATGTATATTTTAGCAAGCGGTTACGTTGTGTAATGAAAAGATGAGAGCTGAGATGAAAGGGTAGTATCGTTGAATCTTTATGCATTTTTAATTGTTCAGAATCCCATTTTATGGAAGCGTTAGGTTGAGGGTTATTTGCTAAATTCCGTTGGCACATGGATAATATACATACTTAAACCTTACGATGTGGTTGATGGGTCAGTTGCGAGTTTGTATTTTGTTGGTGGCTTGGGTGATTAACTGAAAGACATTATGAGGTTAGTCAATTTAAGTGTTAGCTTTGCTTCGTGCTTTGAGTTGCCAGTTTGGAATTTTGGAATTTTGAAGTGTTCCTATACAATGTAGATAATGCAGATAAACAATCCCTCAGAAATGATATCTTGTAGCATGGAATTGGTTAAGTTTATTAGAATTCTATATTGTTTGTTGTAGGAATTTTTGAAACTGTACTTTTTTTTTTTTTTGATCTTAATCTTTTAGTTGTATGGCATATTTTCATTCACAATGGTTCTTGTCTTGTGTGTGAGGGTAAGTTAAGTTCATTAAATGCCATCTTACAATTTTTTGGGCCCAAACTTATGTTTCATGTGTGAGGGAAAATTATGATATAGGGTTCTTTATTTCAAAAGATGTGAACTTCATATCTCCTGTTCAACTTGTTTTGGGTTTTTTTGTTGATGTATTCTTTGGGTTATAGGTGTATGGAAGCACTCAAAGAGTGAGGGACATGATGATTATGGCCTTCTTGTGAGTGAGGAGGCAAAGAAGTATGCCATAGTGAAGGAGCTAGATGAGCCCTTGAGTCTCAAGGATGGTACTATTGTCCTCCAGTATGAGGTTCGCCTCCAGAATGGGCTTGAATGTGGTGGTGCGTACCTGAAATACCTGCGGCCCCAGGAGACTGGTTGGATAGCTAAGAAGTTCGACAACGAGTCTCCCTATTCTATTATGTTTGGACCTGATAAATGTGGTGCCACAAATAAGGTGCACTTTATCCTGAAGCATAAGAATCCCAAGAGTGGAATGTATGTTGAGCACCATCTCAAATCACCACCCTCTGTCCCCTCGGACAAACTGACCCATGTATACACTGCCATCTTGAAACCTGATAATGAGTTGAGAATATTAATTGATGGAGAGGAGAAGAAGAAGGCAAATTTCCTCTCTGCTGATGATTTTGAACCTCCACTCATCCCTGCCAAGACAATTCCTGATCCAGATGACAAGAAACCTGAGGATTGGGATGAGAGAGCAAAGATTCCAGACCCTGATGCTGTAAAGCCAGATGATTGGGATGAGGATGCACCAATGGAAATTGTGGATGAGGATGCAGTGAAACCTGAAGGATGGCTAGATGATGAGCCTGACGAGATAGATGATCCTGAGGCAACAAAACCAGAAGATTGGGATGATGAGGAGGATGGTGAATGGGAGGCCCCAAAGATTGATAACCCAAAGTGTGAAGCAGCCCCTGGATGTGGTGAATGGAAGAGGCCAATGAAGAGGAATCCTGCCTACAAGGGTAAATGGCATGCCCCACTTATTGACAACCCTAATTACAAGGGTATTTGGAAGCCTCAGCAGATTCCCAACCCCGAATACTTTGAGCTTGACAACCCTGACTTCGAGCCTATTGCTGCTGTTGGTATTGAGATCTGGACAATGCAAGATGGTATTCTGTTTGACAATATTTTGATTTCAAAGGATGAGAAGGCTGCAGAGGCCTACCGGGTGACCGCTTGGATGCCAAAGTATGATGCTGAGAAAGAGAAACAAAAGGCTGAGGAAGCAGCTTCTGCTGGTTCAGATGGCCTTGCAGGCTTTCAGGTAATGGTTTTGCTGCCATTGAGACTTAATGCTGTTGCTTGGTCTGTTATCTGTATTCTAATGTTTAAGTTCTTTTTCTGCAGAAGAAGGTGTTTGATCTCTTGTACAAGATTGCAGATATTCCTTTCTTGGATACATACAGGCTTAAGATTCTTGTAAGTGGGCAGGCTATTTTGTTTGTTTTTGTCCAATCCACTCGTAGTATACAATTGGTGCCTGAAGTTGGGGGTTTTTCTTACAGGATCTCATTGAGAAGGGAGAGAAACAACCAAACCTCACCATCGGGATCCTTGTCTCTGTTGTGGTCGTAATCCTCACAGTTATCTTCAAGATCCTTTTTGGTGGAAAGAAGGTTAGTTTTTAATTTCTAGTTGACATGCCATTTTGTTTTATCACTGCAACTCGATTAGCACTTCAGAGTCATCGTGTTAATACTTGTCTCCCTGCTTTGGTTTGCGATGTGCAGGCAAAAGTAGTAGAGCCGAAAAACACAGAAACCGCAGAGAGTTCCAGCAAACCAGAGACCAGTGATGAAACGGAAGAGGAAACAGAGAAGGAAGAAACCGCCGCTCCTGCTCGTCGCAGGAGACGTGACAATTGAAGAGATGGAAAGAGGATGATGAAGCCTGTGTCTAATTAGTTTCACTTTTTGGTAGGTTATGTCAACGTAGTTGTTTCGCTAGAAGATGAACTCTTGGGTTCTCGTTCCCTTTTTTTTTTTTTTTTCAAATATGAAACACTAAAACGATTGAAGAGTGTAAAATTGACGTGGTCTACCGTGAGATATTATTGAGCCTATTGTAAGGCAAAACTATTGATCTGGCCAATGGAGGATTTTATGTTATATTGTAGACCAGAAAGTCTCTAAAAGTAGCGTCTTCAAATTTCAATCATTATATTTTTGACATCTACGAGTCTCCGACGCTAATGACTGTTAAGCCACCCGGGGGAAGGACAATTCCAGGAAATTAAATTTTCTCACTCGCGTGTCATTGCCATGTTTAACGAAATCGGATTAAGTGCGAGAAAAATTTGAAGTAATTGACGGTTATTGCCCTGAAGTTTTGCAAAATAACAAGAGGATGGATTTTAAAAGAGCATTTGAGGTGTTTGTATACAATTTTATTTACCGATAATTTTGTCAAACATTAGTATAAAAATTTATAATAAATTTTCGATTAATAGTATATAAATTCAGATTGGTTTGGAATTTGTCAGAGGAAACCATTGCATTGACTGACAATCCCTTAAAAGGAATTTGCCAAATAAAGAATTTTGGGGTTAGAAACGGTTCATCCGTTGTCTCTCCATGTTACAAATACCAAATTAATAATGCCGAGTAGGTAAAGTTAGAATATAATTTGGTCTAACTGCAGCACTCTTAATCCTCTAAAATATTTTGGTAGAGTGGTTATTTTTTAAAAATATAGAACTTATAAATAAAATTTTAAATATTCTTGAAAGAGTTTTTAATTTTAATTATTCCATTCAACATCAGTATACAATATTGGATAGTGCACTGTTTTTCTATTAATTTAAAAATTTATACTCATTTTTTTTTTATTTTCATAAATACAAAATGCAACAAAAACAATTTCAGTTAAAAAAATTTCCAATCTATTATAAATATTCTGTCTTCAGTCTCACTTCATTTAAAAACTAGAGATTAATTGTTGCATAGTATAAATACTAATTTAAATATTTTTGAATATCAAAATAACAATATAAATATTAATTTAAATATTAACAAAAATTAAATTATGAAGTTTAAATCAATATTCTAAGATTATATTTGTAAATTAAATTTTTAATATTCAAAATATTATAACAAATAATATGAATTTAATATTTAAACTCAATTATAACACACAAACAGACAGACACATTTTTCCTCTGTATTATTAACGAAGCCACGTGTTACATACTAAAGGTGCGTGGAAAAGTTAAATGAACTAGTTGTACAATTCTTATTAACTAATGCTCTCAATCGATAAGCTTGTATAATAAGATGTCCTATATTTTATTATAGCATATATAATAAAGCATTCGATACTTCATCACATGATAAAAGGGCCTAAGCCATTGCCCTCTAATTAACTACATCGAACCGTCCAGATTAGTGGGTAAGAAATTGCAGAGAGCGAGCTCTTAGTACAAGCAATCAGGATTTTCTGTTTCAATATTTAGGTTTGTTCTGGTTTCTGAAAATATATCATGGCATGAGTGTTATTTAGAACAAGAAAACATTTTTAACACTCAACATAATTCAACAGAAAATTGTTTATAAAAATCTCCCAACTGGAGATTTCGGACAAACTGGGCACAGTTCACCTTATTGTGTCCATGTTTAAAAAAACAAAAAAAATGTACCCTTGGCTACAAAGAAAATTTCTAAACTTTAAACAAGAATAAAAAAAGGAACAAAACTTAAGGCAAGTTTCCGCTGCAAAGTTTTCACTGTTCTGACTAAACGATAGAATGTCATCTCGCCTATAACTTAAAACTCATCTTCGACCTATAGCTCATATAATTTTAGTCCAATTGTTGACTTTTGTCTTAAATTACCTGGCTGGTATAATTGCGTTCATCGGCGACCGCCAGCCTTTCTCACTGGAGGAGCAGTGTCCTCATCATCAGACTGGACATCTCCGTACTGCCACATCCCCACCCTAGCAGTCCTAGCTTCTTCCTGGAATTTTTCCAGATTCTCAAGTGCAGCCTGTCTTTCCTTGGATTCCCATTTCTTTCTCCGCTCCACCCTAGCAAGTCCTTCCTGAAAAATACACTAGATGAAATTAGATAATAGAACACAAAGAAACAAATTTCCTATTGAATCAGCCAAATCAGCCCAGGAACTAAATATAACAAATTAAATTATCAAAGCCTGATTTTACAGAAGAACCAAGTAACGCAAGGGCTACTATATGAACCTGCAGCATAAGAGCATTTAAGCTGATCTCAGCATCAACAGCAACCAGAGTTACAGCAAGAACTGTTCCGGTTCCCTGTCCTTTGACTTTCCCTCCAGAAGTATCCCTTTCTTCTACTTTGGCCATAAATTCTTTCCCACTGTTTAGTGTGTGCTCACTCAAAAACTCAGCCGCTTCAGAACCATACTCATCTTCCAAGACAGGAACCTTAATGTAAGCAAGGGTGCACAGCTGAGCAAGACCAGGTGCTGACGACATCGAAGGATCAATAGGCCTCAGCTGACTGTATAGAACTACCTCTTGATTGCCATAATCAATATAGAACACTTCAAACTTGTCATTTGAAGATTCGACAGCTCCCCGAGGTGCATTGACAATCTAAACAAGTCAAATCATAAAGAGTAAGAAAAACAACACAGGAATGAATGTTATATGCTTGAAAAAACTTAGCCACAGAATACATATCAGCAACCCATTGTGGATGAGTGCTTGGCATCATTGAGTGGCAGAGAAAATCATTGCAAAAATTTTCATTTCTATAAATCATGAACTAGAAATTTACAGACGGATAACTGCCAAAAGAGCAAATTTTATTGTGTCAAAATGAAAAGAGAAATGTTTTTTTTTAAAGATATTTATTTATTTGGGTTTACACATGCTTCCTAATATATAAAAGCAGGCATCTTTGCCACTTTCTCTAATCATGCTTTTGATTCACTCTTCGAACTCCCTACTCATACTTCACCCACGCTAGCTCACTGTGAGATTTGCTCAAGCAACAGCTGAAGTACCAAGCTCATAAAATCACCAGATGACACCTATTAGACAAGTTTCACTCACCATAGCACGATTCCAGGAATTATCTGCACTATACTGAGCAAGGACAATGTCACCCTTCTTAGGGTTAAATGCACCAATTACAGGGGCTTCTTGGAGAGTCAGAGATACGAGTTGTTGCTGTATTGAGGCAACTTTCTGATCACCAACTTGCTGGACATAAAATTTTCCACCACCCAAAACTTCTGTAACCAATACCTGAAAATAAAGGAAAGCAGGACAAGTAAATCACTATTTAGAACAAATGAAGAAGGCAATCCATGATGCAATAGTATCCAAAGCACCTTTAGCACTTCTTTCTGTTTGCTTTCAACAGCCGCACCATCAGTCACTTCCTCTCCTTCCACATAATTCTCCCATATCTGCAACAATATTTCAATTAGCCAAATCGACATATGATTCAAAGTATAGTAGGTCTATAATTTCTGATTCTTACCTTCAGCTTCTGTGACTTAGCAGATCTCTCAGCCTGTTCAAGAAGATGAGCATCCGGGATTCCACCGCCAAAAGATGTTTGTAGCTTTGCCAGGCCAGCTTCAAGGAGTGTCACTGCCATATTGGTCCTTCCTTCCCACAAGGATCCCAAGAAAGTTCCGGTTCTATCAACCGTTTCCACTTCAATCTGTATAAAAGTAAACATATTTATAATTCTATGCATGGAGAGCAACCAACAGACAAACAAGCAGGTCTAAAGAAGTGCAGTACCTCTACATCTCTCTGTAAAATCTTTCGTCTCATTAGTGCAATTGCTTCATCAGAATGAGGCTCTTCACGTCCAGGACATCGGACACCAGAGAATGAAAAGGCAATGCTGCATGTTTCCTTGGGAATCAACAATTTAAAACGGTGGCCACTGAGGACATATTCCACAATTGCAGGAATTCTCCTGCTCCGCTGAAGGAATGGCAAGAAATCTCTAGCTTTCTTGACCGATGCCTGTAAGAGAAATTTCAATGGCAAACAACAAACAGTAACTAAGCTGGACAATGTGGCAACTCAGAAATTTTCTGATATGATTCTAACCGTAGTCAGGTCTGTTATGTGCATGACTGGGGGATCCTTGGCAGAATGAATTCCTTTCTTTCCAGCAGCAGCTCGTGATTCAGCAGCCAGAAGGGCATCATAATAATTTGATCTTTCCTCAAAATCTCGATGCTTAATCACATTGCCAAAGCCGCGCGAAACTACAAGCTCGGCAATGTTTAATCCAACCTGCTGACCAGCAGCATTGGATTGGGCCACTGAAGATGCATCATCACCCTCACCCTTGATGGGAGACAGGAGGAAGACTGAACCAAAATCCATTATTCTTGAATCTGCAGACCCAGTTGCCCCTGTAGCTCCATCTATCAAGTTGAGCTTCCTGGAATATTCCATTTGAACATTCACCTAAAAGAACACATGAAAATAAAACATAAAAAACTATTTCTTTCATTATCTAGACAGTGTTGAATCAGTAATATTTTTTCCTTTGTTAAGTAATCAATTATACTTTTATAAAATGTAATGGGATTCACAAAAGTTTGAACAAGCTGTCACAAACAAGGACAAACTGCCCGCAAAAGCCGTAATGGATAGAGCGAAATTTACATTTCAGTGGATAATTGTACATACATGTCGGCCAATGAGCCGTGTTCTTAGAAACTCTCTGGCCTCCCTGGCATAGGCAGCTGGCTTTTCATCTTTACGGGGATTGCCAATTTTGGGGCACCTAATACTTGAAAGATTGACTCGTCGCTCTGCCAATGGACTACCATATGGGATAGAATCATCAGCCACAATAACACAGTCCCCACTGACAACCTCCACCACCTGGGAAATAAATGTAGGTGAATTTCAAACCAATAACATAAAACAGAGATTACTAACATAGGCGTAACCTGAAACATCTATTACCTTCCCCGTAAAATTCTGATTATGAATAGCTTTTGAATTAGTTTGGGGCGGTACATAGTTTGTCCAGATCTTCAACCGGATTTTCTTGGCTTGAAGCTCTGCAGCCTTTAACCTTCTCTTAGAATCATCTTCCATCATATTTGCACTCCATTCAATATATTTAGCTAAGCCCTACAGAGAGATAGAATTTTAGAAATAACCAAATGAATCAAAGATAATACCAAACACGTAATACTATTACATAAAAGCTACAAGTAAAACAGCTGAACCAACTTGTAATTTCGAAATTTTATTTAACTTACATAAAGAACCACTTCATAATTTAGCAGAATGCATAAAAAAAATTTTAAATCAACCCACGCAGCTACCTTCACATCCACAAACTGGATAGGATTTACATAGGATAGGATTTCAAGCTCCAAGAACATATAAAAAACATCTTTGCGTATGTCTCTACAATTTTGCAAGTTAAAACTTATAGAGAATTGTTTTCCAATCCTTTAAAAAAGGGATAAAAACTGCCTTTTGATTACCCTTTACATTGTAAGATATGACATTATTGTTTCTACAAACATAAAGAAGTACAGATCTGATGTAATAGTTTCTATGCAAATCAGTGCATTCTCAAGCACTGATAATATGTCATCATCTATCATTATAGCTCCACAAAACTGCGAATCTCTGATCTTTCCTGAACAAGGAAATACACTAAAGAAGCATACCATAGCAGCAAGCACCAAAACATAAGAATCCTCAGTTCAGTATTAAAATGATGCATGTATATACAGCATTTTAGTATTATAAAGTTTATGCACATACATTCTCCACAAGCTCCAGTGCTAGGTCCTTTGCTGTTTCCTCATCCGGATAATACACTGACCCAATCAAATTACTGAATTTGTCAACACCTTCCAGGACAATACGGACCTACAAAAGAATCCACTTGAAATTTAGACCATTTAAAGAGCATGGATATGAAGAAGACAACTTCAGCAGAAATTCAATTACCTCTCTATTTAAAACACGCATCTCTGTAAAATATTTGGCATCCAAAGCATATGGATCATCAGTGGGTTGTCCTCCTGAGGCTGCTGAGGCCGCAAGTCTCTGAGCAGAGTTTAGGGAAGCTTGAGTTCCAGCAGCTGAGACATCTCCATTAGTCTCATCAGAGGCAGTATCTGCCTCGCTAGCTGCAGCAGCAGGCCTCCTACCCACAGCTGGGGACTTAATTGACATGCGTAGAAATCATGTTAATACTGATGAATAAGGCATAAAAAGAACAAATTTATACATAGCCAATGATGGTCTACGATGTTTACCTGAATTCCTGCAACAAAGACTTGGACAAACTGAAATTCTGGAAGCAGATAGACACGGATAGTGCTGCCATCTCGAACCTGCTCAACAATACCTTGCATGGGTTTTCCCTTGTTTGTCCCCAACAACCCCATAGCATCTAAATTACCTGGCTCACCAAGGGCAGAGGGGGGTAGTATCCTAACGGAAGCCTCAGCAGCACCGGGTACCTATGACCAACAACATGAAGACCGTTCATCATTTAGACAGTCATTACATATTGCTAGGCCAGTCATTTTTACCTAGAAGGTTGACCAGTCACACACAAAGCAGATGTCCAATAGTAGAAAATTCCTTGCAATGTAATGTCAGATCAAACAATGACAAAAACAATTCCTTGAATTCTAGCACCCTTGTCTAACTATTGAACGTTCTTCTATTGCTGAAGCACTAAGGAAAATTCTTCCATCATAAGTGCAACAGCCATAACGGGAAAGAAGTGGCAGCAAAAATAGAAATTTGTTGTTTCAATGTGCTCATAAAGAGAATAAAGGAAAATTGTAGATTTAGGTGAAATAAGGATTAGGAACCTTAAAAAGAGATCATATAAATTAGTTCTTAATGAACAGCACATCCAATAAATAATTTTCAACATGAAAAATTATGTACTCTGCAAGATAATAACAAATGAGATTTAACATATTCGTTTAAGGTTTATGAAAACATATATGATATAAGCGGAGGGAAAGAAGATTATGCCATTGCTGAAAATGAGAACAAGAACCACTGTTTTTAAAATTGCAAACAATGAAATAACACTCAACCACGTCTTAAGCACAAACATGCAATATGCATAAATGAAAATTATTGCCCATCAAGTAATATTTAACATCATAAGTGTTTTGTCTTGTAATGTTCCAGACATTTGTGGTTCAGTATCTGATTCTTCAATGCAAAACTCAAGTACTGCCAAATGTTCTTCATGAAATAGGGTTTCTTGAACAGATCAACTTTTTCACACATCCTCCAATACAAGTAACCTAAAACAAAAGCTTTAGCTCATATATATTCCAGTTTCTTCAAATAAAATTAATTGCCACTAGAACTCAGCTTATTATGTCTGTGGAACCAAAGCAACTTAGATTCAACCCAGAATGCATGGAATGAATGGAAACAAGAAAAAACCTTGCTCCACCGACCAAGACCTTGCTGCTTTGCTTGCTCCTCAAGACGTTGGAGTTCGGCAAGGAAAGGACTTGCTTCCCCCTTCTGGGAACCCTGCTCCTTGACCTGCATATAGAGTAATCAGTTAAAAAATACCAAGGGCCAAAAAGAAAAAGAACTATTAAATCCACTGCAACAACCTGAGACAAAAAAAATTAAAAAATTATATATACAGAACCTTTGCCCAGCCTCCAGAAACAACCAGCATCGCCACATTTTGATCACCAAGAATGACAGTGCCAAATTCTCGGCCTATACTAGGAACAGCGTAATCTACTCTGAATGTGACCTCCTGGGTATGGCATATATTGATTTAGGTGAAGAAAAGCTTATTCCAAAGAAACTGATGGAACGAACCAGCAATAATCAACAAGTACGAAAATGAGGACCTTTCCTATGCAGAGCTTCCGCAAAAATTCTCTGCTGTCCCATGCAAATGGTTCATCTACACCACCTCTACGAGCCTGGGACGAAGGGACAAAAATCATCAAAAAGCTATGCCAGTACATTTCCACAATGGCTCATAAAATAATCGTATATAAGACATTGCGGGTACAGAAAGTGAATAATGATTACCAGTCGAGGTGCAATAACAGATGACAAAGTGAGGGTCTTTTCACGTGGAGGTCCAGCATTTGGGTTAGACAAGGCTGTTATCACCAAGCTGTCACCCGATGGAACAGCTTTCACTCTTGCTCTGTACCATCCTCCTCCGGCAGTTGCCGTTGCCATCTGAAAAGGTAAGATCTACCACCATAATATGACATATAAAACAAAAAGAATTAAAAGAAAACACGGATTAATTGCTAGAATTGTTAAATTCGCTTTCTTATACATACATGATTTGAAGTTCTGATTAAATTTAAAATATAGAATTAACCGGAAATAAATTTAACAAATACATCTAGATAAGACAAAATACGAGAATGAATGAGGAATAACATACGAAAATAAGTTCAAATTACATTCGATTACTAAATCATCAGCTAAGAAAAAAAATCAGATCTGTAACACTGAAATCACTGAAAGTCCAAAGAAACGCCTACAATTACTGTCAGCAAGAGCAAATCAACACATACAAAAACCAAAACATATAAAATTTGATCATTTCAACCTCAAAAAACAGCTCGATCTATCAATCGATCAAGCAAAAAAACAAAAATAAAAACAGAGCGTCAAACAAACACGCAAAGCCTGAAAATTCATATCACAACGTTAAAATTGCTTGCAAGTCTGTTACACTATCTAAGCAAAAAATTCATGAAATGAGAACAATCAGTACCTGAAAAAACCAAACAAAAGAAGATCTGAGTCCAAAATGAAATGAAAGATGCTTGGTTAGTTAAATTTAACTAGATCAGATACAACAGTGCGTATTGGATCTAGAGAGCAGAATAGAGAAGAAATTGTTAATAAGAAAAAAGAATAATAATTAAGGGAAAAAAAAAAGGGGGGGGAAGAGAAACAGATTTATCTAGGATCGGACGGCGGATCAGAGAAAGAAAGAGGACTAGAGAGAATGCGCTAAACAGATGCATATAAACAAGAGGAAAAAAATGAAAACAGTAGCTGACAATGAATGTACCCTCGTTATTTCGGGTAAATTACGTGAAATACCACGAGATACAATTCTGTTCGTTAGCAAAATCCCATTAGCAGTTGCAGCATCTACCCAACTATATCCATTAAAAGTAGGTAAAAAAAAAATCTAAATTAAAATATTCTTTCTTTTTCTTTTTGAATTTTGATAAATACGAGTCATGCATAAGGACAAGAAATCCGGCGGCAATTAATGGCGTCATTTTTATTTATTTTACCAAGGGATGACAATTTTTTACATTATTTTTAAAGTAATATAAAATAATATAATTATTAAATAAATAAATATAATTAATAATATTTATAATATAATTAAGTATTTTAAATAATTATACTATATTAATTTTTATAATTTAATAATTTATTTTATATTTTAAAAAATTTAATTATATTTAAAATAAAATTAATTAATATTTACATATAATATTATAAATATTATAAAATATATTATTATATATAAAAATATACGTTAAATATATAATACGTTTTTAATTTATTTAATTGATTATTAATTGTATTGATTTATTATTTTTTATTTTTAATAAAATTATTAAATAGATTAAATTTAGATTAATTTTTATTTAATAAAATTAAATATAATATAATTTAATATAAATACGATATAATAATTTAAATTATAATTATTAATCTTTGTTAATTTAATTAAATAAAATATATAATTAACAAAAAAAAAAAAAGGCAATTGTAAAATATTGCGATTTGGCGGCGAGTGTTTGTTGGGACAGTAGCGTAAATAATGATGAATCCGGGGTGAAGAGGATGACTTGGGGGCTGCTGAGCTGCTACTACTAGTACCAGAGCACAGAAGCACTGGATCTCAACCAACTCAAATGACAGTCGGTCAAGTACATCACTTCAACTTTTTACCGTTACTTTTTACTATCTTTGTTTATAGTAACTATCACGATTCTTTTAACTGCTTTTATATGGACAAAATAGGGTAAAAAAAAAAAAAATTTGATATGTGACTTATCAATAAAATTGTGTTATTGTTACAATTATGATTTATTATTTTTGTGGGCAAGAATGTGTAATGGTATGTATTTTCGATTTTTGAATATTATTTTTTGTTACTAAATAATATAAATTATTATTTTATGTGTTATTATATAATTATTTGAAAGTGTTCTCTAGAGTTAAAGAAAATACTTTTTTAAGTATTTGATTTATTCAATGTTAGAAAATTACTTTTGTCTATTTACAATTTGATTTTTCCAAAAGGGTTAATTTTGTGTTAGAAGATACACCACTAGAGACTTTACCATAAAGGGGTTGGGCACATTTATGAAGACACCATGGAAGAGGAACATTGCTTGCCAAAAAAAAGTTAATCCACTTTAATGAATAATTGACATTAATATCTGCAACAATCTTTATTAACCCACAAAAAAAAAATCCCAAAATCAGTGACCTTTGTTGTTCCTCTTTAGGTAATAATTATATCAGTATCAATTGATCAATCCCAAATAAAGATTGTTGTTTATGCTTAGTTTAATTGGGCCATTGAGGCCACCGTGAATGGGAATTCACAAGGCATTGCCCGTGGAATATTTATGTTGCCCTATTCCCCGGCCTGAAGGGGCTGGGCTCGTGGAAATTTTTGACAACCCTTTCATAAGTATTGTTTATCAATGTTATTTATATAATACTATTCATCAAATACCGTTCATCAATATCAACAAAATTGTTATAAAAAAAAACTTATTAAGTTGTGTACCAAATTAAAGCTACATGCAAACCAAATAAAAAAGTTGATTTTTTGATGGATTAAAAAAATTATAAATAATAATTTATTAAGTCGCACACGCAACTTAGACGCAGAAAATCTCTCCTATAAATTGAAAAGCTAAGGTTTTTAATCAATCCATCCCAAAGCATCTTAGATTGTCTCAATTTCAATCCTTAACTTTCCTTGAGTGAGATTGATACATTCTCAAGTTCTCATTTTCGTTTACTACAAGTGTATGGTCTTAAAGAATTTTGAATTATTTCTTCTTTGTATTTAGAAAAAAGTTGTAATCTTATTTTGATAGTAAAAATTTCTGCTTTTACTTATAACTTTTCTTTGTTTTTATAATATTTTTTTGATTTATATAACAATTGTTTGTATATTTCTATTCAAATTATAGATAAGAGTCCCTAAGATTCCTATCAAATGATATAAAAAAATGTTAGCTTGTTATAGCTCATTCTTGATAAACTATTTATGTATGTGGTGATACTATTCACACACACACACTATACTTGTATGGTGTTGTACATATCAAGAAAAACTCTATCAAAAGAGCTATAAACTATCCAAGAAGTCTAGACTTTAAGTAGAATCATTGTGACTCCTATAGTCTTTCCTCAAATTTTTTTAGCATACTTTTTTATACATAAATGCATTTACATATATAGTGCTATTCATGATTAAAATGGTGTGGGCGATTGAGATTATTGCAACAAAGCTTGAATTTTATAAGTTAAACAAGAGAAATTTCTCATTTATGAAAAATGAAAATAAAGGCAATTTTAAAAAAGTTAAATGTTTGACGACAATTAAACATACGTTAATAAGTATTATAAATGACAGCAAGTGGAATAAGATGAATGAGGATACAATTACTAATCTTCATTTAGCATTAGCCAGTAAAATATTATAGAGTATCGGAGAAAAGAATAACTAAAGAAACATATGATGCTCTCACAAAATTATATGAGACCAAAACACTCATAATAAGATTTTTATCAAAAAAATATTTTACACTCTTTGAATGTTAGAATCAACGACAATGAGAAAACATATCAACACTCTAAAAATTCTTTTTTTTTTAACTCACTTCGTTAGGACATTATAGAAAAAAACAATGAACATATAAAATATATATTTCAAAGTATCAAATTCGTACGATCAAATCATTATTAATTTGACAATTTAAAACATCTACTCCAATAACCTAATTTTTGACAATATAGCAAATACTATATTAAAAGAAAAAAGCAAACATAAAAATAAAGAAGACAAGTTAGTAAATTCTCAACAAGTAAAGATTTTACTAATGACAAGAAAGAGTTCGACGAAATGTAACTCTAACTGTGTAAAAATCGTGGTAGACTAAAATTCAAAAGTAAAAAAGGAGTAAGTACGATACTTGTGGCACGGTAAGGCACATAAGAAAAACTTGTTCCAAAAACAAGAAGAATTTAGAGAAGAATACAACTTATCAAGGAAATATGGCTCGTACCTTGTAAAATAGAAAGGTCTCAGACAATAACGCGCAACAATCATGGAAAGCAAAAAAAAGTTTGATAGTGAAAAGAAGTTGATTGATATTTGTCTCATGAATTTAGAAGCAACATAACACATGACTTATCGGAGAGTATAATTTGATCAATACAAATCTATCTCAATAAAATATTTATTTATTGGAAACCATCAAACTTAAGATGTCATTATTTAGGTACAATAAACATGTTTTGATGTATGTAATGTTGGTTTCCTGTAATTCAAGTTGGACTTTTTGTAGCCAGGTCTAATTTCACTAAATCACAGAACACACTGAATTGAAAAGAAATATAAATGAAAGTATAATTAGCAAACATTGAACCAAACGTACAATTTAAAAGCAAAAATCACGAATATAAGTGTATTTTAGAGAAATTCAAAATATTAGATAAACTATGAACCTCTACCTCGATCAATCATCAACACTAACTACACTATTTAATTTAACCTTAAACCGTAAAAAAAAGTAATGAACAGATAATGATACTGTAATTATAAATCTTAAACTGCATCCCATCCTTGAAACAAATCTTTCTTTACCTATAATCTTATTAAAAACCAAGCAACAAAAAAGTAATATCTAATCATTAACTCTTTTGCTTAACTTAATTGACAACAAACAAAAATAATTAAAAAATAATATAAGTTCATGCACAACAACACGAACACAACCAACACCAAAACAAATCAATCCTCTAATAATTAAATTACTGGAAAAATCTAATTACCATAATAAATACAAACTCGTATCAAATAAAGATAAAATTTTGAACTTGTTTACTTCCTTTTTCTTTCCCCATACTTTCTCGATATCCAAACAACAAAATCAATGCAAAAATACCAAAAAAAAAACATAAAATCGATGGAGAAAAAATAGTTTTTTTTCAAGATTCACAGATTCAAACAAACTAAAGAATCACTAAAACTTCATTCGATCAATTGTACAACTATATTGTAATACTAGGTCTTTCAAAGTTAATATTTTGTTTGTTTAAAAACCTAAAAACTAACACTTAACCTAAAATCCATTGCTTTTTTCTTTCATAACAAACCTCGAAATTATTTGCAAAGAAATCTAAGAAAAGATCAAATGTATTCACAAGGAGAAAGTGAAGTTGGTTGCAAAGAGATCAAAGAAAGAGAATGATGGCAAAGGCGCAATTCGTATTAGTATTATGACAGTCGTATTTAATAGATATTATATTAGTATCAATCAAATATAGATACACTTGAATTAATTTATTTAATAATTATGTTAAAAATTAAAAATTTTAAAATAACATAATTAATAATTAATTAAATAAGCTATAATTGTATTATTTTTTAACAAATTTTTGTATATATTATATATATTTCTCTGACAATATGATACAATATAAATAAATACTAATTAATCTTATTCTAAATATAATTAAATATTTTTTAAAACGTAATAAATATAATTAAATTATTTAAAAAATATAAAATAAAATTATTAAATTATACATAAATCAATACATTATAATTACTCAAATAGTTAATCATATCATAAATTGGTTCACATGCAAGAATTCTAAACTCAAATTTCATAATATTATTAATTATGTTGTGCTTACTCATTTCATAATTGTACAATGTTATATCAATTCAAACTATTAAATTTGTGTTAATTTCATGTCAGTTTGGCAAGTCGTATCAAAAATTAATATTTCTAATAATGACTATTGTTATGAAAATATACAAATGCAAGTTTTTGTTATTACTAACAAGTAATAAAGTATTTAGTTGATTATTATTCCCACAAAAATTGTCTACATAAAACTCAAAATACTAATTTTAACTACTTTTATTATTATTTGAACGAGTAAAAAACTCACTTTATTAAATAACTAAACAAACTATTAAATTAAAATGAGCAAAATCAAAGCTTACGATCAAATGGATAAATTTTTAGAGTTTTTGATTTCACTTAAATTAATTTAAACTTGGTTTACTATTGTTATTAATAGGAATTAAATACATAATTAATAACAAGGAATCTCACATATATTTATCGGCCTTTTTTAGAGTGATAATAAAAATATCGTTAAATCGTTAACTTACTATATTTTTATATGAATTTGAATAATTATTTATTTATAAAATTTTTAAATTTTATGTAAAAATTATACTAAATATGCAAATATATTACTATCTTACATAAATTTGATGTCATTTATCTCTGGATTACGAACACAAAATACTTTTTTTAAAGTATCAATATGCAATAAATTCATTTTATCAATAGTTAATTAACATAAAAGTATTAAACACAATAAATACTCAACTATATAATAAAATTTTGGTCCGTTCAAATAAATAAAATTTATTATTTATGATTTGACTATATTTTAACTGTAGAATAATAAATTTATTTCATAATGTACAAATCTAAAAATAAAAAAACTAAATTTAAATCTCAAAACAAGAACTTCAAGGATTAATGAATTAAACTCATAAAAATATCAATAATCTTATCTTCTCTGGCGCCTTCTTTGTTCTTATTTTCTTCCTTATTTTCTTCTTTTTTTAATCTCAAAATTGCCTCAATCGCCTTCCCTTCGAATAACACAAATTCTTCCTTTTTATATTTATGAAGAATACAAGAAAATTTTAAAAAAAATATTTGTTGGACACTGCAATCTTAGAGTTTTTATATATTATTCATCATTTTTAAGTCACCATTCATCGCTATTAAAAGTTACATATTATAGAATCCCATATTAAATAGAAAATGAGTGTTCTTAGAGTTTATAAAAGTAGGTTTTACACATTTTAATGGACATACTTTTTAAGAAAAATGTAATAGCTCAACCCGTAATAATGATATCAAAGTCAAACTCATTCTAATTCTAATGTTTTAGTCAAACGCCCACGCAAAACAAATACATCCATGAATGGTCCCTAAATCTCAAGGTAGATTGAGACGGGTATACAGGGAGTCCCACTATGACGAGGGCGTCACAAAATTAAGTGGGAGAAAATGTGACAAAATTTCACATTGGATAGAAAATAAATATTCTTAGAGTTTATAAGGGTGGGTTCTATACACCCTTACAAATTTGTTTTTTAAAGAAACAGTAATAACTCAACCCATGACATACTGTTCAAAGCTCTCGTACTACTATTTATCATCTTCTCATTTCTTAAACAATTTTTCATTCATCCAATATTTGATGACTTCAAATTATTCTCAAATATTTATTCTTTTATTAGTTATAAAAAATTAAATGAAAAATGGGTTAATTTTTTGTATAACCTTGAAATATAGCTAAATATCAAGTAAAATTTTTAATTTATGGATATAAAAATCTTTTATCAACCATAACGGGTAGGATTAGGTCATTTATGCAAACTAAGTCTCCATCATTTTCACGTGCACAATATTAACAAAATTTTCCAACCCATTGTGCTCCATTTAACTTGCCAAATATTGTACTCAAGTTACTTAATACAATCCAACCTCATAATACAATCTGCCAAACATGTCCAAATTACTCAAATTAAAAATTACTATTATAAGTATATTATATAAAATTTTGATAAATCCCTAAATAATTATGTAATAATTTTGAAAAATAAATTATTTTATTAAAAAACACTTAAATTAAATCAAGTCATTAAAAAGATCTAATAAAATTTGACAAGATTCGTCACCTTTACTTTATTTTTACTATTATTTTAAGATTTATTTATTAAAAGAATTATGAAAAAAAAATTATAATCTACACTTTCCTTTCTGCTTTCAGAGCTCTTATTACTTAAAAAAAAAAAATGGACTGCTATTTGATTGGGCTGGGTTCTAATGGTTGGGCTGTAGTTGGATCTATCTGTAACAAAAGCCAATTCGAAGGGCAAACATGTAAACTATGCGACCATCGTTAACTCGGACTCGGGTAAGTCCCCATATTCGCTTCCCTAAACTTTACCCCACCACGAAACCACTCGATTGTCTTCAATATAAAATAATAATAAAAATCTCCAACCGGTTTAGGCCGCCTAGCCTCTGAATCCAAAAGCCCCCATAAAAATTAGCGTAAAGTTAAAGCAGGAAACACTATACTATTATCTCTTGCGTACTAGATCTTCCTGTTTAATACCCAGAGAGCTTCTTCGATTTGTAGACTTTACAAGGTACTGTATTTAAATCTTGTTATAATTTTCTTTCATGCCCATTTCTATTTTTCCTTTTTCTCTCCATTTGTCTTTCTGCTTTGTCCAGTACCTGCAATGCAGCTTTAGATTAGATCTGGGTTTGTTTCTGTCGAGTTGTTTTTTTTTCTTTTATTTATCCATTTAGTTGCGTTCCATAGTTCAGGTCTCAGTTTGTTTAGCTTTTCTGTAATCCGAAGTATATGCTTGCCAACAATTCCATTTTTGTATTCAATTTGTTGGCTGGAGATGAGAATACCGGTTCTCTGTATGTATGAAATTGCATGGTTACTGGCTGTTAATTTTTCCCTTAATATAAAAATGGGTAGATGCTGTTCTTGTTTTTCCATGTTTTTCTCCTTCAAACTATAACTGCTTTACGTATGCGGAGTAATTATATACTGCTATATGAAACGCGTGAAGTTTGTAAGAAATTGTCTCAAATAAATGCGCAATTCGTGCAATACTTTCGTTTGAGATTTTTGAACATTTCTCAAATAATTTGGTTCACATCTCTTTTGTCTGTATACTGGAAGCGCAATTGTAAATGGTTTTTTTTTTTTTGGTTTATCAGAATAGAATCCAAGAGATACGCATGGGATTGTTCCGGGATCTTTGGCAAAAAAAAAAAAAATGCCGTTTCCCGTAGCTATTGTTCCTTAGCTTCTTATTTTACTGTCAATGATGGCGGAGAAGATTTTCTTGCTCACATCTTTGTCACGAACATTTCATCTCTTGACATTTCCCACTTTTAGAAACTTTTACTCTTTTAGCTGTCCAGTGGCCTAGGGGATTTTAATGACAATCAGCTCAGCTGAAGAAGACTTCATATTTTAATGATTCTTTCTTTTCCTTCATTCTTTTCCATTTTTTCCCAAATTTGCTAAACCAAGTAAATAAATGCAATCGTTGCCATAGGATTCCTCATACTAGCTGCATCATGCTTAAGGTCCCAGATCATCAGGTTGCAGGTCACAAAGCCAGGGATGGAAAGCTTGGACCACTGATAGATCATTCAGGGCGCTTCTACAAGCCTCTCCAGAATAATGAGCGTGGCCCCAATGAGTTGGCGTTCTACTCGTCCTTCTCGTCTGACTCAAGGGTTCCGGATCACATTCACAGATTCTTCCCCATGTTCTATGGAACTAAACTTGTAGAGGCATCTGATGGATCTGGCCTCTGTCCCCACCTTGTGTTGCAAGATCTTGTCTCAGGCTGTATCCATCCGTCCATCATGGACATCAAGGTTGGTTCCAGAACATGGTATCCTGAAGCATCCAATGACTATATTGAGAAGTGTGCCAAGAAAGATAGAAAAACCACCAGCTCATTTTTGGGTTTCAGGATGTCTGGGTTGCAGATATATGAAAACAAGGAATCTGGATTCTGGAAGCCTGAGAAGAAGCTTGTCCAAGCATATAATGTGGAGGATGTTAGATTAGTTCTGAGGAAGTTTGTTTCATCAAACTCACCCACTGATTCAAACTCAATCCCGGACTGTTATTTTGCTTCAGTTGTTTATGGTGGTTCGGCTGGAATTTTGGCACAATTGTTGGAGTTGAAGGCTTGGTTTGAGGATCAGACCATTTATCATTTTAATGCTTGTTCGGTTCTTATGGTTTATGAAAAGGAGTCAGTGTTGAATGGAAGGAGTTCAGGTGCTGAAATCAAACTTGTCGATTTTGCTCATGTTGTGGAAGGAAGAGGTGTTATTGATCATAATTTCTTGGGTGGGCTTTGCTCTTTGATAAAGTTTGTTTCTGAGATTCTGACAAGTCCAGATGAGCACTCAAGCAAAGCTTGTTTGAAAGATGCGGAGAAGAAATGCACTACTGATAATGGCACTACTGAATGAACATTGACACACCAATGCTGATTCTTCACTTTAATCTGTGTGGCGTGTTGCTTATTTGTTGTGACTGATCCAATTTAACTTCTGTTTAATCCCAACAATTTCCTAGTAGACGGTGTCTTGAAATGTAGATTGAGATGATGAGGTCGTTTCAATTCATTTCTTTGACTTACAAATAATTTCTACTCTGTCATTGCTCCAATTTTGGCTGGAAAAAGTAAACGGAACCATTGAATATTGACTTCCCAGTCTTTCCATATTAGTAGCTTGGTTTCTTTAATTGATAGTACATTCTACTAACAATTGTGGATCTATAACTTGAGAGATTAATCTTTGATTGGAATGCGTGGGCAATGCAGCTGTTTGCAAGGAAATTTCTATTATGCATATATCTCTGAGTTATCTTGCGGATGCATAGCTGAAGCCTAATTTTACAGCTTAAATGAAAATTACTTTTACATAAATTTCATTGAAGTTCAATTTACAGATAAGCCTCCAATGTACAAGAACTATGTTTCCTAATAATTGCCATGTTCAAGTCCGATTTAGATGAAATGGATAAGCTTGCGAGGAAATTCATCTCAGATTCTGCATTGGATAATAGTAGCATCAGAAATGTTATATTTTCAAGATTTCATAATCTTTAAGAATCACGAAACATATTATTCGAAACTTTGAAAATACACACATACCTATATATATTTATGTGCTTATTGTTTACCAAATTCACATATATATATATATATATATTTTATTTATTCGAGTGTCATGTAGTTTCAATTTGAATTTGTGACCGACAAGATTGTGAAATATAATTTATATTTCCACGGTATTTCAATTCAGAACATGCGTTAAAATGGAATCTATATTTGCCAATTTTTATCATTGGATCAAAAGTTTAAATTGGACATAATATAAGTCAATGTTGTAAATAATAGATTTATGGGAAAATCATGTGATTTTGAAATATATGGGGGCATAATATCAATAATCGGAAAGATAACGCCGGGACCGACTATAAAGTGTCCGTCGGTGGGCAAATAGAAGAATTCGAATTAAACAATTCCGCGCCAAACTAAGCAATGAGAGAGAATTAGATTTGGAAGAGAAATGGTAGCGCTGTGTTTCGTCTTGGATTTACGTAGCCTCTCGCCTCCATTACTTGCAGACTTAAAGCAGGTATAATTATAATCGATTTTATCATCTCTTATTCTGTCGCTACGAAATGATCGATCGATTTATTAGAATTGTTAGTTCTGGCTTCGGTTTGCAGTCATTGTTACAACTGGCCAATCTGTACGCCATTTCACCCTCTTTGAGTCCGTCGAACGCTCTCTGTGATAGAATCGGATTGTGCTATGTCTTCAATAATCGCATTTCTTCTGCCGTTGAGGTACTTAAATTTGTTCGAGTGTAGTTCAAAATCCGTTTCAATTTTTGTGCGAGTTTCTGTTTAATCAATTTCTGTTTTGAAATTTTTCACATGCAGGTGATACCTTTGATCTCTTTTTTACTTAAATTTGTTTTATTTTTGATGTTTTATACTAATATGTAATTCGAAATTTAAAGGTGCATGCGATATGTTTGAGTAATTGTTCTTCTAATACTTTTTCTTTTAATTTTTGATTGATATATAATTCAGAAATTTAAAAGTGCTTATGTATGTTTTATTAAATGGTCTCATACGAAACAACTGAATGAAGTGAATGTATTTGGAACAGCTAAAATTTGCGTACAGACCAAGCGGAAACTTGAGTCTTCGTGATTTTCACCATGCTGTTAATAGCTTGCCTACTGATGCTTTTTCGCCTCAAATCAATGAATCCGGATCACCCTATTGTCTCGGTTATCCATTTCATTCTATTTTCTTCTTCTTCTTCTTCTTCTTCTTCTTCTTCTTCCCTTAAGAAGTATTCTGGTTAATTATGTAAATTTTGTTAAATGAGTTTGTTTGGTGACTGGTAACAGATGTAAAACTTTTAAGTGTTTTGAGCGATCAAGTTCTGTACTCTTGGGGAGATCAAGATATTATGAGAAAAGTGATGGTCTTGACTTCGTGCTTACCTGAAAACATAAATTCTGCCACCAAAAAAACTCTTATGGTGAGTTTAAGTTTATTTTGTGTTTTTGCTCTTCCGTTTGGTTTCTTTTTAGCTCTGTTAATATTGAGGCTGATTTTTCTGCAGGATGCTGCAGATAAGTGTGTCTCTGTTGAATATGCGTTATTTGAGCAAAAATCCAACCATCTCTCTGATATGCAAGATCTGATCAACAGTTTTCTTGGTTGTATTTCTGAGCTCGATAACTGCTCATTTCAAACATATCTTCCAGGTTAAGCACTGGTAGATCACACTGCTTTAATTATCAAGAAAGATCCCCATTTCTGCATCTAAGAGTTTTCTTGGCTAACATTTGTTTTCCAGAAAAATTGCTCTAGTGTATGATCTGTATGTAGTATTAATGTTTTAACATATTCTCAGACATCAAAGTATTTCATGGCCTGGTAAAAAGATGGCTACGGGATTTAAAAGATGACATGGAAGAACCAATGCAAGCTCGCTTTATCTTCAAGAGCAACATTGTTGGTCCAGTGAATCAGATAACCTGCAACTTGTCTGCATCTGTCAATCAGATTATTGATGGGTTTGATGTTTGTCAGGTATTGTTTATCTTTTTCATTCTTCAAATGTTAGAACTTATGCAATATCCTTCTTGTCTTCTCACTTATTGCATGTCAGACAGTAACATGATTATTTTAAGTTGAAAAAACATAACTTATATGGATAGAGGAACCTGACCAGTTAAAGCATCATACATAACTCAAGACAAGCAACATCCAAGTATACTTAAAATATTTAATGCCTGAATTCCTTATTATATAAATTTGCTGCCTGTAAACCTGAAAACCGATGCAATGGGTTTTAATTAGTTACAGAAAAACAGCAGTCTTTTCTGGTCATCAAACTCCTATGCAGGACTATATTCTTTACTGTTTCTTGATTTTATTCTACACTTTAGAGCATTGAATGTGCATTTAAACCACAAAATTTTTCATGGATTACTGCTTATGATTATGATAACTGTTCACAAAATTTACCTTTGAAATCTTTTGTGGCTCTTTTGATCTAGAGACTTTTATGATGTTACCATCCCTTTATCTGATAACCAACAATATATTCCGCCATGAATACGATATCTACTAGATTATGGTTTACGAGTCTATGAAACTGAGTATAACTATAAGCTAATCAAAGACAAATAGTTCTGAATTTTAGAACATAGTTAAATTGAAGAATATTAATAATTTCGTCAGTTGCCTACATTTTAGGAACATTAATAATGAGGATTATAGCTTGTTATGGTGATATCTAATTCGTTGGGCCATGAAAATATTGTCGAAGTCCAAACTTGAAAACCAAACTTTGTGCTTATAATTATAAGCATAGGAAATCATCTTCTACTGACCTTCTGATAAATCATACCAGCAAGATTGAATTAGGGAGCTGAAAACTATAGACTAGCATTTAGGGAATAATATCTGCCAGTGTCCTTGAATGCGCGTTTGGGAATATAATATGTACATTGCAAAGCAAGAGATTAGAAATCGCTGGTGAATTTTTCCATTTCTCTAAGTTTTATGCTTCTATTGAAAGATGCCATTTATACATTTTTTATTGTCCATCCTTGTATTCTACTAGATGACCTGTGCCAGTGCTATGCTGCTCATATATCTTTATGCATGAAATCAGGATGCTGCTACTTGTAGTAGGGTACCATTATTCATCTCCATTCCGCTTTCTTTGCGATTGCAGTGGTATACTTTACAACAAAACGGGAACATGTTTTTTGAAAAAAAACAAAATCATTTGTTTATTTTTGTAGAAATAGAGAGGCCACAGCATCCCATAGTGCAATACAGCTTGTTCCTCTTTGTTTTGTTATTCCTGTAATATACCTTATGTAAAAATTTTAAAAAGAAATAGTTCTTTGCTGTATTTTTGTAGACATGCAGGTGCCATGGTATTCCATTGAGCAATACAGCAAAAGATAGAATCAAAGAGCCTTCTTGTCGCATCACTGGCCAGAGTCTGGGAACACTTGAAGTCATTGACAACTCTGTGAAGGTTGGAGAAAATACAATCCTGTTTATGCCCTCATTCCACAGCTCAATGAAGCTCCAGCGAGTGTCCACACCAATTGACTTCAACATTATTGACAGGACTGCCCTGGGGTCTGTAAATGAAGGTAACCTTAACAATTACACTCTACCTACAATAGTTTGGTACATATCTTGAGCTTGTAGTTTTCTGCTGCTCTCTTATCTATTAAATTTTCTGCCATTTTGCTTTTTGGGAAATTTTGCTGGGATGTTAGGGAAGTTTGTTTGATGTTTTGTGCCCCTCTTGTTGTCTGTCCTGTCATTTAAACCTAAGGGCTTACCTTCTGAGAAATAGCCGTAAGGTTTATGCCTACGTCTGTAATATGTGCACGAGTAGGAAATCTTACATCTTGATAACCGTCTTCTGTTTATGTTGTGCACTTAATAAATCAGTGCAAAATACAATTTTATGATAACCTGCTTCTCACATATCAATTTGTGCATAGACTTTCTCCTTTGTAATGTCATATATTCAATTACTAGAATTTGCATTATAAATATTGTGCTACGGTAGAAGAAAATGCCGATACCCTGTTTCTTTTTCTATCCTACTTGGATGTTATATGCTCAAACCAATCTTCATTCTTGTGGTCTAGATCTACAATACTTGCTGATAGAGCAACGAATTTAAACCTGCTGGATTTTTATTTCAGCTTCTTTTTAGCCTTCACTTCATCATTCTTTTATGGCAAATCACTCTTTTTTGGCATTTTAACACAGGTGTTATAATTGGAGCTTCCTATGTTGTAACTCCATCAGCTTCTCATGAGATGGAAACTACTTCAGATGAAATAGATCAATCAGAGTTGAATTCTCAACGTGCGTAGAAAGGATGTTTTTTGATTTCTGGTTTGCAGTGTGAACGTTTTAATAAAAGGCTTCTCTTAGATCTCAGAAATTTATTGGTTCTCATACTTGAGTTTAATTATCATTCAACATAGTGGATCATTTGTGTTCCTCTTTACGGATTCCTTGTTCTTTCATTTACCTAAATCTGGCTATAGTTGGGCAGTATTTCGAGGTCTTTGCGGTGCTCTACATTCAATGGACCATGGTTTGGTATGTTCTTCATACTGTAACGTGGAGACAATGAAAGAGGTTACCTTCCACTGCTATTATATTCTGCAACCTTCAGACGGTGGACCAATGCTTCTCAGGGTAAACTATGGACCTCTCTTGTTAGCAGATAAAATAAGTATTTCTGGTTTCAAAGAATTAACTGCAAAAGAGTTATCATTCTTATGATTGTTATATAACCCAGCCTTATTTCCTAACGTAAATTTTCTTTGCTGGTCAAGTTGTGTATGCTCTCTTCTTCTGCCTCTTGTATCTGCTTTAATCAATTATTACATAACTTGCAGCGACTTGCAGGATCAGAGGAAGTGGTGCCTGTCCCTGATGTCAACCGATTTATTGATTCATCAGTACCTAAGGAGATTGAGATTTCCATTCAAACTTGTTTATCAAAGGTTAAGTACTGCCTTCAAAGTTGGATACTGTTTTCTCTTGCTTTGTTGTATAATATTAGTGCTCTCTAATGGCATTAAGCCACTTTAGCATGATGCAATTGCTAGTCATGCTTTGGCAACTCATTACAGTATGGACTACAAATCCTACTAGAAAATTATATCCAGGTTTTATTTGTTTCCACTGAACTTATTGTTTCCTCTGAAGAAGGTTATATTTTTCATATATATCCTTTTCTGCGGAGGGATATTATAATTTATGATAGCTGGCATAGTCATGTTATTCTGTGTATATCTTTTCTCAATTGCTGGCAGATAGAATCAAGAGACTACAATCCAGTTGTACATGAGAGAGGCTTCCACCCAAAACTGAACTCACTTGTAAAGGAGAGCTTACAATTTGGGTAACCATCCTCCCTATCTGCCTTGAGCTTTCTGAAAAGAAACATTCAAGCACATGAATTAATATCCTCTCAGAAATTGTACTCATCTCATGCAAATTTGAAACCTTTTCCTCTAAAGAATTTAGCTAAGTGGAATTTTAGCCTCAGTTTCGCCTCAGCCTTGATAAAAACTAGTAATTGATGGGTTTAAAAGGGCTAATGATCTTTCTGATGAGCCTAGATAACCAAGTCCATGATCCCAATTTGACTCTCAGTCGTAAAGTTGTGAAGTTAATTCATTGTCATCCTCTTGAGGTTGTTCAGTTTATGTCTGTCTAAATTTGGAAAGAGATGCATTTTGAAGTGGTTGATGTACAATGTCACAAATTATTTGATTCAGTTTTGACGTACATAACTGATACCATTAACTTATTTTGTTTGTTCTGAAACTAATTGCTCCATATGTGAAGGATCTTATGAGGATATCAGATGTAATCCGTTTGCATTTTAAATATGTGATGATGGTTTTTTTTCCTGTACTGTCATTTCTCCAGATCATCTGTGCACCTTGCGTACCATAGAAAGCCAGACAGGAAGATACCAGTTTTCTGGATGTCTTAGTGTTGTATCTGTGAGGCTTTATACAGACGGATTATAATTTCAGCCTTACAACCTAATACAATAAGTGGATTCCCTAAATTTTGTTTGGAACTTAGCTTGAATAAATTGTTGTTGTTATCACGGTTAGCATGGTTGATATTTGACATCAATGACAAATCACTGATAATTTACCTTGTTTACATGATGTTGCAGGTCAGTACCTACTAAATTGTATGAGACAAAGGCCGAAAGGCACTCAACCCACCTAGATTCTGCAGAGGTCACTGCAAAGTCAAGTTCAGCTATAGATATTGTAGTCCTGGAAGAGGAAAATGCAAGGTTTCATCTCACAGCAGGAGTGGACAAAACTGCTGCTTGTATTGCTGAAGAATGGGAGCAGTTAGTAGTTAACGAAATTCCCAAGAAATATTCTCCCACTTGTATATCCAAAGCCAAGTTAAATCAGTCAGTTTTAATGTTGCCAGATAATAATAAGCAGCTGGATGAAAAAACTTCAAAGATATTAGAAAGATTAGAGGCGCCAAGACAGTTAAAAACAAAGGTGGTTTCTCCTGTTACTGCAAGCAGCAGCAGCATCTCAGATGCTTGCACACCAATGAAGAAACCTCTGGTCCCTTTCCATTCCAGCCAAGCTGCAGACCAAGGATCATTTTCAAGTCAGCTAATGAAACCCAATTTCCACAGGCCAAAAAGGAAATATAAGTAAAACGAAAATGGTCATTGTCTAGCATGAAGTTAATTGCAGAAAAGTTCCATGAGGTCAGTGAGTTTACTTTCTTCCGCTTTTGCTTGTTTTTAGTATTTTCACCAAAGAAAAATAATGTGCTGCTAAAAATACTGCATGCAGAAACCATGAGAAAACTTAGTTCATATAAAATTCTGCTGTGAGAAAGGCTGAAAAGGACTGCATGGCAATCAACGATAGATTGGTTCATTATGTTGCATGTATCTAAAAATTTTACCTGTTACTCTGCCTGCTAATTCAGTGATTCTTACTGTTAGATTTAGAAACCTAGTGGTCTATGGTTTCCCTGTTATCCGCTGTTGGGACACTATCACCCCCATGCCTGACACTGTCAATTCCTCTGATATGTTTTTGTGACTAGCTTTGAATCAATGAGTGTCTGTTTTTTTGCCGATAAGAGTTACTTCATAATAACACATATTAGATCACACACACATTTAAAAAAAAAAAATTCCGTAATCATAAAAGATTACATCATATTGTAGTTTGAATTGCTTCATGATGTTTTGTTAAAAATAAAGTTAGAACCATGAATAAGAAGCTTGTGTAGACCAAGCTAATTATGCCAAACATAATTAATTACATCTGAAAGGGTTTGTGGTTCCCATGGGAAATTCACTGTAGACATTACGATTTTAGTTAATCATTTAAAAAGAAAGGAAAATGCATTTCATGTACTGAAAATAAGCACAAAAAATAAATATATAATATAAAATAAAAAAACTTATACATTTGGTTGTTAAGGACTCGGTGGTGTCTGCCCAGCCATTATACAATTATTCCCAAAATGGTTGATTTGGACCGGAACCACTTAGCACGGGAAATGGCTTAGCATGACATTTTTGCCACAACCATTTCTTGTCTATATATCCCATGTCCTCTATTGCGTGGCCCCAAATCAACCAACCCAGCAACTATTGTCTGCATTATCTTTGTAATTTGCTATTAGTAATTGAGAGCGAAATAAATTATAGATAAGCATGTCATATTATTATATCAACGAGCAGGACACTGGGCCAGGCCAGGCCAGAATCTTTGTACGTGAGAGAGCGAGGGATGATAATGCTGGAAACATAAAGGATTTTCCTTTTTCCTGGAGGGCACTTCACTTCCGTTTAGGCTTTAAAAATTTTCTTTATGGAAGTCAAATTTGGTGCTTGTCTTGTGAGAGAAATCCAAAGCTAGGTGGCGTAGTTCTTTTGTCAGTGCTGGTGCTCCGCAATAAAACACCCCTGCATTTGTTAATACAATCCTTAAGTTTCCACTTGATGTGGACTTGACATAAGCATTAGGGAATAACTTTCGTCATCATTGATGAAAGCAATGCAATAAAGAAAAATGGAAATAAATTTCGTCACAAGGGTTGTAGGCTTACCAACTCTGGTGTCGGTATGATTGAGAGCAACGCGCTTGTACACATTGCGCCAATTAGGCTTGGCAAAATGCGACTTTACGCGTGTGCCTGAGACAATGTCAACGCCATTCTTGGCGTGATTGAGGGATTGAAGCATGGCAATTAGTGCAGAACGAGCGTCGCCTTCTTCGTAAACACTTGTACAATAATTGTGAAGTTCTATAACATTGTTATGGTCCAATTCAGCCACCTCGTTCATCACTCCTTTGAACCAATCGAACGATCCTTGTTCTCTCGTAACCCAGTAGAAGTATGCTCTCCTTGTCCTGAATTGATCTTTTCTTTTGTGTCCTGAAGAAGGGCTGTGAGTTCTTGTGGTTGAGTTATAGCTGGGGCCCTGACCGTTTCCGCTTTCTAAAGCGTTTTCTTCTTCCTCCTCCTCCATGGCTCTGATGTTGTTCACTATGTCCTTGACAATGCTGATCATTGGAGTTGCTCCAATTCCCAGACCCACTAACAGTACCACCTCATATTTCTTGTAGTCTTGTGCTGGTGCCCCATATGGACCGTCGATCAAAACTCTAGGAAAACTGTTCATCATACAAAAAAAAAATTAGAATAATAATAAATTGAATTGTGCAACAAACAGAAGATAATGTGATGCCAGAAAATTTGCATAACTGTTGATGAAAAAGGGCGTCGTGCACTTTACTCATCATCCTCTCACGTTTCAACATTTCAGCATTAGATGTTGAAGATGAGAATGAGAACGTGCTGGTGCTGGCACATTATTGTTTATTTGTTACAAGTCTCAATTGATGAGGAGCCCACGATGCTCAAAAGGACATTATTCTTTTGATATCATTGTTGTCGTCTTATGTGTAATGATTAGCTGGACTCTATTAAGTGCGGGATTACTATATAACATCGAAGCCGCCCACGAGTTTTAACAATGGCCCGCCATTGTCACCTCTCTTGGTAATTATTAAATCTTGTACAGATGCTTTATTTATTTATGGTCTTCTGGTTTAAGCTTTAGGATCATTATTAAAGAAAAATGATACTATAATGCAAGTTGGGCGAGTAATTAAGCATTATAATTAAGTACGGATAGGATAAGAGATAATTAATAGAGAATAAAGAGTGGTCCATCAATTGTAATTGCTTGTCTTGTAAATTGTAATGAGCATGAACTTCTGGGTAGTTTTAAATGAATTACCTGGGATTGTTAGCGTTTCCATCGGCTCGGAGGAGTCCGCTTACCCCGGTAGGAGGCGGCCGGCAGACCTGAAAAATTAAAAATAAAGTAAAATAAAATTAGCAAAATGCATTTGATTTTGTCGTATCATAAGCAAAGAAAATGATGAACAAACCTCTGAGAAAACTGTTCTGAGTTGTCGTGTCCAGTCACCAAGAGTTCTTATGTGAACACTGAGGTAGTCGTCTCCCGGTGCAGAAGTTATAGAAAATGGATGCCTGTATACATTTTGACATTTGAATCAGTAATTCAAGCAAACACTAACACAAGAATAAAAAATAAGCGTGGCAAATGACTACCATTCAAATGGGGAAACAGCAGCACAATTGACAAACATGTATTGCCCACTCTTGTATCTGAAGCCTTGAGGCTTTGACATGTGAATAGCCAGCACATTTCCAGGATAAATTGCCACCTGCATCCAAATAATACATAAACACCAATAAATCAGATGCGTTAATTCCAGAATCAATGGATAAATAATCCCAATTCAAGTTCAAAATTCTTAACCTTTTGTATTGTCACTGCCTTAATGCTGGACCTGAGTGCCCTAATTAATCTCTCACTGGCGTATAAACAGACAGGAATTGCCAGGTACATCCATGTCTAACACAGTTCAAGAAAGAATTCTGTCAAGCTTCATAGAAATCAACTAAAACAAATGTTTTAAGGCAGGAAGGGATTTAATGAACTGACCGTTTTCTTGTACCATTTGTGAGTTAGGTAAAGGTAATGTCCATGTACAAGCAGCAGGGTGTAAACGATAACAAACAGGTGATGAGAATACCAAAATGCATTGAATCCAGTGAGTTTCTTCAGGGGTTTGGGCAGATTCAGCCTGTCTCTCCTGAACCACGGAGTTGCAAGGGTGAATGCTATTGCCATCAATACTACCATCACAATCCCAGTTACTCCTTCCACTGACTTCACAAAATGCCAGTAGCTTTTCGGTTGATCACCAAAAAATTGTTCCATTGGTTCATATTTCTCTTCACTTGCATTAAGAAGCCGAGGGAAATCACATGCTAAATGGGAAATCGCATGTATTCCGACCCCAATTGAAATTCCCACTGCAATTACCTGAGAAAGAGTATATTGAGTTTCAGATTTTGATACTTTCGGGCAATATCTGATGCAATTTTTTTACAGAAGTATGAGATTAATTACCTTGTGGAAGTTGAGGTTGTCATCAAACGGAACAGCAACACCCAGTTTGGTCTTGTTTCTTAGCCAAGTGATGGTGTTTCGACAGACTGGTAGTAAAATTAGAGCCATGTTGAATTTCAGTGTCTCTGCGGCGCCTTTAGCCATGCATACACAATGTCCCATTACTTCATATGCAGCTCTGTTTCGATACTGAATATATTTGTATGTAAATAATCCTGCCATTACTCCAATCCACAGCGTCATTACCCAAACCCTTTGCCAGTTATCGAAGAAGAAGTATTTGACGCTGTGACAGCCTCTCCTTATTGGGTTGTCAAATTGTGTAGGCTTTAGCTTTTGGCTTAACATTTGGCTCAGATTTCGGCTCTCTCCTCCTTTAACCGATTGACTTGGTGCTTGCAGCAGAAGCACTTCCAGACGGTCTATCTGAATTTCCAACAACATGATCGTCGTCAATTTCCAGAGATTAATTATCATCGTATTCTTCACAAAAGTTTTTGCTGGTTATTTACCATGATGTATCCGAGATGGTCAGGATCCAGTTCTTCCATGATCATAGCTGCATATTCCTCTGCTTGCTTTTGGATACTTGAGAGTTTGTTTGCAGAAGCACTGAGAGTGATAATCTGTACATACATATTATATTTCGATTTTATGTGTTTGAATAAAAGGAATTCCTGACAAGCACATGCTTGGATGCTTCAAACTGAAAACTGAATTTAATGAAAAACTTGGAAGCTAAATGGGCAGATAAAGTCAACATCTGGATAAGTACATCTGCGAATGATTTATGCAGTGCATTCAATTCCAGATGCTACATACCTCCCTGACTTCATCCTCTGTGATTCTACCATCTGCATCTTTATCAACCCTGCAGTTTCGGTACAAATACTTCATTATTAAGCTTAAAATCAGCAAAAGGATTATAAATATGGCCATAAATTGTATTTTCCTGCTAAAGAAAAATAAAAATTACATGTCGAAGAAAGTCTGCAGCCTAGAGTCGAAACTCTGATCAGTGATCTGATCCCAAAATTCTCTAAGCTGAACCTTATTGATGGAATCGCCTTCAATGTGGTGTCTCCGAGTGAGCGCATCAAACAACTCTAGGGCAAAATCCTTCGAATCCTTGTTCATTCCTGCCAGTCCATTATCGCACAATAATCTTTCAAAACTATAATTAATACTATAAACTACACCAACATAAAGCATCAGAAAATTGTAGGTTGTACTAGTTATTATGTTGTGTGTATACCGATGCATTCTCCAAATCGTGCACGGGGCAAAACCCCATTAGTGGAAGCAGTAATCTCATCAAATCGTTTCTCGACTGCAGCCCAACCAGCTCCGCCGTCAGTCTTGCTGATAAACTTGAGCCCTTTCAGAGCATAAGCCGCCGCAGACTTGGTTCTATCAAAGCGAGCAGGCGGCTTCTTAGAAAATGAAGTCAAGCGTTTAAGTTCCTGAGATACCTGCCTGATTCTTGCAGAAGCACTTCTCACAACAGTAGAACCAAAAGAAGAAGTTCTTTTCTCCAAACCTTTAGCAAGTAAAGTTATCCCGGGATCTTCATGTAGATCAGTACCGTTGGCAGCTTTAACGCTGTGAACAGCCACAGCATCATCGCGCACATCGAGTGTGATCTCCACGTAAGGTTCATCGTGCGGTGACGACGATGAGCTCGACTCTGCTGGAATGTTAAACCTCGCACTTTTTCTACCAACTCTTTTGTTCAGAGGCCCGCTCAATGGACCACTGTACGGAAGCTTTTCACTTCCCAGAATTTCCGTGTCTGAGTGATGGTGATGATGATCGGAAAACGCTACTCTTCCGTCCGCTGTTCCCATATTCTGCATCTGCGTTTGCTCCTGCTCTCTGCAGAATTAATAAAGCAGCTTAAAAACCTGTAAGAGGAATGAGATCCTTCTTTCTTTCACCCTATATATTTTTCTCTTATTATTTTTTTTTTTGTTTGCCTCCTCTAGGTCATAGTGCTCTCAACGTTCTTATATAACCTCGTCGATCCAAAAGAAGTGGCAGAATTCGATGGTCTGATCGGGCATGATTCTTCTATGTAATGAAGGCTAGATACGTCATAATCATTCTGTAATAATAAGAAAAGAAAGCTCACGTATTTCTTGGAAGCAAAGGAGAAGTTTCACAAATTTCTCAGTGTTTTTACATGTGCATGAATATTTTCAACACCAAATCGACTGCACTTTGTATGTAGTCAAAAGTCTACAGTAGAAACCCAGATCGGTTATGAGATAATTAAGATCTTTGTATAACCCAATGATGGTTAGCAATTTTGCATCATGTAATTAGAACACGTACGAGAGTTACTATTCGAAAACCCACTCAGTACTCGACCGGGACGTGATGGATGGAGATCGAGAAAAATCAGATCATTTCAGTAAGTTAAAGGGAGATTAGGTCAAACAACACGCACTATGTAGAGAACTCAATTATCCAAATTCAGAGATGTTGATACCACTAACTTGTATCTCAAAAGAGAATCCCTATATTCTTACAGGTTTATTTATGAACATGGTCGATGATATTGTGAAGTAACACAAATGCTAAATTAACTAATGTCTCCTAACCTTGTCCAAGCATAGACTACTTGTCTCCACCTAATTCTAATTTGAATTCACCTCACCTATCATTGTTTTGATTCTAGAAAAGAATGGATGGTCTGAGAGACAAATCAAAAATCAAATAGATGGTACCCACCACTAGTGAATTACGTTGTTTTGTAATGCTCTATCTAGTCAATAATTGTGAACTTCGTGGTCCAAACAGTTATAGTTTTGTTTGCATATATATGTGTATATTCTAAGATTTTACTTCATTAGAGAATACGAATGATACCCACCGAATAATTCTTCACGAGTAGCTAGGGACTCCATTATCCGTTCAAACGCGGTATGGGAGCTAAGACAAGACAATTTCTTGACTTAGTAAACAAAAATGATTATCGGCAAACTAAATATTGAATTTGACACTTCAATTCTTTGTAAAACTATGCACGCATGCTTTTTCAATAAGCACTACGAGTACTTGTCATTTTGTTTTTAAATGAATACATAAAATAGAGTGTAAAATACAAACACTAATACAATCTTTCTTCAATAACTTTGCTTGCTTCCAATTTGGAATAATATCAGGTGAACAAATTTGACATGTAATCCCTACATTTTGGTAGTGGTGGTGGGTGGTGCAGTTTCCCTTGTTGACAATATTTGTTTGGATTAATGGAAGTGAAAAGAGCAGCCTCCACCCTTTTTTTTATATTTTTTATTTAAGACTTTTTGAGTTGAGTTCGTTGACAAAATTACAGAACAGAAACGGCACAGTTTTGGAGACAAGTAAGTGAATTTACACATAAAGGCACTTACTGTGTTTGCATTGTCGTATCAGTATCTGTGTGGGATTGAACACAGCTAGCGAGCTAGCTAGCTAGCTGTCAGCATGCATGCAAGTGGGTTGAATGCGTGTCCTGTGAACATAACCCGTCCTGTCACAACTCACGGACGAGTAATAGTTCTTTTTGGGGTGTGTGGATGAGATTGAACTGGACTGTGTTAAAATTAAATAATTTTTTTAAAAAAAATTAAATATTGTAATTTTGAAATTTGACTGAAAAATATATAACAGGTTATAAATAAACTGTCTGGCTGCGATGCAGATTGAGATCATGTTTGACAAACTTTTGAGATTCATAAATCAGAGACAAACGTAGTCAAAGTCAAACCAGTTTGACGAGTAGACGGTGGAACTTGGATGGATACACCAAGCAGAAGCCCAAGTCTCAACTCTTCTTCTTGATTGGGTTGGGCCGGGGGCTGCACTCCGAATGAAGGTAGGACAACTAAATGCTTCTTCTTGTTACCAATCCGACAACGTATGTAGTAATGCAGTAAAATTCACATCATTTAATATTTCAATCATGTTGTAAATAAACTACACCTTAAGTACATGTAAGAGAAATTCAATAACCTTTGTTAAGTTTTTTTTTTTTTAATTCTTTCTTTAAAAAAGTATACAAATGAATATGCAACTCAATTTATATAAAAAGATAAAGAGTAAAATAAATATTTTACAAGAGATCAAGTTAAGATTTGACATATATGATTGTAGATTAGGTTGTAAATTCACTCAATCATAACACTTCGCTTAAATTACATAATTTTTAAATTTTATTAGATGCGTTTGATATTGTCTCGTTAAAAACTTTATGAGTAAAATTTAATTAGATAAAAACTAAATGAAGAAACAAAAAAGATAGTATAATGCATATTTATCCAAAAATTCGTAATGTTCATCGTTTGTAACAAACTATACTTTTCTTGAATCAATTTGTGGAGTTGATACATACTAATATTAAGTACTAAATTCTCAAAAAGTACTAAATTCTCAAAAATTGATGCAACTATTGCTTTAATCATGAGATTGGCAAAATTATTAAAGGAATATGTGTTTAACATCAATTTATTACTTCTGTTAAAATATATACATACAAGCGCACGCATTTGATTTTCATCTCTCTTTATTTAATTTGGGCAATACACATAGCATTGTTTTTATATATTATTATTATAATATTTGTAATAAAAGATAGATTACATATATTATAGATATAATGAATAACTGATTATAATAATATATATTTTCTACTTACTTCGTTTAGTACAATAATTTTAAAGTGATTAAAAGAAATAACAATAAAAATTTACTTTATAAATCACGGTGAGATGGTTATATTATTATAAGTAAAAATATATCTCGTTTATGAATTAAACTACGTGGAATCAAAAAGATAATTAACATTTCCATCACTAATAAATCATAATTTTTTTGTTGATTTATTAAATTAAAATAATTCAAAACCTACCGTTCCGTAAAAGTAACAAATATATATATATATGTATCTGATAACGCAAATTCAATGACAACAAATAGACACATATTTGAATATAATGAATAAGTTCACAAAGAAAAATTACGTCCAATCAAATAAATTGTGTTAAATATAATAAAATTTTATTTGCATTAAAATATAATACTTACAAATCAAATGTATGTTCTTTTATCTTTTTTTTGAAAGCAAAATAAATATTTTTTATGATCGGAGATGGAATGAGTTATAAGTACTTAACAACTAAACTTTATTGATATTAAAATATTCCACTAGATTTATGCTTTTTTTTTTTTCCACATGTCAAGACAATATTTAATTTTTCTCAAAATTTGTCTAAGCTTTCAACTTTTGTAGTGCATTATTTGGTTGGGCCGGGCTTATAAATCTAGCCTTGTTTTTTGGATGATGAAACATGTCATAGGACAGCATATAACAACAGTTCATTGGACGTAGTAAGTAGGAACTATGGTTTATCTACTTTAATATTATTTTACGGCTTACTACTTAATTAAAAATAAGTAAATAAATAATTGAATAATTAAAAATTTTCAATATTGGCCCGTACATTTTTCAGTATTTAAATAATAAATTAGGAGGGAAAATCATATCTGGATACAGAAAAACCCTTATGCGACACCAGTTCGTGCACTCATTCATTTTACGCCGTCGGCCTTCCCGGTAATGTCACCGGGATGACCTACCGGATTCCTTTATTTGATTATTCTTCTCATTTATCACTATGCACGATTCAGATTCGTTATTCAATAACACTAACAACAATAACACAACTGGAGAGAATCATTTTGCCTCTTCAAATCCTTCTCCTAGCAAAAAATCAAGAATTGTAGCGAGAACGGCAATTGTTCGCCTCCACAATCTTCATATCCCTCTGACTTCAGCAGCTACCGGTTCTTCTCTCGACTTGCTCACCCTCCAACCGGACCGACCGTACACCATCGGTCGAGACAGCCGCAACTGTGAATTCATATTCAATAACAGTCATGTCAGTAAGCAACATTGCCAGATCTTGTTTGATAGTATTGAACGCAAAATTTATATTCTTGACGGAACATTTTTGTTGCCTGATTTTAGTTGTGTTGTTAATGAATTTAGAAAAAACAGATCACTCTATGGGCATAAATTGTTGGAAGGGGAGAAGGAGGGTTTTTCTAGGGTCAGGGCTTCGTTAAATGGGGTTTTTGTGAATGGGATTAGGGTTAAAAAGGGAATGGTGGGAGAGTTGAATGCCGGCGATGAGGTTTTGCTTGTTTGTAGAACTGAAAGTGTGTGCAGGTTCCGGATTAAAATTGGGTTTGTGATCTTAGGGATTGTTTTCAAGGAGGAGGTTGTTTCCAGGTCCAATGAGGTCATGTTAGAGCGACCACAGTTGGTTGGGAAAATGGCTTTGTCAGCACACTTGCAAGGGTCCGTGTCAAGTGGGACAAGGAGCAAAAGGGTTTTTGCTTTACGGGAAAATGATGTGGGGAAACGGGATTATGGTTCTTCAAGATTGAAATGTCATGATCTTGTTGGAAGAGCAAGGTTTCTTTTGAGTCAGTGTAGAAATATATTAAACAGTAATGACCCTGTGTCCTGCATTCGGCAGTGTGCTATTTCAGATTCTGGAATCAGAAGAACTTGTGGATATTGTGCTAGTGCTAAACTTCCTGGAAAAATTTCTATTGGTGGAGACTTAAAGGTGAAATTCGTTGAAACAATTTCTGCACAGGAGAAAAAACAGTGTGATAAAAGCACCTGCATGGTACAGTCAGGCTTGATTACCTTTGACGATGAAAGAGTACTGGCTTTAGAGGCAGAGGGTGACCGAGTGGTTCCTTGTGTGCATAATGATGATGATTATTTATTTCACAAAGATAGTGTTGGAGACCATGATAATAATGCTATCGATGGTGATAACTCCAGGGGTTTGTCATTGAATTCCGTGGATAGACAGAATGCTACTCGCTTTGATACTGTGGATACAAGCAAAAGTTGGAGAAGTTCTTGTTTGACTCCTGGGAAGAAGTTTTACTTGAATCGCCTTGAATTTATGGACCTCACTTCATCTGATCACAATTCTATTTCCTTACCAGAACTTCTTTGCCCCGTAGAAAGCATTTCAAGAATATTTATTGCGACATTTACGAGTGATATTCTATGGTAGAGTTGCTTTGGTTTTTCCATTATCTCCATGCTTTAAATGCACTATTAAATCTAGTTTCTTTTTTCAAGCCTAAGAAAGCTGTCTTGCTAGGTTTTTGTCGTACTGTGAGATTCCTTGTCATCTGCCAGTGACAATTGCATGTCACAACACTGAAAGATGTTGGAGTTCAAGTGCTGATAAAAGAACTTCTGTGCCTTATTTAGATTACCCAAACTTAGTTGTAGTGTAAGTAGCACCTTCACCTTTTCTTTTTCTCCATTTGTAAAGGGTGAAAATGGTTTACATTTTTGGCATAGGTTGCATGTGGATGTTGTAGTTCATTGATAATGAACAGTTTGTAACATAGCCCATCTATGGTAACAGGTTTCCGCCATTTCCTGAGTCTGTAGCTTTTGGTGAAAATCGCAAGAAACAAGGCATTGCTTGTCATCATCCGAAATTATTTGTCGTGCAAAGAGAAGAAAGTATCCGTGTCATTGTCACTTCTGCTAATTTAGTAGCAAAACAGGTGATTACTTTGGTTCGATAGCTCGTTATTTGCAATAGATAAGGTGCCATTCTGTAATTTTAACGTTGACACATCATTTAAAAGAGTTTTACCTTAGTGTACTATGTTAAGCTGCTTAGCAAAACAACTTGTAGAACTTGAATTTATATGCATAAACCTATCCAAATTTTGGTCTCTTGATGTTTGGTGACTCCTTTTCAACTGATATAATTTCTGTGTCTGAATGGTTTAGAGTAAAGCAATTGAAAAATTCAAGTCTTGCATACTCGCCCAAATTCCAGAAATTGCCTGTGTCCTTGCATTGAATGGAGACCTCTGGCATGAGTAATGCTTTCAACTTCTGAAAATATAGGCTTTATGATGAAGTTTCTGTTTTCAAATTCGGTTTCTTTGGCGCCCTGGTGAACTGTTATTTCTATTGCTTACGTTACGTAATGGGCATGCACCATCAATCCAGTGTGCTGGAAATTTTCAGTGCACTGTGACATGTTGTGTCTGTTTGAAGGAAAGCTTCTCTGATGCAAACGTGTTCAGATATTTTGCAGTGTTCTTTTGTCCTGTGTTAATGTTTATATATCATTTATGTAGTTGAATACAAACTGTTGAAAAATCAATTTTACATATATTTTGAAGCATAGTACTTATCCAAATTCTTATGAGTTTCAGTGGAATGGCGTGACAAATACTATTTGGTGGCAAGATTTTCCCCGTAGAAGTGCACCTGATTATTTATCGCTTTTTATTCAAACTCCTACTGAAATTAATCAAGATTCAAGATCTGACTTTGCTGCTCAGCTTGCAAGCTTTATGGCTTCTCTTGTGGTTGATGTACCGAGTCAGTCCCATTGGATTGTTGAGTTGACAAAGTATGACTTTGGCAGGGCAACAGGACATTTAATTGCTTCAGTACCTGGAATTCATTCCTATGGAAATCCCAATGTGTCAGAGTTTTCATACTCCAAACCTGTGAGTTTTTCCATTTACTGTTTATGGGTGTGTCTACATGCAGATGTTCTTGCTTTATTAAAATTTGACTGCTTGACATTTTACTTGGACAGCCATAAGCACAAACCCACACCTGTTTATTTATTTGTTGTGTGATTGAAGGATGATCAGTAAAACCCTAGCTCATCCATTTGTTGTTGTGGTACTTTCTAGACATTGATTTAAAATAATTCTACAAATCTTGATCTTAGCTGTCATACCAAGTTGAATTTCATTTCCATTGTTTGCTTTCACTCCGTTGCTATTTACATGATTTGTCATCATTCTTTTTGAGAAGGCATTTCTTTGACAATGACACGGATGGAAGATTTGGATTGTGCAGAAAGGTCTTTGTACTAATGAATCTCTTATGCTGCATTTAACACTCATAGCAGGCACATCATGGTGCATCAAGGTCACTTGTTGGGAAGTTCCTTGGTTCAGTTGAAGCATCTGTGGTTGGTATGAGCCACCTTTTTCACACTTCAAAAGACTCAAATGGTGCACAGATTAAGAAACTGGCTGCTTTTCTTGGGAAATCTTGTGAAAGTGCATATGCAATGCTGGAAGTTGTTTTAAAACGAAACAGCAATGTGCTTGCAGATGTGAATGCTGTGAGCGTGCTTGTTCCCAACTCTAACAAGTTATCTGATGGAGGTAGAAAATTTGGTTGCTCAAGTTAGATGCCTATATGCATTTTAAGCTTTTTGTCACTTTACTTTCATAAATTAGATATTTTTCCATATGTATACTTTCCTACGTACAATCAGATGTTGTTTCTTTGGTAGCATGTATGTTAGATATTGTTTAAGAAATATATTAGACAAATCAGTAGTTCTATCACATTTTGTAAATATAGGACCGAGAAGCACCAAGATAATGTTAAATTATTAAAAGATCAATTGAACACAAAGTTTGACCACAACTTTACATGTCACCGGGTCACTGAACTAGTTAGTATTAGTTCCTGTGTATTAGAAAGTGAGATTGCAACTCTGGGGTTATAATTTTACATCATCCATACGGAGTTTAAACAGTATTGTTGGGCTGTTTCCTATATGCTCAAACTTTTGTGGTTAATGGCTGTTTAAATATTGTAATAGATCTTATCAGACTGACAGGTCTTGTGTTTGAATCCTGAGAAACCTGCAATCTGCTAAATATATATAAAGTTCAAAGCAAGAGGGCTTGTGTTTGTATCCACACAAGAAGAAGATGGATTTATTTCATCCATGCACTAGAGGCGGCATGTCAAAAACTATTGCTAGGCTCTTTCCTATATGTGTAAGCTTTTGGATTCAGTTATTCAAGAAGTGCTATAGCCCTATCAAACAAGGATAAGAAAACAAATATATCTAGAGGTATCATAAGGGGGATTTTTTCTGTATTTATAGAACTGCGTGTCTGTAGTGTGAGCCAGATTCTTTCTGAGGACAGAGCAATTCCCCTAAAATTAGGTCTTCTTCTTCTCTCATGTTGCATTTAGGTGTACCTATGTTTCTCCACCTCACCTGAGAGATTTTCATCCTTTTCATTGCTGTAAACTATCCGAGTTTTGTACAAAATTAGTTTCATTTTTAGTGTGTTCTTATCAACTTATTTTTCTTTTCCACCTTTCCTTGACATCTGCATGTGTTCCAAGTTCTAATTTCCATGCTGTTAGATGCACAAATGATGATATTGCTTCCTTCCTCGCATTAGATTGCATTCAACTTGGCTTTCTACCTAGAAATATTGCAAAGTGGGTTTCTCCATTGTGGGATATCGGATTCTTCAGATTCTCTGGATTCATTTCTCGCGATGAAGTCCTTGAAGCTGCTTTAGGAGGAATCAACAAAAAAGTGCAACTGATACTACATATTTCACAGGTATGGTATTTTTGGCAGTCATCCAATACATTTTTCAGGAAAATGCAACTTGTGCATTCAATCAAATGATTGTATACGTCTAGATTTTGGAATGGGCATATTTAAAGGGTATGATGCTGATTCATTGTGCAGGGGCCCAAGTTTTCGGATATATCCAAGACAATGCAAACTGAACATGTTGTTGCATTAAGCTCTCTCATTGCTTCAATTCAAAGGTGTAGAGGACTCTGGAGACTGCAAGAGGTAAAGGTGTTAGATTCTGGAAATATTGCAGCTTTCTGCAGTTCAACTTTAAAATTTTTGGCATGATGTATTTTGTTGCGTTACACATCTTGTAACCACTCTTCTATCCCTTTTAAGTTATGCTTATGTCTTACACATGCACACATTTTAAAAAGTTGATGTGAGGCTTTTTCCAACTTCAATCTGGGTTTACTTATGGAAGTGACTTGTGTGTTTTGCTTAATTTAAGTGACCATTGTACTTATCTTGTTATTGCTTTTGTTTGACAAGGTTTTAGGTCAACACAAATGGCCTGAATTACAAGAATCCGATTTTGTTTACAGTGAGTCTGCTTTCCCATCAACCTTTTACAAGAAGTTTGAAAAACCGTTACTAATTTTACTCATTTTTAAGGTGCATCCTCAATTGGATCATCAATCAATGCACCATTTTTAGCTGCTTTTGCAGCAGCTGCAGGAAAGAAATCAATGAGATTTTTTGACTCTGAAGAGTCTCATCCAGAGGTAAAAGAAACACTCTAGAGTTGATAGCATGAAAAGTTCTTACTCATGGATTCAGTATTTCATGACTTTTGCTGACAGTGGGGCTGCTGGAGTGCTAGTCAAGAATTGAGAGGTCCATCCATTAAAATCATTTTCCCCACCATTGAAAGAGTAAAGAATTCTTGTAATGGAATCTTGCCCTCAAAGCGCATTCTTTGCTTCTCAGAGGTAAAAGCAAGGGAACTCTATCATTTTGGTGCGTCTATGCTACTATGTCCTCCTGTCAAATATATGTTGAGAGTACATTGACAGTCCCTTTGTTAATATTAAATACACAATATGATCGTGGTGTAATTTGTTTCATTCATTAGTGCTAAATAATAGATTGCTGATATGAATGCAGATCCTGAATGTTTTCTAGGTGTCACACTCGGGCTGTATGTTGATAATAGATAAGTTACATGCATATTTTTGCTACACATCATTTACAGAGAAAACAAATCTTGGGACTTCTTTTTGGAAAATTATCATATTATATTATGAAAACAATGAGTTGTGCATATTTTTGATTGATTGCTTTTTCATTTGCTTTTTCTTGCACAATAAAAATAAGAAAGCTTATATGAAATCCATCGCTTGTGGTTTGCATGACAGTAATATTTGTCAACTGTGAACAGGTGTTAGCAGCTTACAGCAACAAATGTTACCATTTGGGATCCTAATTTTTCTTTTTGTATGTTTTTTTGCACAGAAAACATGGCAGAGGTTAAGAACTGCAGACATTCTTCATGATGCGATTCCTCGTCCCCATGATAGATTAGGGCATCCAATGCATGTCAAGGCAACAAGCTCTTTTCTGAATGATTATAATTTTCTTGAATGAATCATGTTTGAAATATCTGCTTTTATTTAGTTATGGGGCATTGTATGAGGGGTACTATATAATTATCTTATCTCCACAATTTGCACGAAAACTAAAAGGGAATATTGTAACTATGAAACAGGTGGCACAGAGACGCTTCCAGTCTAGGACAGATGCATCTTCTTTCGGTTGGATTTATTGTGGCTCGCATAATTTCAGTGCAGCTGCCTGGGGAAGACCCATTTCATATTCATCTGGCAAAAAAGCAAACGGATCTGAGAAAACTAACTCTTCTTCAAGGTTGCTGCTTCACATTTGTAATTATGAACTTGGGATAGTATTTGTCTTTCCCCCAACAGAGACAAAAGGTGGCACTGGAATCAATAAAAATAATATGGATGATATTATGTTGCCATTTGTTCTACCTGCTCCAAAATATCAGCCCAGAGATAGGCCAGCAACAGCGCAAGCTATGAGGGAGGCATTCGCTGAGCTTACTGAGGAACAAAGATTAAAACTTGTTGAACCAGTAGCTACAAAAGAAATGATGGAAGAGATCCCAGATGAAGAAGAGGAAGTAGAAGCAACTGATTATGTTGTACTGGAGAAGGAAGACGAGAAGGAGAAGGAAGATGAGAAGGCTTATGCTGAGATGCTATGGAGCCAGGTTGACTCGCCGCAGAGTTGTTGAATTACTGTGCATTAGGTCATTGTTCTACTTCTAGGACATTTGTACAGGACGGACCAGAGACTGAGAAATTTAGATGTCAGTTCTTGGGGTGTTACATTTACAATCTGTCATGGAGAAATTCCCATGCAGTTGCCAACCCCAGATTGTTTTATAAAATGTACATACAATATGAAAGACGCTACAAATTCATTGATCATATATTTTAGTGCGGCGACGTTAATTTAATACATATCTTCACAAATTCGCCCGAGCTTCACTTGCTGTTTCCAAGTTTGAGACATAGAAGGATGGCTGCGGCATCTACGCCCACTAGGCCTATTCGGTTGACGGGCCAAGGTCAACATTCACACGCCGGCCGGCTTTGCTTTTCTTTGCTACTCTATTTATAACGTTGATTTTAATGGGTGTTTAATAACAGGAGTTGGTAGATGGACTCCGGAGAGTTTTTCTGGGTCCGGAGGGATTAACAAAGTCCTCTAGAACAAGCATATTTTCGCTTGCTTATCACATTTATATGTGGTCGGCAGAATGCTTTGGAGCCACATATGAGGAAGAACACTCTGGATTATCAATGGGGAAAGCACCACAGGGCTTATGTAGAGAACCTGAATAAGCAAATTGCAGGGACAGAGCTAGATGGAACGTCATCGGAAGACGTCCTTACAATTGCAAACAACAAGGTGACATGCTTCCAGCTTTCAATAATGCTGCTCGTGTACGTCGTGTATCATATCATATTATCACGTCTTTTTGAATTATTACACATCCTTTTGACAAAAAAGCTTATTGCTATACACGAAGGTTCAACCATATATAACTTGTTCCTATGCTGTCCGAGACTTCTTGTCCTGGGTATATAAATGAATAATCTAAGAAATCGCCAATGAAATCAATGCCTTCTCTTTCCCTTGTAATTCTACTTATATTTGGGTGATAATTTGTCTGACAGTGCTGGATCAACTAAAATCAATGTCTCTCTTACTCTCTCGAGAAGTCATTTTATCTCCTCAATTTCAATTCGAAAGCTCCCAAATTTTAATTTTATACCATTCGTCTGTATCCAGGCCATGAATTCTTTTGGGAATAAATGAAACCAGGTGGGGGTGGAAAGCCATCTGGTGATTTTCTTGAATTGATTGAAAAGGACTTGGTTCTTTTGAGAGATTTCTTGAGGAATTCAAGTCAGCTGTAGCCACAGAGTTTGGTTCTGGTTGTGCTTGGCTTGCGTGTATGTGACTTTTGCACCTCTTGCCCTTCGTTGTTTTGTGCCAGTTGTGTTGGCATGTTCTTCCCATTGTTTGCTTAGTCTAGACAAAGCAAATAGACTCGATGTGGATAATGCCGTGAATCCTCTCCATCAGGAAATTATAAGAAACTTGTAGTAGTGGTGAGAGTCCCAATGCCATGATTCCACTTGTCTGAATTACTCAGTGAATACTTGCTGATTTGCTAAAGAATTCCCAATTTATGTTTAACATACACTTTATACATCTGATGATCTATTGTCGGAACTTGCCGCCACTCCTTACTATTGATGTTTGGGAGGTAAACATTTCACACTGTCTATTTCACTCGTCCAGATATAATGTCAGTCGATTATAACTTCTTTACTAATTCTACTGTTGGACTTGTTTTGTCTCAACAGCATGCTTATTACCCCGATTTTCAGGCGAGACTTAGTTAATGATATGTAAGTTTTATTTGTCACTATTGTAAGTAGAATCTAATAGCCTCTCATGGGTTCCTTGCAGAATCGACGACCTGATTACGTATCAGCTTTTACGGGGAAGCTTGTATCATGGGAAGCAGTAAGCAAAAGACTTGAGCTACAGAGAGAGAAATGGAAGAAGAGAGGAAGGGAAGAGGAGGACGGATCAGAAGATGAAGTTGTAGAGATGTATTTAGATGGTTTTGCAGTAATAGTGGTAACCCAGCGATATTTTTTCAGTCCCCTTGTTTTATCTTTCTTTTTGTATTAAAACCTATTATATTATAGAGGCCAGTGTAAGCGGCAGTGTGGAATTTATTTTCCATCCAAATCTGGATTTACCGTGTAGTGCCATCAATTTCAGAAATGAAAATCTGCAATATTTGTTTTCTGCACACAAACAGAATAGTGAATTTTAAATTCGGAACATAAAGCCAAATCACTACTCGTGTACATCAAAATAACAGAGTGCTGTAACCATTCTTTTACTGAAAAATGGTGATGCTAATGAGATTTACAATAAGGAATCAAAACTTCAAAATTAGCAAGTGCTCTGACTTCTGCACAATGAATGGGATAGGAATATTTCTTTTCTTCTTTCGAATTTATGTTTGTTGTTTTCACTATATTTTTGTACCACTATTGTAACTTTTGTACAATTAAAGAGAAGGATAAATAAGAAATGGAGAAGCAAAATAGCTTGTCAGGAAAAAAAAACCTTTCTTCCATTTCTCATCATCTTATCGGTGATGTCTTTAGAGATAGAAGACCATCAAGATACGAAACAAAATCTTTTTGCCTAGGCGGTCCAAAAACCTCCCAAAATCGAAGAGTCTCGTCAGCACCAGCTGATGCCACGGTTAGGCCATTAGGGCTCTGCAACACATTGATATAGACATGTTAGATTCATTTATTTTAAGAAAACACTTCATCGGATTCTAAATTTAAGTTCTTGGGTTGTCAAACCTGGGAAAGCTCAAGAATTCTGGAGGTTTGACGCTGCAACTCTCCCAGTTTGGTCATCTGAGGGTATTTCCATAAGCATAGTTTGTTTCCATCTCCACTTGTACTGAAGCCATGGCCACTCAGTATCTCTTTGTGATGCCTGTTCCATTCCAGTCCACAAATCTGCACACGCAACACCAAATTACCATAAGTTTTGTGAAAGCCAAACACTTGATAGTTTCAGTCTATAATATATTTGTAATGAAGATGAGTACAATATTTCACTTGCCTGTGCTTTGGTATCTATGCTGCTGATGCATGTTCCCTTTTGTATATTCCATATCTTAATACACCCATCTTTTGTGCCTCCTCCAGAAGCAAGCACATTAAACTGATGAGGGCACCATGCAAGGGCCTTGACTGCAGCACAATGGTCATTGAATCGGTGCAAGAAATTTGGTGAACTCATTTTAGAAGGATGCCACACGTGTAGAAGATTATCATCGCCACCGCTTGCCAGCACATTGCCTTCATTGGACCATTTGACTCCACACACTTCTCCATTGTGTGCTTTTATGCAAGAAGTTACATTATTTGATACTCGGACTGCAAATGCGTGGGAAAATTTAAAAAGATCACGATAAGAATGATTCATAACTAGAATAGCTGAAAGGTAAAGGAATTTAGATTAGATTGGTAAGAAAGAGATAATGAAATTCAAGTACCATCATGACTAATGATGGATTTATCTTGGCTCCCTGATGTTAAAATGTGAGAGTTCCAATGATTCCATGAGGCAGTTGCTACTCTTCCTTCATGACCATCTAGGTTTCTAAGCTGCATGAGAAATATTAAATAATGCTTTCAATTAACTCATACAGGGTTGATTGATCATAAATGGTGAAGAGGAAGAGAGGGGAGAAGAGGTTTACAAGTTTTGAAGTCTCAGCATCCCAGAGTTGAAGTTTAGAGTCCATATATCCAACAGCCAAATTTCTAGCATCCTGTGACCAGGATACACTTGTAGGGCAATCATTCTCCTCAGGAACTTCCAACAATTTTTGTACCTTCCCATTCTCCCATTTCCAAAGATACAACACTGGACCCAAAGCAATAGCAAGAATGTGGTTTTTTCCCCAGTCCATGATGTTCGAATAATAGTCATTCCTTAGATTTGGTGCATCCAGAATCCTAGCTTCCTTCTGCAAACACCATTAATCAAATTATCTTATTAACCACCATAAAATTCCTGTTGCTATGCTCATAGCTGATGATCCCAAATGCACAAACTCTTTATGAGTGGATTTGACAGATTTTCTTTCTTTCAATCTGTTTTAAATATTAATAAGTTTAATATAAAACAAAGGCATGTTTATTCCAACTCCCCAATTCACTGGCAGAGATCAACAATCAGAATGCATCTCAGTTTTCTAAAGACAGATAAATATCCATAAAGTATAGTAACCAACATCTTAAAATTTAGAAATGTCGTGCTAAACAATTCATCAACCAAAAAAGCATCACAATGCTATAATGTTCCTTAGATAATAACAATAAAACCATATTTGGGGACTGTCACTGCTAGAACCTCCTCTTTATATATATATATATATAAAACAATTGATATAACCAGAAGAGACCAGTACCTTGGGCAAGCATCGAGGTTGGCATTGCTTAGTACTATTTTTCAGTGCATTAGCATCCTCCCTTCTCATTTCATCAATGAGTTTATTTGACTTTCTACATGATTTTGGGCTTCCCCTAAAGACCAACATCTTAAATGGTCTCCCTTCTGAATCCAAAGTCAAATTCTCTTCCACCTTCCGACGGTACGCATCCTATTTTGAAGAGAAAACAGAATCCATGAAGCAAATTGCAGATCCAATTCATACATGTAATAAATATCCAAAATTCAAAACCCTAAGCACGGAGTTTCAACATATTTTTCATGTCCCAAGCACAGGAGGTAACACAGGAACCAAAATGCAATATCTGTGAAATCGACCCGAAAGTAAGAACCCAAAAACCTTGGTCATGATTTTGAATGAAGGTCAAAATACAAAAATTCAACGAAAAAATTTTGAAAGTTCTAAGACCCAACTAAAAATTGATGAATTTTCAAAAAAATAAAAAACTGAACAACCAAAGAACATTAAATACCCACTAAAAGAAACCCATACACTAGGCTAAATTTTGCTGCTACATTACATGAAACAACTAAAAACAACTAAAAAGAAAGAAAGAAGAAAATTACATTGAATTTCGGATTGCGGTATTCTTTGGTAGTGTTGGTCAACAAACCGTGAGCTTGATCAAGATTCATCAAACTTCTGTTGGGTATAAACCGATCTCCCTTTAACATGTATCCAGAAGGCCAAACAACGAGAAATTTTTTTTTTAATAAAAACTCGAGTAAACCACGTAACTTCATAAGTGTCAAGAAGAACAAGAACTAAAAATAAAAATTTTGAAGAATCAAGAAAGGGTAATTTGGTACCGGAAAATCAAAATCGATGGGGCTGCTTAGGAGTCTTCTTGGAGAGTACCAGTCAGTTTCAACTAATCTCCTCAGTCTACTTTGATGATCCATGGAGAGAATTTACAATCTGACACACAAATTCAGCCTTACTTCTTGTGCTTGCTTGAAGAACAAGCAAATATTTGAAGAAGTTCAGGGAAGGACATGGTATCTACCGCCAAAAGACCTAACCGTTGTGATTTTATTTATACCCGCGGAACAAACGGGTCGGGTTATCTGGAACTGCTTCGAAATGGGCCGAATATCAATTGGTTCGCTTGGGCCCATTTAAATTATGGATGATTTTTGCGGAACTCCGTTAAGGTTTTATATATTTACACTTGAGTTTGCATATTTCAAATGACGTCCACGTATCTCTCAAATGAGCCCGAGACTCGATGTAAACGCCGCGGCCTTTACCTTCTTCATCTTCTACATAGCATTCAAGGAATGCTGCATTAGAAATGGGAAGTCAACTGTCTTTCACATTTCCTTGTTTATGTCATCCCAGTATATTTCTAAGGGAGCCGGTGCTCCTGAAGCACTTTGATTTTGTTATGCAAGCACTTTAGTTGTGCATGCTATAGGCTTAAACAATTCGCGACTATTATTCAAGTATTAACAAAAAATTAGCTTCAAGTTTGTCCAATTATCCTGTCACTCTTAGCCGCATCTCTGGCTCTGTGCCCATCCATACGAGGAACCATTGGCATATATCGTTTGCCCAATCTTGTCAACAGACATCTCTGGGGAAGGTACCAATTCCAGGTAACATGCCAACTTCAATTCCATTTGCATGCACACTGCTCCCACCTCCTACCGTCGTACCAAGAACAGCCAAAGGCCCTGTTTTGTACACGTGCGATGCAGCTGGGACAGCGGGATGACTACTGGTACAACCAGGGAAACCACCATCTGATAAAGTTGGTGTCAAACCATCATAAGAGCTCTTCCCATCTGCATAATTATCAGTCCTTGGATCATGCAATTGCAAGACGACATCAGGGAAGAGGACCCAATTTCGCCAGCTTTTCTCTTTGGCATGATCTTCTCTTCCATCTTTTTTTTTTTTTTTTGCCCAAATAAACAATATTTTCCCCCAACTTCAATATCCTATCTTTTATTTGACATCCAGGAAACTGCTTTGCTGGATCAATTTTTTTATCTTCCAAACACATGATAAACAGATTTCAGGGCAGCTAAATGTTTTTCATTTGCTTCTTTCCGTGAGAGAACACCATAAGAGTGCACCATTAACCAAAATAGAGATGAAAATTAAAGATATACATATACTGTGGTTGCTTAAAATAGACTCATACCAGCTGAATTGATGCATCTCGATTTGTTTTCCTCCATGCTTCCTTGCACGCTTGCAAGAATGAAAACAATATTTTATGAGGAGAGAATTTATCATCAATCCCAAAGGTATACACTACATCTACAGCTTTGACATGCATTCCATTATTCTCCATATTCTATTTGATATCTGTTTTAGAAAATAATTAAACAGAATAGGAGTACAATCAACATGTTTGTCCCATCCATATCTAGAAAACCAGGAAAAAAATGCTGAATAAGATAAATACAACTGCAGCTAAGAATGGTTTAGCCAAGCCAAAAAGAAGTATTAACCAGCCTTCATAGATGTCAGGTGATGAAAAACATAGTCATACATGCGTCAAATACCACTAGAATTCATGCAAGCAAACCATTCTACTAAACTTAATTGCGACTTGAAATACTGAAATTCCCTAATGGCCTTAACTACAATAACTAGAGAGGGCTCAACTTAATTTGTGAAATCTAAAAATAAAAAAATGACCAAAAAGAAATAAAAATGAAAGACAGTTGCAAATTTCCAGTTCGCACAACTTCGAAACATAGGACATTTCAGCTAACAAAACTTGGAATTTACAGACATGCATAAATGCAGTGTTGACTAGAAATAGAGAAAATCACAATCAGAATCAAGCTACACACCCTAAAAAATGAAACCACACAGCATCCAACTCCCTAGTTACCACCGAAGCTGGCAAGCCAAAAGCATTCTTTCATGAATAAATAAAACTATAATTGATCATACGATAAAGAGAAGAGTAAGTGCAATTGAAAAAATAACAGATAGAGAAAGACATGTGAAATACTTGGTTTCTACAGTTAAATCATAATAGCCATAGCACAAGAAAAGAAGTATTCCTGTGCAGAAAAGGGGGCCTCAATGCTACGGAGATACCATGACATAGGACTATAACGAAAATCCATCATTGCTTCTACTCTCTGTCTCCATAATCTCCTTCAAAAATTGTACATAAACGTGAACGTCAAATGAATCATGTTTCTTATCCTTCAAAAATTGTACATAAATGTGAATGTCAAATGAATCATGCTTCTTATGACAATCACCGTATAAAATCTTATATCTCTCTCCATCTTCTTCCAAATAGACCAATGTTATTTCTGCCTTAAACTGACATTCTCTGTCCTCAAGAAGATTAAATATGGAAATACACACACACAGAGAGTCTATACGCGAAGAGTGCTTCCCTCCTATTGACGTCTGCATCTTTCAAAATGTGGACTTGCTTAAATCAGCACTCCAAGTCCACATTTTAAATGATGCGTACACCCACCTGAGAACTTCTACATATTTAAACATATCCATACACCTGATATATGTGATCTTCAATAACTAGAAAATGACTAAATGAGAAGGTCATTCCAACCAAAAACTTAATAGAACTGGGAATCATAGAGTAAATTTTCTTGACTCAACAATCTGACTGTGTAATACAAAAAACTGCCTTTCAATTTAATTCATTATGAAGTCGGTCCTTCCATTTTGGAATAAGCTCATGTCATCTTCTCTTTACCTGTGATTATCTGAGGTTTTATTGACAATATGAGGGATGCAGCAGAGCAACAGAAATTCTAAAAATCAACCAGACTACGTTGATAAGAATAATGCCTTACAAACGTCCACATTTTTCTTAAAATCAAAGAATTCCTAAACACAAAATTTTCGATTCTAATGCATGCAACTCCATATCAAAAAAATCCCGAAACAGGCGATAAACAGAAGCAAGCCTCTGGCATCAAGCTCTAAGCACACCACCTTCATTAATTAGTCTCTTTCTTCATGCAATTTTATTCTTCTCGGCCTCTTGTTTGACCAAATTTTCAATCTCACTCCCCTCCTCGCTCTCTCCAATCACGCTTAAGAAAAGCTCTAACATGAAAACCCAAGCTTGTCGAGAAGAAATCATGGGAGAATCCTTAGTCTACGCTCTGATACCTTGTAGAAAGAACTTCCCGACCAATTTAACACCAGTTTCGCCGGATTTGGCGCTGGATTTAATGCCAAAATTGCTTCCCCGCGGAGATTTTGAATCTCCGACAGATGAGATACTACATATTTTCTGAGAGCACGACTACCTATCATCCTCGCAAGATGCTGAATCTCTGACCACCTGACCGGCCGCCCTTCCCCTCAGTTTTCCTTCCAGGTATGGTTCCCGCTTTGATTTCATGACTCGTATTTTTTTTTTATTGGGTATCCGTATCTGCAATTCGAGATTGATGCAGTGTCCTCTCAGACACAGTTGCAGGGGCTTGTTCTATTGGTTTCGCATTATCATCCCGTTGTTTTTGTTGTGAATTTTGATTATTGAAATATGAGATCGACGTCGTTTTGAGTGAAATCGACATGCTTTATTAAGTCTTGGGAGTCCAGTCTGGAAATGCTTGAACGGCAGCGGCGAGACCGCTGAGTTCATTGACGGATTTCATTGAACTTAGTCTCCTTCAGTTGCCCATCCATCGAACACCAATGTTAAGAAATTTCTAACATGAAGAGAGAATATACTCGCATCATGTATTTATCCAAAGCGACGGTTCATAGAGAACAGATTATAAGCTTTTACTTAATTACAACTTGGAATTTGATCAATCACCTATACTTTCAAACAAAACTGCTACATTATGCACATCACCACCCTATTTATACACACAATAACTAGAAGATGGATGTTGTATCAGACAATTTGACACTCTTATCGGATCGGTTCCTGACGAATGGATTCCCGGAGGCATCCAAATCAATAATGGCAGTGTCACCGGGCTTGTAATCTCCGGCGAGGATTGCTTCGCTCAAAAGATCTTCGATTATTGAGGTAACTGCCCTCCGGAGAGGCCGCGCACCGTAGGTCTGGTCATAACCTTGCTGGCATAGGAGTTTCTTGATTGACTCAGAAACCTCCAATCCAATTCCCAGAGATATAAGCCTTGCCTTCACCTCTCGTAGCATCAGATTCAAAATCTCGAGCATCTGAAAATAAATAGTTGTGTCACCGACCACTTAGAAGTGCTTAAGATGATTGAGAAACAAAATCAATGGAGATGACAAACCTGTGCCTTTTCAAGCGACCGAAACACGACCACTTCATCAATCCTATTAAGTAATTCTGGACGAAAATATGCCTTGAGTTCCTCCATTACCAGCGCTTTCATTCCAGAATATGATGTGGACTCATTATCTTCAATGAAGAAACCAATAGATCCACGTCTACCTTTTGCAATTGTTGTAGAACCCACATTTGACGTCATTACTATCAATGCATTCTTAAATGATACTCGCCGACCCTGTCAAACCCAAACTAAGGTATGAGACTGAACAGATGAATATCAAGGCAGAAAGAATTCATAACAAAAAAAAAAAAAAGAAGTTTGCTTTTAGATGGTAATCGTGGTTTTCCTAGTCTGGGGCTAAAGCCAAAGCCCGTCATTCAGTCAATGCAGCTCCGCAATTTCTAACACAAGTTCATAACACAAGGCACAAACCTGAGAATCAGTCAGGTGGCCATCTTCAAACAATTGGAGAAGGATGTTGAATATATCCGGATGTGCTTTCTCTATTTCATCTAGCAATAACAATGTAAATGGTTGTCTTCTGATAGCTTCTGTAAGAATACCTCCCTCTTCATACCCAACATAACCTGGTGGTGATCCTATCAATTTGCTCACTGTATGCCGCTCCATATATTCACTCATGTCCAATCTTAGCATGGACGCCTCCTGCAATAATGATGTCAAGTAAAAAGCAACTGAAAATTACCAACATATGTATACAAGAATTCTATTCAAACCAGTAACATAAATCAAAAGCCACTGGAAACAAAGACTTAAACACTGACATGATTAGGCATCAACTAGTATCCGTGCAACTAAGACACACAAGATTAAAGGTTATCAAAAAATTACCTCTGAGGCTCCAAAATTTCACATTCACATTAGTTGAGATGCTTCTCAGTTATTTACCTCAGCAGTCATTCTTGTCACACTCGTTGTGTATATCTCAACTTATTATATAACACTACATATTGTTTGCAGAGCTATGCCTAACTAAATGTTATCACATATGAAAAAGATGCTGCTTTCTATTTCCTATATATTGCTTCAACCCTCATGAAGCATGACTTTCCCAATGATCGTCATTAGTTTCACTTGGGAGCTAAGAAAAAAATATGATGGATTACCCTATTTTAAGAAATCAAATTAAAATATCTGCTTTACAGAACTTTAAGGGGAGACGAAAAACTATTTTATGAAGCCTTACCGATCCGAAATAGCATGCTGCCAAGGCTTTCGTTAATTCAGTTTTGCCGACACCAGTAGGGCCACAAAAGAGCATTGCAGCAATTGGCCTCTTGGGGTCCTTCAGGCCAACCCGGGATCTCTTAACAGCTCGAGAAATGGCAGCAACAGCCTCATCTTGACCGACTACCCGCTTTTTAAGCTGCTCATCAAGACCCACCAGAAGCATTCGTTCATCGGCAGTGATCTGCTGAACTGGGATCCCAGACCAAAGTGAAGCAACTGCTGCAATGTCATCAGCTCCCACTATTGCAGGTCTGACAAGAATCACAGCAGCAAAACATAGTTAGAAATCAGACCGAGCCACAAAGGAAGTTAAGTCTATGGCTTTCATTCTTCAAATACAGTTTTTAGAGACAGAAATCATACTCATCATCATCTGATGTAGAAGGAAAAGAAGGTTCTTTGACAATTTTGCTAGTATCATCCACGCTAGTAGCACTATCATCATATTTCAGCCTACTGGACTGAACCTGCTTGTAGTAAAAATATGAAATTGGGGTGGTTATCAGCAAAAAAGGAAACCAAGATACTAAAGGGGTCAATGTCATTACCACTTCATGCATGGCCTGAACAGTCCTAATTTCTTGCCAATAATCATCTGGTGCCTTTGAAAGTATACAAGTTTGCTTTTCTCTTTTCCTCCTAAATGACTCAATATGAGCTCTACTACCTGCCTCATCAATGAGATCAATGGCTTTATCAGGAAGATACCTATCAGAAATATATCTTGCTGACAAGTGCACAGCAGCATTTATCGCTTCTAGTGTAAATCTGCAATTGTGATGGGCCTCATATTTCTCACGCAGACCCAAGAGTATCCTAATTGCATCCTCCTGAAAAAATTATCACCTAATGTCCATAAGAATGAGGTAAAACAAAAAAGAAATAAAAGTTAAACTAAGAAATTCCACAAAGATAGATGAATATACATATGGAAAACTACCTGGCTAGGTTCACTAATCAACACAGGCTGGAATCTTCGTGCTAATGCTTTATCCTTCTCAAATTGGGTCCTGTATTCATCTAGAGTTGTGGATGCAATACACTGCAAGCAATGAAATGTTAATGCACCGACTCTAATGTCAAATTTGTGAAATGAATAAAAAGAATTTACTAAACAAGCAGAGTTGAGTTACTGAGAAATGCACAAATCACTCTTAAAAAATTAGATACAAGTAGACCTCTCAACAGAATTTAAATATATATATATATATATATATAGTATTGCAAACAGCAAGGCCGGACAAAGGCTGCCACTTTGAAACCTTACAACAACTTTCAAGCAAAAAAGAAAAGATTCATAAAATCCAATGGCTGCCACATTCCATTCCCCAAGAGGTCAAGACACTTGATTTCAGAGCTTTCAAACTGCACTTTCTTTAATCTTGTAGTTAGGAGCATTAGAAAAAAGATTTATTTGATGAAGGTCGCTCCAGCAGACTCAACTCAAGAAGGCCTTGATCCCAAGAATTAAGGGTTGAGTACATAAATCCCTTTTTTCCTTTGCTGCACTGTCTAATCCTAAACAATCAGAAATTCGAAACTTACTCTTTTTCTCTGATTTTGTTATTTCCAATAACGGTATTATTCCAGGCCAATAATAGCAATAATATATATAAAATTTGTAAGTAACATGCTTCTAGTAGATAGCATGCTCATCTATTAAATGTTATAGTGTCACTTATATTACTATAAAGAAGAAAATGTAATTGAAACTAAAACAATCACCTGTAGTTCACCCCTCCCCAGTGATGGCTTCAACAGATTGGCAATGTCAAGACCAGTACCCTTGTTTCCTCTTCCGACTGTGCCCAAACCAATAAGAGTGTGGACTTCATCAATAAAAAGAATGACGTCACCTGCAACACAAGTATATCAAGAATAAATGGAAAAAGTAACCTGTTCCTGATGATAAAGTCAGCAAGAAAATGTAGTCACCTGATTCCTGTGTCTCCCGTATTAATGTAGTAACACGAGCCTCTAATTCACCTCTCTCCTTTGCACCAGCCATCAGTAATCCTATATCCAAGGACATTATACGTTTTGTCTGTGGACAGAACAATGAAACTGATCAATGGTAAAATAGACTTTTTTCTTGAAAGACACACATTTTGATCTAGATTAGAGTAAAAATATAATCACTCATGAAGAAAGCACACCAAGAGAAAAGCAGGAACTTCTGCCTGTACAATACGAACTGCTAGTCCTTCAGCAATAGCTGTTTTGCCAACCCCACTTTCACCAAGAAGAATGGGGTTATTTTTGGTTCTGCGACAAAGTATTTGAACAATTCTCTGAATTTCAGTCTCTCGGCCAATAACAGGATCAATGCGTTCTTCACTAGCACGAGATGTAAGATCCACACAGAATTGATCCAGAGCACTTCTCCCTAACAAAGACATTCAAATCACAATTCATTCCTCACTCTTCCTGTAATTAAGAAACTAAAGAGCAAGTCAACATCAGATTTCTACCACTTGTTCTCCCAGGGGATCTTAAACCAGCTGCTTTTCCAGAAAAGGAACCTTCACGTATCCCTTTGGGCAAAGATGGCTCTCTACCTTCTTTCGCAAGTTCCCCTTGAAGCCTTGAAACTGCCACTGCTGCCAAGTGATTTACATCTGCCCCTAGCCTAAAACCATACCAAAACAGGCTTAATCAATGGAAAATTAACCATACAAGATCTTGCATCCATATTTTCTTGGATTAATAACAGAACAGATGATTTATGACCTAGAATCTCTTTTAGGTGCACTCACACAATCGTAGCATTAATATTCTTTCTGATTACTAACATACCTCATTCACCAGCTAATTGCAAGAGTGATTTTGCATGACTAAATAACGCCAAAGTCAATAGTAAATTTTCTAAAGACTTCTAGTACCTTTTTCGCTTGATTTAATAGCATTATCAGAAATCATGAATATCAACGTACAAGCTGAACTATACATAGTCACTTTAACACATTAGAATAGCGGGAAAAAATGATTACCTCTTGAGGACCCGACCTGCACTGCCATCATCAACAGTGAACAATCCGAGAGCAATATGTTCTGGGGCAATGAAATTATAGCCCCTAGTTCTCGAATACTCCACTGCAGCCTCAAAAACGCGTTTCGTGCTAATAGAAAACGGCATTTTCGTTGTTGAAGTTGACTTACTAACTGGCGCAACTCCTTCTGCGGCCAAATTATCAGTATCTTGGTTACTATGCCAAATGGCGCGGACGGCTTCTCGAGCCTTGTCAGAAGTAATCCCCGATTCAAGGAAGCCACGTGGATGACGATCTTCTGCTATCAGACCCAGCAACAAATGCTGGGTAAAAACCATGTCTTTGCCCAATGATTTGGCTTCTCTTTGGGAGAAAATCACGGCTTTAACCGCACGTTCAGTGAAGCGCTCAAAGACTGAAGAAATCGGAATTAGTTTTCTTCGTTTTCTTGCGCAGATGGGATTGTTATTATTAGAGCGAAACAATTGAATTTGATGTGAGATCATTGAAATATTAAAAAATGAAGACATGGGATTTGCATATTGGAGAGAAAGACGATGACATGGCAATGAACGTGACAGCGGTGGTTGGTGGGTTAACAGGCACCGGGGGTGAATCGAAAGTGGTGAACAGGTCGATACTTCCATTTCTCCTAGAATAGAAGAAAGGAGAGGAGGAAATGAAAAGAGAAAAAGAGGGGGAGAGGAACGAATGGAAAGGAAATAATTTAGTTCCAGTTTTTAATAGAAGATAAGAGGAAGGGAAATGTAACTTTTCTTATGGAAGCAAAAGAGAGGGAGGAAGGAAGGAGGGAGAAGGAAGGAAAGGAAAGGGATGGAGTGGAAGAAGAGTAAGATGACCAATTAGGCCACGTTTTTCTTTTCTAAATTCCTTAATTAAAATCATAATAAGTTGGCAGCCCGCAATTTTCTATCTGCCAAAAGTCTACCTTAACTTTACATGAAAATTAAGACACTTTCTGAAGCTTATGAAGTCCCGCACGGAAGCGGGAACCGACCAAAAGCGGTTGTATAATAAACTCCAAAGCACTTAAGGGATCAAAAAGTTGACTGATTTTTCAGTTCTTTGTCTTGTCGGCTTGTTTTCGAAATGATAAAGAGTTCAACGAAATGATAAGAGTTCAAACGTTACCGTTGCCCTTGATACAAGTTGTAAATATGTGTACTTTGTGCTTTTAGATTCACGCATTGCTTTCCCTGCTGTTTAAGGTTGGAGGATGTGGAGCTTGAGCAGGATGGCTTACCAATAATCCTTGCACGAAAAAATGATAGAAACGGTATGCATCCCCGCCTAAAATCTATCAGTCATACATAAAAGAGATAAACTTGAAGGCAGATTGGCGATCGATGCAAACACGAAGATTCTTGGTTACCTCAATTGGGATGTCTGGGTCAATATTCATAATTCCAAAAGCTACAGCCAGCTTCTCACCGTGTAATAGAGCATCTGCTCCTTGTCTTCATCTTCCACATCGTGTAGAGCGCATGATAATGTCCGGCACATATCCAGCCATTTTCATCTCAACCACCATGCTCTCTACTTTCTTAAGCATAATTCCAGTAGGGATTTACTTGGTCCCCTGCATGAAAGCTGCAGGTTTCTTCGATCCCATATTCTTCTTATCTTGTCTCAATTTCCCAACTTCTTGCCATTTATTTGATTCAGCATATATACTTGACATTAGCACATGATATCCAGCAAGTTCAGGCTCAAGTTGGAATAGGTTAATGGCCGCTACTTCACCTAATTCAGAATTACCGCGGATTCTACAAGCCAAAAGCACAGCACCAAACACCGTCATTTGGCAGTAATGGCATCTGTTTGATCATATCGAAAGCTTCATACAAACACCCACCTCGACCAAGCATATCAACCATGCAAGCATAGTGTTTGACCTCAGGTTTCATAGATTAGCTTTATCATATCTGCAAAACATTTTCTACCTTCATCAATTAGGCCTGCATGACAAGCAGAAGGAATGGAAGTAAAAGTTATGTGATCTGGCTTAATTCCTTCTTCATGCGTCCGAGTGAAGAATTCTAAAGCTTTTCTCCGAGGTCCATGCACACCTTACCCTGAAATCATGACATTCCATGAGCTAAATCGTTCACTCGGATGGATGTCATTGAACATATTATCAGCAGTATCAAGATCTCCACACTTTGCATACATATCTATCAGTGCATTCCAGAGAGTTGCATCAATTTTCTTATTGCTATCAATGATATATTCGTGGAATTTCCTTTCAAGCTGGCGGGAAACCAAATAAGCACAGGCAGACACCAAAAGCAGAGCCGTCATTGGATTGGGTTTACAATCAGAAGCCTTCGTCTCATCAAAAAGTAACAAAGCTTCACTTGCTTGAATATTTTGAATATACACTGAAAGCATAGAATTCCATGAGATAAGATTGTTTTCTCTATCTTATAAAAAACCATGCGTGCCTTTTCAACATTCCCGCATTTGGCATAAGTAGCAATAATGGAGTTCCCCACAGATAAGTCCTCAAGAAACGCATTAAAGATGGCATACTCATGAGCCGCTTGCGCCTTTGTGGCATCTTCTAACTGACCTACTGCTGAGACAATACTCAATATTGCAACCGAGACCCTTTTGCTGCATCTTTTGGAATAAGATAAGGGATTCTTTGGGTCTTTCCGCCTGTTCATAGCATGTAATCATTGGAGTCCATGAAACCAAATCCCTCGTAGACATTTTATAGAAAACTTTGCAACCATCATCAGTTTGGCCACTTTTGCATACACATCAACAAGAGCTACTTCTGCATACAAATCCGAATGAACCCAGTTCTTGCAACGTCTCCCTGAACAACTTACCCTTCAAGGATCAACAATTTTGACGCGCATGCTTTGAGTACAATAGGGAAGGTGTAGTTGTTCGCTGAAATGTCACTTCTAAGCAGTAGAGAACACTGAATCCAACTACGGCGTTTCAAAACAATGGCCATTATCAGCTTAGGCACGAAGTATTCCAAAGGAAAGAATTAGGTGTATCATTACGGATGCTAATGAAAAGAGACCGAGCAGTTTTGAGTTCTCTATATCTGGTGATTTTAGTGATGAGGGTGCCCAAACGAGGGGTTTGGCTGTTGAGGCCTGAAGTGGTGAGAGAGGAGTGTATCTTATTGAGCAAAGCCAAGGCATTGCATGTCTTGTTGATTGTAAAACGTCTCTGTTGAATCAAGAAACGACCACAGACGTCGTATTCTCTTCGCATTATTGCAAGCAGTGTTATATTTATTCTATTCTTATAACAAAATGATTGCAGAAGCTAGTAGAATTGGTCAGGAAGTATGCACTGATGCAACAACAAAAATAATGCGCCAATGCTCATAATATGCTAGGCACTTACTATAATTGACTGATAGCACGGCATGGACGTCTCTGAAGAACCCGCGTCAAGCAGGCAATAGATTCAAGACAGAACTGAACTTCTTGCACGAAGTTAGTACAATGGTGTACTGCTTGTTTGGTACCCACGAAGTGTGGTACTCCTTCTAGGACAGATTGAATGACCTTGCGGAAGATGCCAGTCATGTAATAATATAGATCAAATTACATTTATATTATAACATATTTTCTTGCGCAAGCAGTTGAAGTTAATGGCCTCAGGCCCAACGGGAAGACAATCAAAATGAGGCCCTGTGATGCGTCTTCCAGCTTAGCCCAAGGACAAACTACAAGAATGCAAAATGCAGAAAACGACGAGGAGGTTACAGCGTGTAAGGAATCAAGGACAACCAGCAGCAAGGCAAAACAAGGCAAAAGAATTTCGATTTTGTAGTTGACTCAAGATGATTATATTTGTTCTATTTTCTTGTTTTCTTATTTATGGTAAATTAGGTCCTTTTTCCGATTTGTATATCTATTCATCTTGTTCATTGTAAAAGTGTAATAGTTTACAAAGAGAAATAAACATCATTCAGCAGGATTTTCACTTCTTTATTCATCTTCATTTTCTAACTTGGTATCACAGCTTCGTCTGTAACCCAAGAAACAATGGCAACCACAAATGATCAATCTAGCAGCTCAACACAAATCAACACTATTGCTCAACTAATTTCCAACACAAACACCTTTACCTTCTCAAACACTATCAAACTAACTGAGAGCAATTTTATTCTGTGGAAATCTCAGGTCTTATCATCTGTAACAGGTATTGACCTAAAGGATTACCTTGACATAAATGTCACTCCACCCAAAAAAATACATCACAACTGTTATGAAGAAAACCACAATATCACAACTGTGAATCCAATCTATAAAGCTTGGAAAAAAACAAGACCAAACTGTTGAGATGGCTTCTCTCCACTCTAAGTGAGCATATGCTTGCTGCTGTAGTGAGTTGTGCCACTTCTGCAGATCTATGGGAAGCACTCAACAAAGTTTTCTCGACCAAGTTTATGTCTAAGATTGTAAACTTAAGAAGCATGATCTCATCCACCAAGAATGAAAACTTGAGTGTGACAGAGTATTATACCAAAATGAAAGGAATGGTAAATGCTCTCAAATCAACAGGAGGCCTTGTAAGTGACAATGACTTCATCCTCTACCTCTTTGGTGGATTAGGAAGGAACTATGAGTTGATCATAGTGAATGTATCCTCCAGAAGGGAAACTCCTACAATTCATGAGGTATAACACTCCATGTTGCTGAGCCAAGAAAATAGGGTCGAAGGCTGGAATGGCACACAGCCCTAAGGCTTTGCACATGAAATGGAAGCAAAGCACAAACAAACCATAATTCCAAGAAGAACTGAGATGCAGGCTTTCAAAACAATGGAACAAACAGTGGAAATGGAAGAAGAAGAGGTAGGAACGCTAGTGGAAGAATTGGTAGTCTTAAACCTACTTGCTAGATATGCCTAAAAACTGGCCATGCTGCATCTGAATGTTGGCACAAGTTCAACAAAGGTTTCATTCCTCAACATGAAAAACAAGAGTTAAGGTTTCATAGCCTCTCCTAAATCAGTTGTTGATCCTCCTTGGTATGTAGACAGTGGTGTTACAAACCATGTGACAAATTTCTTGAAGAATCTCTCGGTCAGTCAAGACTACAAGGGAACAGAGAAACTGACCATAGGTAATGGTGAGAATTTATGCATCTCTCATACTGAACACACCAACCTGCACACACAAAATGCACATGACACACTTAACTTTAATAAAGTCCTTTATGTTCCCAAAATAACAAAGAATTTAATCAATGTCTCACAATTGTTGAATGACAATGATGCACTTATCCTGTTCAACAAAAATGCCTATGTTGTGAAGGATTGAAAATAGGGGAAGGTACTGCTTCAAGGGATAGCTAGAAGAGGATAGTATCAACTGGTCAACTATCAAATGCCAACTTTGAAGCCTTTAAATTCAATTCATTTAGTTTCTCCTTTAGCATCCTTAGGTTTAAGTTTAAAAACCGGTGTCTTAGAATCAAATTTTGTAGAGTCCAGTGTTAATCAAAATGTTTCAAGCCTTTAGCACAAAAGATTAGGGTATCCCAATGTGTAAGTGTTCAAAGACCTCTTCTCTTGATGTATCGATTCTAAGAAATCTAATGAAAAGTTTTCAGTTGACTTATTTCCATTTTACTCAGCTTGTCAGTTTGGAAAAATGCATAGAATGACATTCAAACAGACTGAAACCAAAACCAAAATGGCACTCAAGCTAATACATACTGACTTTTGGGGCCCCTCTCCCATATCTTCTCTTAATGGTTATAAATTTTATATAGCCTTTGTGGATGATTTCACAGGATACACTTGGGTTTATCCTTTGTTTGACAAGTTTGATGCATTATCCACCTTTAAGGAATACAAAAGGCTTGTTGAAAATTCATTTGAGCTCAAAATTAAAGCAATTCAATGTGACATAGGAGGTGAGTTTAAGCCTTTTGAAAACTGTGTTAGAACAAGGAATAAGTCTAAGATATGCATGTTCATATACACACAACCAAAATGGCAAGGTTGAGAGAAAACATAGACATCCAGTAGAGACTAGTTTAACCTTATTACCACAAGTTCAAATGCCCTTAGGATTCTAGTGGGAGGCCTTTTTCACACCTGCTTACTTGATCAATAGATTACCAACCTCCGTGCTTGAAAACAAGTCACCTTTTAAAGTCCTATATAGCCACTAACCTAAGCTGAAAATGGTTAAAATTTTTGGGTGTGAGTGTTATCATTTCTTAAGACCCTACCACAAACATAAAATCCAATTTCATACATCAAAATGTGTGTTCACTGGCTATAGTTCTAGGCATAAATGTTATCTATGCATGCATCCTTCTAAAAGAATTTACATTTCCAAAATGTAGTCTCTAATAAAAATAATTTTCCCTTCTCTTCAGATCCTAATTTCATTTCTTACTTCCCTAGGGAAACTAGTGAACACATAGAGTCACAAATAACATTTTATATTGTATCAAATTGGTTTTCTGATGAATCCAGGACTACTGATTCAGCTGATACAACTAATCTTCCAGCTTCTCAACCAGCAGTTGTCTTAGATCCTCATTCTTCAATTTCTTCCAGCATTCGGCCGCCTAGTTCATCAAATGCTAATTTACCTGCACCAACAGAGTCCTCAAACACTTCACCCTCCAGAGTCCTCAAACACTTCCAGCCAAGATCAAGCCATTCAAAATACACAAACTTTTCTCCCTACGATAACCAGGAGTAAAGCAGGCATCTTCAAACCAAGAATATACTATTCAGCACTACTAGTGCTTGAACACAATCAAATTCTTTGATAAATAATACATAAACTTCTAATGAATGCTATGCAATAGGAGTATAATGCCTTGATAAAAAATAAAACCTGGGAACTTGAAGCTCTCAAATCAGGAATGAAGGTGATGGGAAATAGATGGGTATTCGAGTTAAAATTTAATCCAAATGAAAGCATATTGAAGCCCAAAACAAGGCTTGTTGTCAAGGGGTATCTTCAAAAACCTGGGATTGACTTTTAAGAGACTTACAGCCCTGTTGTAAAGTCTTCAACAATTAAAATAGTAAAGAGACTTACAGCCCTGTTGTAAAGTCTTCAACAATTAAAATAGTGTTGAGCATAGCTGTGCGCAAAGGTGAAGTACAAGGCAAATTGACATAGACAATGCTTTTTTTTAATGGTAACTTGGGTGAGGTTATTTGTATGAGATAGCCTCGAATTTTCAATGTCTGAGAAATCCAAATCATGTATATAGATTGAGGAAAGCTTTGTATGGCTTAAAACAGGCCCCACGGACCTAGTTTGACAAGTTGAAGACAGCATTGATGGAGATTCATTAATGCAAGATCAGTTTAATGCAACAACAAAACACGAAACATTTTTTGTGATAACATAAATCAAATTCTACCTAATTCTAGTGAGCATCGGTTCCACCTTAAAGTTTCTTATGTCATCTTAAGAGGCAGAAATAATTAAGATAATCAATATTTAATACCCACAAACTAGCAAGAAGAGGTAGCTTGAAGTATTACAAGAAGGGAACTTTTGTTTCTTCAACCAGAACGTGGGGCATGGTTATGCTTTTAAGTTATGAAACAAACCAGTTTTCCAGGATTTCCATTAGCGCAAGCTAAAAAGATTAGGTGAATTTGAGAAATGAAACACGACATCAAAGAGATGCAAAGATCCAAAATTTGAAATAGAGAAATGAGAGAAAGTAAAATAAATAAATCATTCATATGCACAAGTTAAGAGTAAGAACGGAAAGAAAAATGTTGTTCTCATAATATTGTCATAACATGTGGTCTTTCTCTGCTGCATTGGGTGCTGAAAAAGACCTCATGCGCAGACAGACTTTTGTGTTTCTTCTGGGAAAGAAAGAATACCGTCCAGCTATGCCCAAATTCTTTTTCTGGGAACAAGATCTGATGTTTTTATCTCATCTATTTTTGCAGCTACAATGAAGTCATTCATGCTCAACCCTCCTGCATGCAGATGAAAACTTTTCAGAAGGCGCTGTATAGAAACACACGCAATTAAACATGAAAATACCAAACCATGATCAGAAACTGAAATAGGTGGAAACTTTGAAACTGAAAGGTTTACCGATGGAAGAAGTCCATAGTTCAGCTCTAACTTGATTGGGTTGTTCCAAGTGGATATTTGGAAAATGACCTGTAGCTTCTGTGACCTTGTATATCCTATTTACCAGTTCAACCCCACATTTAAAATCTCTTAACTTCCATAAGCATTGTAGTTTAAGTCCACCTTCCTCATCCAAAAGTCTCCAGCCAACAACCTGCAGTGACAAACTTAATTCTTCTTAACGATGAAAAGGCAAAATGGATTTGTTTACATCAACTCTTACAACAATTAAAGTGACCTGAAGCATTTCAAAGATTTTCCTTTATATAGTAATAAGAAAGAAAATCAAGGTCGGGTTCCATCATTTTCCCTCCCATTTTCCATCATGTAGGACTGAAAACAGTGAAGTGCTTGTTGAGAAGGGAAAGAATTATTTGATCTCATTCCAGAATAAGAATTTCACCAAAAAAAAAATTATGGAATTCGTCTGAGTGAAAATCCACATAAATTGGAATATGACATAACTAGTTAAATATCACCAATTAACCTTAAAGCCTCCGATTGTTGAATACTAGACTTGAGAAACACTGTAACATTATTAGCTCAAATTATCAAAACTATACGTCCTAAAACAGATATAACCACTAAAAATTCTAAGACATTTGAGTCAAAAACTCGTAAACTTAGAAGTTCTGCCAAAAAAAGGGTCCTTCAAATTCTCTCTTTTTTTTTTTTTCCAATTCTTCAGCCTCAAAGACCAAATTGTCAAACAGATATGCAAATATTTATGCAAACAGGAAACACTCACTTCAATTTGCTATTTCCATAGTTTTCAGAGTTCAAATTTTAAGAAAGGGTCCCTTATTTCTCCTTTTCAAAAGTTCCGCCATTGAAATGAAATTAAAAGACGGATTCATTAAGGTCACTATTTCCTGCAGTTTCAGTATTTAAGATATGGAAACTGAAAACTACAACATCACAACGCACAAGTACCGCTTCACAAATGCATGTCAATAAGCAGTGTAAAAGTCGTTTCTTACTGAGAAACCGGTGGAAAGACAACAATAACAAGTAACATGACTTTCAATATTTCCCAATTCCTTCAAATACCAAAATATAAGTTTAAATATATCCAAAGTGTAAAGATTCAAAGAAGAAAGGGACTAACAAAACACATTTTTCATGCATTTTCACCTCTCAACAACTGATATAGCACACATTTTAGAGTGTTAGCATAGCGCAAAATACACACATGGGGGCAAGTGCAATTTCATCTTCTTCAAAAGTGTAAAATTTCACTTTCGTTTGTGGATTCAAAATTGAAAATTGGCATTCGAAATCACCTTCCTCAACAGCGCCTGCGCATCGTCGACGGGCATAGGACTTTGAAGAGGAGACACAGGAGAGCACTCCTTTTGGGCAAGAGACAAAGCGGAGACATTCGGAATAAGTATTTTGTGCTCAGTGTCCACATTTCCCAACACTTTCTCCCCAAACCTACTTTCAACTTCAGCTGGAAACGGGTCCCTTGCTCCAAAATCTCCTAACAAGTCACCGCCAGCCTTAGTTCTAGTTATTCTCAGGGCGAGTCGACTCTGAATTGGAACGGAGAACAACTCGCAGGAGTGGTGATAACGTGGCGGAGAGAGACGGGGAACGACGAGAGAGAAGATGAAGTGAGTCGTGTTGGCCATTGAACTTGAAGTGAAGTGAGGGTACAGCACAAGAGGCTTGTGCGCGAGCCGAGGACAAGGAGAGGACACTCTTCCCTTCTGTCTAGGCTTATCTGGTGGTTGAGAAAGTCTTGATTTCGAACCGGTTTGGTTTGGTTTGGTTTGCTTGTCTTGTTGGTTCGGTTATAGCTGGCGGCCACTCAAATAATCGGTGGTGGGGCTGGGCTGTTGCCACGTCATTATTCGAACAATTGGAGCAATGAAATAAATTTGGGACATTTTAATTTCCAAAAATTTAAGTGAATTTTTTGAGCCAAAATAGAAGACCAACTTCAATAAGCACAATTGAAATGCATATATCCGAATTTTATACCGGTCCAAAAATACCAACATTTTTACATACGTCACCTAAAGTTTTGTATAATTGCACCTAAATAAAAACATTTATCAACAATGTTCACTGACCTCCCCCATTTTTTTATTATTATCTTTAGTTACTTAATAAAAATAAATAGTAAAATTATTTATTTACTTACCAGTAAATATGGTAACTCAAATAACTTCTTTTTCCACCAAATTACCGGAACTATTTCTGCTCCTAATCCCTGCTAATATCAATTTACATTTTTCTGAACAAAATTTACTTTATTAATAATGTAAAATTAAATTATCATTTCATAAATTAAAATTAATAAACATATTCTCTTGTAAAGATTTAAAAATTAAATAAAAAAATCAAAGAATATTGAAATCGATATCTGTGAATTGAAAGTTCATAATTGAGTTAGAAATCAACTCCTACTTCAGTACCCTTAAATTATTAGGTTTAATTGTATTTCCCTTGTGAGAATTTAGAACAATATTAATGGAGATCAGGAGTAAAAATAGGTACAGTGGCTTAGCGGAAGAAGGTGATTTGGATACCATGTTGGTAACAAAAAACATAGAGGAGATAAGTGAACATTTTCCAATAACTGTAACCATATGAAACCTCAAAGAAGATATAAAAAAAAATTCATTGTGCAAATTAACATTAGTAGTTTAGGTGAAAGAATTTAATAATTTATTAAAAATGCTTTATTTATGCAGAATAGCCAAAGGATATATTGACATTCAGCATCATTTACCTTCTTCCCATAATGAGGAAAAAGGAGAATCTAGGGAAAGAAACGAGAATAAAGGGTATACATTGAACAAATAGAGAATTGGAACTGAGTTTTCTGAATAACTGTACACATTCGCAGGACATAATGCCCGAAAGTTGAAACAAATCATGAGCTCCGCAATGAATTATATCACTATATCAGTTATAGGGAGAAAGGCTTTGTATACACATCGAATGCCTCGGTAGCAGTCAACTGAGGTTCCTGCAACAAACACAAAGGACCAATAAGCTCAGAGATCATAGCATCAGGCCATCAGCCATAGTTACACTACACGAGCATATACTGAAAAATAACAAGGATACTCCTAATCTTATGATGAATGAGCCAAAATTCCCACAACAATGCTGTACACACGCAGCCATATAGACATGCACAAAAGTGGATATAGGTATTCTTATATCTGGTTGGGAGCAAGTTGCCTGTATCAAGTATCTCTAATGAGTCAAATTCAGTAAAAACTTAAACACCTAGCTACAGTGATGGTGGTGTGGTAGCCTTAAAAAAAAATCTCTAATTGCAGAAAGAGTAGCAGCAGCTTAGATAGTTTTCTCATTATCCCATTTATATAGACTCCAAAACGTGAGTTTTGAGTTTCAAAGTAGCAGAGAAGGCCAATGGAACAACGGCAAAATAGAAATTTTCATTTGGTCCCCACTTTTTTTTTTTTCATTTTTGTTTCTCTCAAAGCATCTAATAGTATACCCTTCCATGCAAAATGGCTCATATCCATTACTTCTTTTTCTTTTTTCTGATTCCATTAAGTTCCTATACAATCATACACCATGGATGGAGATGGAACCCACTAAAGGTTCAAATGGAAAAGAAAAGAAAAGGCAAGGGGAGCGGAATCAATAAAGGAACAACTCCTGATAGATGAATGTGCCAGACCATCAATTAAGGAATAAAGTAATAAAGAGGAGCCAAATCTGGGAAACAAACACTAACACAAGTCATGTCCATAACAGTTGACAAAGATGATGGATATAAATACCTGTCTGAACCCGCCACTCAGACTCCCACCAGTCAAAAGCATGCTGATCAGAGATGTTACAAGACCACCTCCCATCTCAGTACCGACTGTATTACAAATGGTAGATCTCATTGCATTGAGTATGTTCCCATATGTAGTTCCATGTCCACGCTCTATGGCTTGGATGAAAGCGTAAGTCATTGCACCTGTTGATGTGATCTTTGACAGAGCCTGTCCATAAAGCATCAGGTTGAATGCTCCAATATTCATTCTCAATTGAAACAAGTATTTTGTATATTCTAGTCAAATGTAAAGGTTAAGGTGAATTGATAAGACTTTACCGAGGTGTCAGCAGATGTTTGATTATCATCACAGCCACTGAAGGAAATAGCCTCCCCACCACTTGTCCCTTTCCACATTCCTGATCGAGGACGGTGGTCCTCCCATATATACTTCCCATGCCTACATCCCCAGCGAAAGCATTTAAAAGACAAGTTTAGAATGTATGGACAGGTGGAAGCCATTAAATTCTGTAAAAGCTTGCATAATGGATAGATGCTTTAGTCATAGCCCCTTCTTTCATTTTTATTTGTTTGTAATTTGTTCATTTATCAGGTCTTCTTATCCAAACTTGTACAATATTTTGAGCAACAAAAAGGGACTAACCTGTCCATTCTACAAAGATATGGTAAATCTAACACAGTGCCACTATGACAAGCATCTATAATTGCATGAAGCTTGGCCCCACGGGGAAGAGGCCTGACAATAGTTGCGTTAATCTCATCATCGACTATCATTCCTTGGGTTTCAAAATCCAGCGGACAAAGTGTTTCATCAAATCCATCCACCTCCTCACCATTGTAATTCCTTTGTTGTGAACCATGACCAGAAAAATGGAACACCAGCGAGTCTCCAGGTTGACATCCTTGAACAAGCCAATACAGTGCCATTCTCATGTTATATTTGGTGGGACGCTTTAAGGGATCATTTTCTTCTTCTGCAATTTTTTTTTTTTTTCAAAAGGAGCAGGGGTCAGACAAGGTAAACCTGTTACTAATTACAACAAATGAATGTAGTGCAATAGTTGATTGGTAAGTAGCTGCAAATTTTGAAGCCCTGAAAAGATAGCATCGGATAACAATATGCATTCTACACTATCCACAGAACAACAGCTAATTTTACTGAAATATTACAAATTAATTCCTTTTATTGAACACAAAAGAAGAGCAAGTGTTGAATAACTCCGCGTGAAGTAAGAGGTTGGAGCATATATCAATGATTCTACATTATCAATGCATAAACACTGATTAGAAATCCTTTTAACAGTAAAAGCTGTCCATATTTTCTGCTCTAGTTAGTTGTACACCGTTTTGTGTTTATGTGTAGAACCCATTTCTGCAGTTTTTTACTGTTATCACTTATCAGCATCTTTCTTAATTGTTTCCCTACCACTCTTTAGGTCATCAAATTCAAAATGTAATTCCCGTTTTAAAAAAGATTAGTACATCCTCATTTAACAATGGCCCAGCACCTGTCCTTAAAAGAAGAATCCCATTCACTGGTGCCACCAAGCAGGCCTCTTACTTAATCTTCATACACATATACTATAATGATCAACTATACCACCGTATACTTAAGAACTTGCACTTGCTTATAAAATCTTCATAAGTTACATCATAATGCATTATTATATATGTAACCATCAAGATCTCAATTTGCTTAGTAAAATATACCATTTTCAAGCATAACTGCACAAGATTGCTTCCACAATAATCGCCATATATCATTTCCATACAAAAAATCTGCAACTCTGCTTAGCTTAATCTCAACTCAATTAAAAGACTTTTCACGCAAACAACCTAATAAAAAATTCAAAATCATATTCAACAACAACGATAATCATCAAACAAATTGATAAGCTAATCAGAGAAAACACCGACTATTCGCGTTAATCAAACAACAGAAATAAACAAGCATCAAAGTCAAAACTTTAAACCCACATATATTTTAAAAAGAAAAAGAATGATAATTACCGGTGAGCATGACGATGGAAGACTCAGGGAACTGAAACCGGTTAATCAGCAAGTACTTCATACACCTGGCGTCATTAATACAACCCTTGAGCTCATGCGTAGTGTGCTTATATGACACGCCGATAATCAACGCTTTTTTTCGGCCGTGCGCGTAGGGAGGCGGACCAGGAGGCGCGTGATTGTAAGGCGACGGAGCAGCAGCAGAGGGGGGAGGAGGGTAATTTTGCTGATGGGGTAGATGGTACGTGGACGACGGACGAGGGGGAGGGACGGATCGAGGGCCGGCGATGAGGGTAACGGCGTGGCAGATGGCGCAGCGGATTGACTGAGCCCCAGGCGGCAGCTGTAACGGCGTGTGGCAGTTAGAACAGTTTACGAGCATTAACATTGCGAGCTAATTGGTTGGTGAATAACGAGAAATAAACGGAGGTCAGTTGGCGGAAGTCGATGTTGAAGTTTTGAAAGGAGCACTAATTGACGGAGAGAAAGGTCTAATTTATACGGGGTCGTTGAGGGTAAACGTCCCCAGAAAGAGAAGGGTAAAAAAGAGATTATGCGAATTTTCAAAGAAGGCGATCTGGAAAGGTTATAGATTTTTGAAAAGGGGCGACGGAGCTTTTGACTTTTTTGTACATACACCCATGGACGGACTTTCCCGCGAAGAATTTTTATTATTTAATTATTTAAAAATATTAATTTATTTTTGTTATTAACTTGATAATAACTATTATATTATTTTAAATACTAATATTATTAATTATTAATTATTTTGAAAGCAATTTAATGATGTTCGTGTATGAAAAGCGATTCCATGCACAGAATCAGGGTAAAATATATAATTACTACAGCTCGTGATTTCTCGAAGGAGTCTAAATACTTTTTCTAGGGCTCTGTTGGGGGAGATGGAATATTTATTATTCATGGTGCTTAGTTATGTCTTGAGTTTCTAAGACATGCACTCAATTATTGAACTGGGAATCATGTTATTGACAAATTGGAAAAGGAAAAGGTTATGTCAAACTTTGTGACTCAAAACAATTAACAATAATATATAACATATTTTATAAAATTAGTAGGTTTAATGGTCTTATCCGAATATATCTACAAAATTTGGTTAGAAATGAAATATCAAAATCACATTTGAAACACTCGTCTCATTCCTATCATTGATTCTCTTAATAAATTTGTCAAATCGCACTTGATACAATGGATAAAACCAAAACCTTTCGTATAAAATCTACAAGAATCACTAAAAGTAAAAAACATTTCAATCATCAAACTCGTGTTTGAAGAAGGTTGTATAACTAAAAGAGATAAAAAAAAATAGAGGTGAGCAAACAATGGGAGCTATAATGTATTTTGAAACAAAAAAAAAAAATTGAATACTAAATATTAGAATCGAAATCTATAATGTTTAAGAGGGTAATCTATCCTATCAATTTCAATTGATTTTAGGGTATGTTGTTTACAATAATAAATTTATAAAAAATAAAAAAATTTATTATTTTCTTGACAAGTTTGCACTTGACACATTCTAGAAAAAATGTGTTTCGAATATTCTCTGTGTGCACGTGTGTGTATTCTTTTGTTTGTGAATTTATAATAATAATAATTTTTTTAAAATTAGATTTTATTATTACAATCTTACCTCTATAATACTTTCTTCTGATACATTCTAAAAAGAATATATTTACAATATTTTTTGTATGTGTGCGCGCGTATATGTGTGTAAATTTATATAGTTATAATTAAAAAAAAGTATGGTGATTCAATATAGTATCAAAACAAGTTTAATTATGTAGTTTTGTATTCGAATTTTTGCCACACGATATATTAAACTAAAATAATTAATTATACATATTATTGTACTAACTTTAAATTATAATTTTTGTGAAATCATGAATTGTAAAATTTTTATTTTTATTTTTATTACATACATATATACATACACATATACATGTATATATGTGGTCTTGATTATAAATTTCTTAATTTTACATAATTTGTTATACTAATTTTTGAATCATTAGATCAATACATTTTTAATAATTGAAATTAAGTCTAACATATATAATTAATATGTTATTATTAATGTACATATGAAAATACAATAGTAACCATTCAATTTGAATTAATCCAATAATATATAAATGATACAATAAAATATATAAAAAATAAGAGCTCTTGTTAACTCACATATGTGCTTGTGCGTGCATATATACACAAGGTGAAATGTAAAAAATATATATCTAAAAAAAGAAAAAAATAGTTGCTCGTGATGTGCATGTGCGTGTATATATACATAAGGTGAAATATAGAAAAATAATATCTAAAAGAAGAAAAAAATAGTTGCTCGTGATGTGCATGTGCTTGTATATATACATAAGGTGAAATATAAAAAAATAATATCTAAAAGAAGAAAAAAATAGTTGCTCGTGATGTGCATGTGCTTGTATATATACATAAGGTGAAATATAAAAAATATAATATCTAAAAGAAGAAAAAAATAGTTACTCGTGATTGCCATGCTATTTATATATCAATTTGATAAAATTTTACTCAAAATATTTATTTTATAATTAATTAGTTATAAAAATCATCATAATAAATTTAAAAAATAAAATAATTGACATAACTTTCTTGAATGCCCTCCTAAATATATATATATATATATATATTATGATTTTTAAAAAAATATTCTAAAAAATAAAAATAAAATTATTAGAGAAAAAAAAAGGTTGAATTATCATTTATTTTAAATTATAAAATATGAATTGTTAAAAAAAAATCGGATTGATTAAACAAATTGGTTCACTAGTTCACTCGGACTAAGTAAGTAGTTTATCAATCAATTCGTTTCTAAAAATTTATAAAATTATAATCAAATTAAAAAAATCTATTTTTTACTTTTAAAAACAAAATTAGCCTTAAAAATTTTTTATTTCAATTTTAGAACCCAATTGATTTGATTCAACTCAGAAACTGGTACATACCACTAAAAAAAAAAGAGAGTATATTTTTAAATTATTATTATTATTATTATTATTATTATTGTTATTATTAATACAATACACGTTGGGAATGATCAGCAATTTGACATGATATTTGCTCGATCATGTCAACTTTCATTAGTTGTAATTTTTTCAAATTACCATCTCTGCAATGCAAAACCTGTATTTTAAACTATATTTGAATATTACAAGTTCAAAAATTGAAGACAAACAATCAAATTATGAAGTCATACTAATTTAGATTGAAGCTATTTGCCCAAAATAATCACTGTGTTGGAGGGAAAATCTATGGTTTCAGAGGTCGTTAACATGTCATGACATGAGATACCGAGGCAAGAAAAATGTGTAACCTCTTCTTTTCCATTCGTAATTTATTTTAACATACGTTGGATTTCATTCTATTGGTCAATAAATGTAAATCTGAAGCCCTAATTGTATTCTTTTGTAATTTTATAGGGGTTTGACATTTTCGTAAATTTGTTGAACGTTTATGGGTATAAATGTCTTTTAACAATTGTCCCCCTGTCGTGAGGGTAGTTTGGTCATTGCAACAGTTCTTTCAATCGAAACTAACAAAAGTCGGACAATTTAGCAACTAATTATTAGCTCCTTGGCTAATAATTACTCTTTTAAAATTCGTATAACTAATTTATTATAATATTTTATAAAAAAAAATTGATAACTAGCAACTAATTGATAGTCAATGTACATCTAGGATGGCAAAATTTCCCGTAATTTTGTAGGAACCCTTTTCTAACATGAAAGAATTGGAGTAAATTTACATAGAACGAGAAGGAAAATGGGGAGAGAAATAAGGAGAAATTAATTCTTAATTTACTAATGGAATAAAAATTTAATTAATTTTTTTTAGCTAGACTTCTGTCCTATTTTTTTATTAAAATATAATATAATTATTTTATAAATTATAAATTAAAATTTATATATTTAAGTGTAATTTTACACTATATTTTTTAAAATTTATATTATGATTAAATATAATTAATAATAAAAAAATTTTAATGTATACCTCGAAGAAAATCATCAGGCTCGACTTAAGTTCAAGTTCAATATTAACGAACTAGATTTTTTTTGAATTTGTTTCTATCATTAAATTTTGGTTCAAATTTAAATTCTTTTATAAAAACTAAATGTTATACTGAAGATTTAGAAGAAGTAAATTTAAAATATTATCTTAATTTTAATCATTTGTAATTATTTATAAAATATCATCTCAATTATTTTAATAATAAATTAAATTTTTCTTTAATATTACAGGAGTAAAATACTAATCTTACGTGATTTCGACAAAGGAAACTTGAACAAGACTGAAGAATTAATAAAGAAAAAACTTGTAACATTGTGACATTATATNTTGTAATTATTTATAAGATATTATATCAATTATTTTAGTAATAAATTAAAATTTTTCTTTAATATTATAGGAGTAAAATACTAATCTTACGTGATTTCGATAAAAGAAACTGAACAAGATGGAGGTATTAATAAAGAAAAAACTTGTAACATTGTGGCATTATATAACATTAGAATATAAGACATTAGTTATTTTATTATAATATTAATTATTAAAATAATACATAATTATTTTAATTTTTATTTAAAGATATTATTTTAATATCTTAAAATAATTATTTTTATTCAAAATAATATCATAATTTTTTTAAATTAATGAAAATGTTATATTATTAATTATTTTTATTACAAGAATTAATCTATTTAATGGAACAGGCAAAGTCTAATTATTTTATTGGCACGATGTTTATTTCGTAAAAATAATTATAAAAACTTATTATTTAAAGCGAATGAATAAAGAATAAAGTATATTCTTTAATTTTAATTAATTTTGCTATAATACTTAATACATTTTTAAGTTTTTTAATTTCCACGAAAGATCCAGATATACACATTTAAAATAGGCCCGGAAAAACAACTTTCCTTTAAGCACGGCTGCACCAAATTGATTCTCATTGAATTTCTCTCGTAATTTACTTAATTATCATAGATGGCCATTTCTTTTCCCGCGTAACACCCGCAAAGTTGCATATTCAAGAGGTAATCTCTAACAACTCGGATGTTATTGATTTCTGACTTGCCTCAGTTTTGTTTGATAGTAACAATACGTTTTCCTAGATCGTAGAATAAATTTTTTTGTTCTAAATTTTGAAAATCAGATAATTCAACGATTTCAATTTAATCACTGAAGCCGGAGTTTCATTCGCCCTAACCTAATTCACAGAGGAATTAAATTTCAAACAACTTATTAGTTGGATGGCACTCGCGGGACCATCCCGCCAATAATGCCGTTGAACTGAATTCATGACACGGAAGTTCACATTTCAAGTTGAGATTTTTTTTATTATTATTATTATTTTAATGTTGATATTTTCCTGGACTTTTTGGCAGTTTTCTAGGCAACGAATCAATATGGTAACCAACCTATTGATATTAAATACCTACTCTTCTCTTCTTTGTTTCAGTGAAATCGGAATCCTTGTTGCAGAAATCTTTTGACTCAGACCAAAAACAAATTATGTCGGCAAGGCCAAGAACTTCACCAGATCTTCCATGGAGTGTCCGGCTCTTCATGTCCGCCATGGGTTTCGTCGTCGACATCTCTTGCCGAAGTAACATGACCGTCAACCGTCGTCTCTTTAACCTCCTTGATGGCAAATGCTCTGCTTCTAGCAAACCAATGAACGGCGTTAAGACTTCGGATGTCATAATCGACGACTCCCGGAATCTCTGGTTCCGTCTCTTTACGCCCACTGATCCAAGTCCAACCGACAGCTTGCCGGTGATTGTCTACTTTCACGGCGGAGGGTTCGTTTTCATGGCTGCAAATTCAAAAGGGTTCGATGATTATTGCCGAAGGCTTGCCCGGGAACTTCCCGCTGTCGTCATCTCTGTCAACTACCGTCTTGCTCCGGAGCATCGATATCCATGTCAGTATGAAGATGGCGTCAATGCATTGAAATTCATTGACAGTACAAACGCAGAGTTTCCGGATTTTGCTGATCTTACACGTTGTTTTGTCGCCGGAGACAGTGCCGGCGGAAACTTGGCACATAACGTGGCAGTTCGAGCCAGTGAACATAGTTTCAGCAGACTGAAGCTGAGTGGAGTCATCGCGATTCAGCCATTTTTCGGCGGAGAAGAACGGACGGAATCAGAGACCAGACTAGTCGGAGCTCCGTTAGTTTCCATGGAGCGTGCTGATTGGACGTGGAAAGCATTTTTGCCGGAGGGTTCAAATCGGGACCATCCGGTGGTGAACGTCTTCGGGCCAAATGCAGTGGATATTTCCGGAGTAAACTTGCCGGCGACGATTGTTTTTGTGGGAGGATTTGATCCTTTACAAGATTGGCAAAAAAGATACTGCGAGGGATTGAAGAGATGTGGAAAAGAAGCTCACTTGATCGAGTATCTGAATGCGCCTCACGGTTTCTACCTTTTCCCTGCGCTGCCCGAATTTCGTTTGTTCGTTAACGAGGTAAAAGATTTTATTCAACGTCAATCAGCCATATAAACGAAGAGAGAACGGTTTTCATTAATGTACTGTTTAAGTTACCAAAATAGCCCGGATGTTCCATGTACTGTTAATCGGGGATTTTTAATAAAAATGGCGCAATTTTCATCTGCATTTATAATCTGAGTTCTGTATTTCTTGTATTGGAGACTAAAAGTTTAATTTTTAAATTATTTAAATATTATTATTTTAATAAAATATTATAACTCGTAATTAATTTTTAACTTCAAATATAAAAAATTTTAAATTGAGTTAGATGTATTAATAAATTTAAAAATTTAGTTATTTTTGTCAAAAATTCTTATTTGTAATAGTATTTTTTTTTAATTTTACTAATATACTTTAAATTCTTTTAACACAAAATTTAAAATATAACCCGATAACTCAAATGATTAATATTGAATTTAAAATTATTAATAAAAAAATTTAAAAATTAAAATTAAAATTAAATATGAGCCAAAATTGAAAAAGATTGATATACACGTTCAAAAAATTTGAACCTAAAATACATAGGACAATCCATTGAATGACAAATCCAAAAAATGCACGCAAGGAGTTGTCGGACATACATAGTCAAATAGTGAGTGGCTGTCCGTTCACTCAAACATGGAGTGTTCAAAAATGCTTGCGAACTTAGCTCTTAGCCTTTCAAACCTTTGGCCTTCCATAAATTCTGTAATTCATTTAAAGAATTTCTATTTTTTTTATTTCAACTCTCTTAATACAAACCACACATGGATAACAAGACAAGCTGATAAATTGCTTTCCCAAACTCTTATTTCATCACCAAAACTAACACAAAAGCAAAGCAAAACAAAACAAGAACAAAAATGTCCGGAAGAAACATCACAAGCATTGCCATCCATGTGGTTATCTTCGCAATTTTTCTCATCAACCACATTGCTTTATCTGCCAAAGACGGGGGGGCGGTGATTCCGGCAAAAAAGACCCAGTTAGACGGCTGGTTTGCTGCCAACGTTAAGCCTTACACCGACAGGAAATCAACTCTGGACCCTGAACTTGCTAAAGCTGAGGAGGAGTCTCATGTTATCAAGGTTAGACAAGATGGAAGTGGTGATTTCACAAGAATAATTGATGCCATTAATAGCATACCTTCAGGAAATACGAAGCGTGTAATTCTGTCGATCGGAAAGGGGGAATACCAAGAGAAAGTTACAATTGAAAAAACTAAACCCTTCATTACGTTATACGGATCGCCTGATGCAATGCCGACTATTGTAAAAGGAGGCACGGCGAAAGAGCATGGAACACTTGATAGCGCAACTCTTATTGTAGAGTCTGATTACTTCATGGCTGTTAACATTATTGTTGCGGTATGTTGACTTAATTTATGTAATAAGTTTTGCTACCAGTGAGTCCATGTTTTGAAATAATATTATAACGTTTTCTGTGGATTTGTTGGTTTAGAATTCTGCGCCAAAGCCGGACGGCAAAAGGGAGGGAGCCCAGGCGGTCGCTATGAGGATTAGCGGCAGCAAGGCCGCCTTCTATAACTGCAAATTTCTTGGCTTCCAAGACACTTTGTGTGATGACAGGGGCAGCCATTTCTTTAAGGATTGTCACATTGAAGGCACTGTTGATTTCATTTTTGGAAGTGGAAAGTCATTATATTTGGTAATCATAACCATCTTGTCAAAATTAAATTACCCAAAACTGTAGAACTTGCAATTATTTCATCAGTGACAATAACTGTAAATGTGTTTGGTGGGCAGAACACGTTGATAAAAGCGATGGGGGAGAGTGGGATGACAGTGATAACAGCACAGGCAGGAAAAAGTGCAACAGAGGATACCGGATTCGCATTTGTTCATTGCAAGATAGACGGGACAGGGAAGGGGACATACTTAGGCAGAGCATGGATGAGTCATCCTCGTGTGGTTTATGCCTACACCGACATGGGCCCCGTCGTCAATCCCGAAGGATGGACCAGTAACTTCCATCCGGAACGCGAGCAGTAAGCCTAGCTCTACCATCTCTTTGACTTTCTATTTTCCTTTTCTTTTTTCTTGTTATATTAGTTCTCAATCAGGGACCATGACAAACCTGGGCAGTTAAGTGTTTGCAACACCAAAAGTAAAATCACCATGGCCTTGTGCTGTTGACACGAACTCTACTCAAGTTTTGGTGATATTTGAACAACTTTTGCATGTGATTAATACATCCTGGGACTTAAATGAAAGTGACATGTGTGGCATTGACTACAGGACTGCTTTCTATGGAGAATACAAGTGTTCAGGAACAGGGTCAAATCCGGCTGGCCGGGCTAGATTCACCAAAATGCTAACCGATGCAGAAGCCCGACCATACCTTGTCCTGGACTACATTCAGGGGCCTAAATGGATTCTTCCACCCCCTAAGGTCTAAGTAGATCGGTAGTTTGGGCAGCTGGAGGATGGCATGGTTTCAGCCCATGAATAAGTAGCCCCAGTAATGAGCTGCGAGGCGCTAGCTGCTTAGAATTTCTTAGGATTGCAACATCATAATAATACCATGTTGCTGAGACTTCTTAAATCTAATTATTGTTTCTTGTTTATGCTCTCCTTTGTGTAGATGCCACAGTCCAAAGGAGCATCTCACCACATTGGTGCAAGAAATTTAAATTTCTTATATATTAGTTTCTTTTCATAGTTTAATATATTTATTCATTAATGTAATAACTATTTTTATTAATAAAATTATTCGCTAAAATCATATCATGTCATTTAAGTTTTCTTTCCTACAGGATTGTTATATATTAATAATACATTACATGGTAAATATTTATTTAATATATTAAAATTACACAATATAAATTACAAAATGTATTTCAATCATTCAAAGTAAAATTTTAATTAATTTATAGAATTTGTTAATAATCAAATTTAGTTGGTTGAATTTTCACTATTTAAATTATTTATTTTTTTAATTATTGTTTTACCATAGGTTAACACGTTTATACTTATTGTTAATAATTCTATCACATAGACAGTTATAAATTAAAAGTCAAATTGCCTTTATTCTAATTTTTTTCTTTTTATGAGAATCCTCAGAATTGATGATACTCTTATACCAGTGATGTTTACTTTGTAACTTAATATCTCTGTAATTGTGTATACTTAATGTGAGGATACTTTGCAAGGATTTTTAATTATAGCTATTAATAAAATTTAAATTAATTATTATATATTTAGAAGACTTAATTTTTCATAATTGAGATGGCATAGTCAATCATACAAGTACAATAATATAATATAATATAAATAGAAAACTTAACTTTTCACAATATTTAAGAGGCAGTACCTACAATATAATCACAATGATAAAAGTAAGAGGTTTAACTTTGCGTTGTATTTAGGTGGTAGTATCTGCCATATAATAATAATAACAACAAAAATAAAAAATAAATAATTAAAATTTTACATAGAAAACTTTTAAATTAATTGGAGTAAAAATCAAGAATAAAGTACAAAAATTTACTATAAAAAGTGATATTTTAATTTCTCATTTAATACTATTCTCTCAAATATTTTAGAGAATATATTTAAGTAGAGTTTTGGTAATACTCTGAGAGAAATTAAGAAATTACGAGAAAGAGAAGAATTAAATTAGGATAGATTAGAATTGAATGAGATGATAAAAATTTAAGTGAAAAAGTCGACTATTTACAGGAAAAATATGTTGCACTGTCACCCAATTAGAATCCAATTTTATTACCACCTTAATCTTAATTATGACCCACCCATTTTGTTCAACTAAATTGATTTCAAGGTCGGCTTGCATGAACTTATTCTTTTTTACCATCAATACAACCAATCATCCACATTTTCCCACTTAAAAATTTAATTGAAAATTAATCATATCTCTACATCATTTTTTCTATCTTACCATTCATGTTGCTTATGTTTTTACCAAGCCACAAAAATATCAACACCATTCAAACTTGTTAGCATTAATTGGATTGGTTAAGATATTTGTCATATTATTTATAGTGTGTATCTTTTGCATATTTACACTTTTATCTTTTACTACTTATTATACATAATAAAATTGAATGCTTATGTATTTTGTTCTGAAATAAAATGTTAAATTTCTTGCAATGTACAAGTCATTCTAACTGTCACAAAACAAAACTATCTTTTTTCGTTTGTGCTCGAATTCCTTCATAAAATTTATGATCCATATTGCTTGCTTGTATACTTACGTAGCTACCATGTGCTCTGCTTCTGTTATAGATAATATTGGTAAATACCCTAAATTAAATAGTATTTTAAATATTTAGCACATTTGTATCATGACATTTTTATTTATATATGTATATCATTTGATTATTTCATTATTACTTATTTGTGTATTTAACAAATGTAATAATGCCCTTAAAATAGTAAGTTTAATTAGTTAGACACTATTCTTAAATGTCCCTAGTCAAACATTATTGTGAATAGAATAATACTAATACATGAAAACTAGTATGTGTAGTAACTGATAACAAGATATATATGTTATGATATGCGATATCAAGTTAATACATGAATACAAATTAATGAACTAATGTATTGAACTGACTGATTATAAGAACGTTATATGAATCATTATATAAGTGTTATAAACGATTCTTATAGTGATAATGATAATTTCAATACCTATACACTCTAAAAGACACTTAGATAGTTAATTTAGAAAATAAACTTGCACAATCTCCATATTTTGACTATACCTTTCTATTTTAAAATTAGATTAATATAATTCTTAATGCTGTGAAAAGAAAACTCCAAGATCTATAAATTTTATTTCATTAAAAAGTATTGATTTAATTGTTTAAAGTTAAAATTATATTAAAAATTACAAATTTGTAGAAAATTTTAAAAATAATTATTTTAACTACGTTGGTGATTAAAAATAATTATTTTATTTCATATGAGACTGTTTTACATACTTTACAGATGACGAGTGTGTAAGTAAAATTTTAGTAATACTTTAAAAAAAGTTAAAAAATTATAAAAAATAGAAGAATTAAATTAAAATAGATTAAAATTAAACGTGCTGACGAAAATTAAAATAGAAAAGGCGTCGGGAGAAAAAAAATTTACCGCATTATCACCCATTGGGAGTGCAATTATATTGCCGGCCTAATCTCAATTGTGACCCGCCCATTTTGTTCAAATTAAATTGATTTCAAGGCCAGCTTGTATGCAAAAGTCAAATTGACCTCTTCTTTACGGCCAGTACAACCAATCAGCTACACTTAACAGAAGACTCGTGGTCAACTCAAGTTGCGATGTCTATCTCAAAACGAGTCATGGGTCAATGCATTGTATTTGGTCGGCCAAAATTTTCCATGTAAAAGTATGCAGAGGACTCTTTAGTCTTTGTCAGAATATTAATATTGTGGAAAAGCAGAAGATGATCATGTATGTAAATTAAGGGGTTGGTCCAAGGCTAGAAGTGTTCAAGTAAAACCGCAAAACCAAGAAAGAAAGAAAGCTGAGAAACATGAAGGCCGAAATGCTAATTTTGGTGCTTGTTATGTCTGCGGCAGCCGGAAAATGGGAGAAAATAATTCCGACGGTGGAAGCGGCAGTGAATCCTAGCCAGTGTGATCAGGAGAAAAAGCTTCTGGTAAATGCATGCAAGGCGGTGGTGCTCGGCCAAAATCCCTCGGCCAGTTGCTGCCAACGCGTTAGGGCTGCGGACGTTGGCTGTGTTTGCGCTTCTGTTACCCCTAAGATCGCCGCGCTCATCAACGTTCAACGCGTCATTAAGCAAATTGAAGGTTGCGGAAGGAGGGTTCCTCGCAACTTCAAGTGTGGAAGTAAGCATGCATGCACAATACTATCTTGCTAATTATTTGGTTTGTTTAATATTAAGTTTGGTTTATTATGGTTGGTTTAATTAATTAATTAATTTTGTTTTGGCTTGCTTTGCTTTGCTGTAGGTGTCACTACTCCTCCATGATCAATAAAAATTAGGATCTCGTTGGGATCGATCGCAACTCAATAAATGAATTATGTGGCTTTGAAATTAAATTTCCATTGGCATACTTGCATGAATCTGTTCTTTATGTTTCAAGCATACGTACGAGCGCCAGCGTGAGCGTGAGATATGGGTGGACAGTTCATTTATGTACACGTTGTTTGTCTTAATCATACTAAATTGTTCTAATTACCTCTTTTGATTTGATAACGTGTCAGAATTTGCCTATTCTTTCGAAACAAGAATTAATGTTAATCACAAAAATGAAACATGATTAATGCCAATATTGTCGGGAATTAAACATAGTAAATTAAAATTTTATTTTGATTATTCTATTAATAAAAATATTAATTATTATGCTAAAATCATGTTATTTAATAATGCTTCATAATATAATAAACATAGACCAAGAGAATCAAGATCTTGCCTTGGATCTTCACCACCAATGTGGTTAAGATAATTATTTTTCAAATTTTTTACGGACCCATCATTTTTAATATAATTTTAACCTTAAACATTTAAATTAATACTTTTTTGTAAAATAAAATTTGTAGATTTTGGAGTCTTCTTTCCGAAGCATTTAGAATTATATTAATTCAATTTTGCAGTCGAAAGTTATAGTCAAAATATAGAGATAGTGCAAATTCATTTTTTAAATTAATTACCTAAGTGTGCAATGTATAAAGATATTCTCATAACGTAAAAAATTAAGAAATTTGAATTTAACTACTTAACAAAGAATTAAGAAATTTGAATTTAACTATTTAAGTGTGGTCTCTAATAATATCCATACAAAGTAGAAAATTAAGCAGTTTAGTTTTCATTAAATTCAAGGTTATGTATGCAGATAGTTATATTAAATAGAAAAGTAAAGAATTTAAATTTTACTAAATTCAAAATTATGCATATAGGTGTTATTTTTTTTAGTGCTTGCTTAAGAAAATAAATAAGAATTTGGATTGAGAGTTCTGATCATAGAAAATAAATTTTTCTTTTAATAATTTAAAAGAAAAATCAAATTTTTTTTAAAATTGATTCACAAGTTTTTGCTAAAGAGGAAAAAAGTAGTTATAATTTTTAGTTATTGACTTTCAAGCACATTAGAAGTGCTTAGATGGTGATAATTTCTAATCCTATTTAATAAAATTTTTAGTTCATCATAAATTAAATAATTAATTGTACTTTAATTTAGTAAATTAATTAAATAAAATTTATCATTTAATTAATTATTCTTTTAATTAATCAAGTTAAATAAATAAAATTTATCATTATTAGCTGAAATATAATTGAAAACAAATAATTTTAATTATATTTTAGCTCCTAGACTTTTAGTAATTATGAAATAGCACTGTACTTTTGAAAAATACAAAATAGCTTAAAAATTTTTGGATTTATAGATTAAGCCAAAATTTTATAATTCTATTTTTATCCATAATTTTTGACATGAAGAATTTATTCTAAAAGTTTAAGAATTTAACAATTAAATTTTAAAGCTTGATTGTAGATAACTTATATTTAATTTCTTAATACTTTAAAATATGTTATCCTTTGAGGCTCATTCTAATATTAGCAATAGAGATAATTATAAACTTATTAATTTTAGATAAATTAATCTAATAAATATCCTTAATTAACTCATTAATTTAAAAATTAATTTTTATAAATCAAATGCAGTATAGCAATACATCATAACTCTTATGGTGTATTTACTAATTTGTAATTAAAATAGGTTGGAATTGAAATGAGTTGAAATTAAAATAGACTAAAATTAGAATGGGGAATAAAAATTAGAATAAATTATTTATTTCAATTACGGTAATCAAAACTAAAAT